>JAPFBL010000004.1:3617500-3937500 GCA_026182355.1 Hermatobates lingyangjiaoensis | reverse complement strand
CTCATTGAGGCAAACGGAAGATTTATCGCACAATGATTTGTTAATTTCATACGCTTCCAGAATATATATTTCGTGGAATTAATTGTTTCTAAGTAATGTTAAGTTTTTTGAAGATTTTTCTAAAGTTCTGCATGATTTCCAGAGTTCTGGGAATAAAAAGAATATCAGTTCACCCATTCTTTTCCTTTGTATTTCCATTGATCACTACTTTTTAAGTAATAGTTACAAAAGACACACACATATACATAACAAGATTTCACAATAAACACGTGAAATAACAATTAATGTTCAAACAAACAATAAGAAATTAAGGAAAATACTAAGATCTTTCAACCGTAACAAGTCTTCGTCAGAGTCAAAACCCAACTAAAACTCAAGATGTAGAAACATCATAGAGAAGGGTTGAGAAAAGTAGGAGGGAAGAGAGGTATTTTAAAGGGAGTACAGTGCAGGAAAGGAAAATATTAGAGAGAGAGAGAGAGAGAGATATTTGCGTAAACAATGGACTAGAGTAGAAAAAGTAAAGAACTATCCGCTAGCTGTCAACCCTCTTAGAAGAGGCTACTGCTCTCGTCGATACTGAGCCAGGTTTGAAAAGCCCTTAACTAATGTATATAATATTCTGCATCACAGAATTCAATAATATTTCTTCACAAGACCAATTTTTCATAGGTAATAAATTTAGATCCTGTCCAATCAATATGATGATTTTCATATCTTGCAAATATATGCAAGAATAAGACGCTACTTTTTTCCTGTCTACTTACATTTTATTGGTGTTATGTTACTCGTGTCTTTATATATTTACCAGTTTGACCAAATAATAATTTGACAATGAACAAATAAAACAATAGAATTTGACAATGAACTCTGTTGAAATATTAGATAATTTTTTTTTAGCAAAAAGAAAGTTTTTTACCCTTCATATCTAAATTGATATAAGAGGAAGGGGTATTTTAAAGATAGGGGAATTGACTTAATGTTATTTAGCTCAATAAACATATGTTATTAATGTTGCTTATTGTGAGAAACAGTTTTTCTGTCATTTATCCTTAGTTTTAAAAAGTTTTTTTATATTTTGA
Organism: Hermatobates lingyangjiaoensis; assembly: GCA_026182355.1. NCBI lineage: Eukaryota > Metazoa > Arthropoda > Insecta > Hemiptera > Hermatobatidae > Hermatobates > Hermatobates lingyangjiaoensis. The sequence goes on along the minus strand of JAPFBL010000004.1, from coordinate 3,936,418 downwards.
CATAAAAAATGTAATGAAATTTTGACTGTAATTTTTGTAATGTAACAAATGATATTTTGTTCTAAATGTAATGAAATTATTATAGTTATATTTTTTATTTACCAAAAAACAAATAATAATTTTTGGAGATTTACATGGGCATTATTACGTTTTATAAGTACTCCGGTTGGGTTGGTGTGTTTCACAAGTAGACAGAGGATGAAATCCCCAGATCTTAATGGTAAATAGTATCAGTAGAAGAGTAGGAAGCGTAAGTAGTATTACCCCAGATGTTAGGATTAAAAAGATAATGAAACAATGCAGTAAGAAGTACTTTAATCCTTAGACTCTCTTATTGATTGCCGTTAAGGGTAACTAGCAGAGCCAAGATTCGGATATCTAAGTACTGATAAAACACTAAACTATTATAAACATATAGTATTAATGGTGCTTATTGGGAGAAACATTATTAAAAAATGTCTTACATAATTTCTGAAGGTCTAATGTGCATACCAAATATATGCCAATGTAGATCATTCTTTCTTTCATCTCAATAAACAACACAACAAATGTATTTAGTTTATGTCATAAGGGTTTAAAAAACTAATGTTAAATACAAAGTTTATTTTAGTTGGAAATAAAATGTTTACTACCAAAATGAACTCTTTTAGCACTATATTCGATACTGTAACTCTTATGCATAATGAAAAGGAAGTTATAAAATGCAGCAAACTTAGGATACTTGAAGACAAGAACAGGACTAAAAAGTTTTACTTATTTAATAGCGACTATTAAATAAGTAATTCACCTTCATAGTAGTGATTTTTTATTACAAAGTTAAAAAGATATATTTTTTTTCATATTTTAAGCGTTTAGGTACTTATTCAGGGTAATGATCACAGAGTGCGTTGCACAACATGAAGAATATGAATAAGGTACTAACTTATTCTTTATCTACTGTGAAAAAAAAGCTTTAATTAATTAATAATTTATTAATTGAAAGAAACAAATTCATCAAACTCCACAAAAAATAAGGAATATATTCATATTTTTTTTTCAGAAATACAAATCAATTTTATAAGAAAGGTTTATATGGCTACTAAAGTCCACGGTCAGTTATTGGAAAAACTTCTGCTAAATTATCCACGAGTCAGTTCTCAAGGAATATGCCTGTATTATTTTATACCATTATTTTCAAATCTTTTTTCATCTGTCTCTACCAATGACCTAAATTATTTCTCCCAAAACTTCCTCTGAATGCTACTTACTTAAAATATTGTTATTTTTTTTGCATCGCAGTTTACCCAATAAATACCAAAAATATATTTTTTTTGAATAAATATTAGAAGTAAACTTCTTCTGCAATTAATTTGTAAATCTATGTAAATTTGTTTATGATACTAATTATTACTTTTTACTCAAGCGAAAATCAAGCATTTGATACAAATATTGGGAATTAAGAAAAATGAACGTTCACCTTTTTTGCTAAATTTTCGGGTGCTTCCCTGGTCACTACTTGACTCCTGTTCTAATTATTTATGCCTTTACATTACATATGCGTATCTTTATGTTACCTAATTTCTAAGTGACTTCTAGATGGAACTGAAGAAGCATTCTCATTTTAAAAACCTAATGTTTCAATGAATGTTTTATCTATAGACACCAAAATTATTCTCTCAAGAAGAACTATTAATATTAATTTAAACAAGTTAAAAAAGTTACTAATATTTTCAATATTAATTATTAATTATTTAAATAACTTTTGAAGAAATAATGAGAAATAATGAACAGAATAAATTGGGAAAATTAAAAATACGAAGTTAATTAATAGTAATTAAATTAACTTCTGTAAATTCATCATTTTTATTTCTTTAGTAAGAGCTAATAACCTCTAACCTATTTATTAAGTTATAAATAATAAATAACTTTTTTACACTGTACATACTGAAGCTAAACGTAATCTGTGCTAGTGGTTCCAAAAGCTAAACTTTCTGCGGAACTTTAAGATCAAGAGAAAAATGTCAGTAGCTCTGCAACTCCTTGTAGAATATACATAAAATAGTCTTTTATTCACTCTTTTTAATGAATGGAAATATTGAAAGTGCTTAACTAGAAGTTTTCTTATTCATGTAGTTAGCAAAAATATTCATTTTTATATCTAACAGTACAGTTATTCAAATATCTTTTAAACACATGTTAAAATGTGTTACCGGAATAAAAAAAATGTTTATGAAAGTTATTTGACGCCTGTGATCAATGTATTGCATGTAAATCGTTAAATTAAAGTTATGTGACTTAAGTATAGTAAAGAACAATAGCACAAAAAAAAAACTTATTTTACAAACTAGTCTAAATTGAAGTAACATTTACTGTTCAATCTAGTGAATTTATTAAAATATCTTATATATACGGAGTAAAGAAGTTAATACCTTGAAAATAGAATTATCCTGCATAAAACAGATGTCAGAGTAGAGAAGATAATCTGTACTGAAGAAATTGTTTTTTCATCCACCATAGTAGAGACTGTTAAACCATTCCAGCTCTAGCTGCCTCCTATTTCCCACCCGTTTAGAATTGCTCTTGTCATTCATGATAAGAACAGAAAAAGCTGGGGATCAACTACGGTCTATTGTCAATTGCTGTAAAAGTTCATTGCTCATTTGATCATGGAACTCTGTCGCGAATATCTGCTTGGCCACTATTCGACAATAAGCTACACTGGTGACTCCAAAAAGTTAATTGGTGGACTGTTGATAATCAATACACGCTATTTTTAGTTTTTTGTTTTTACTGTTTACACCGATCCCCTAGCATGTTAAAAACGTAAGCCCTTTACGGTCTTTTTGTTTGATCAGTGATTCTACATTTGAAGTCCTAAATTTTGCCTAACTCAATTATATTTTAGAGTAGGGATCTTTCACGAGTACCTGACATTGTACAGGCTCGGGACCAACGTACTCAGATTAATTCACCTCCCGCTTGAATAAATCGAGGGCCAGGTTGGTATCGAACCCTGGACCTACCAGTTCAGAGGTGAATACTTTAACCACTAACCTTACCTGACCCCTATTTTTACCTTAACTTGTCCGTATCATCTCATTATCTTTCTATTTAAATGCCATATTCACAATGAATTCAAAAATAATAAGATAGAAGGATGTCCATCTGTACTCATGTCACTCCAAGAAGCACTAAAATATTTTTTGCACTTGTATATGTCAGTTATAATGGCTTCGTGGTATATGCAGATAGCAGTAACAATAGCTCTTTTGAAGCCACAAATACAACGGGCATGTAAAAACCATATAATCTGTATTTGAAATCACATTACTGCATAAGCCAGATTATCATATCAATATTCCAATTGTAATGTCTAAAATAAATCTTTCAAAATAAATGCTATTCCGCGGCATTAACGTTATTATAATTTATAACCACTATATCTTCAATATATTATTTATATTCAATATAACTAATATATGTCTATTATCTAACTACTTTATGTTTATTCGATTTACAAATTATATATGTTCAAATATTGGAACGTAAGAGTCTTTTCCTTATTATTCTATACTAAAAACACATTTTATATTACTAATTAATGTTAATAAAACTTTTATTGGACTGAGAAAATTGTTACAAAAAAACAGTTATTTTATACTACCGTTTTTATTACAATAACTAGATATTTTTTAAAAATAATTTGTACGTGGTTATATAACTAACGTCAGACAATGAAAAGAATAATTATGCTTACGCACTCCAATGGACATAATGTTCAGGTCGAGAAGAGATGTCTAGATGGTTTAGAGAAATGGTTGGCAAAGTAATTGTCCGCCTCAAGGACCAGAATACAAAAGAAAAAAAAACACTTGTAGCTTTAATAATTAATTACTGCAAAGCAAGGACCATGCAGAAAAAATTGTCTATTTTATAAAACATTCTCATTCTTTCTCTCGTCTTTTAAATTTACTTTCTAAAAAGAATATTTAAATTAAAAATAACTCAATTCATAAGATACTTGAATGGTTGGGAACATTAATGAGGGTCCAGTTTTCAGACAAATCAAACTTGCTCTGTTTTTAAAAATATTTCAAATATATAGCAATTTTATTACCTTTATTCAATCAATTTTTTTTATATGATTAAAAAACATCTTCATGTGTTTTAGTTATTTTAAATCAATCAATACAGAAATTTTTCATTCATATTAGATTAAATTATGAATTTTATGAAAAATTTTGAATGCTTGATGGACGACAGTAAAACAATATCTTTAACAATGATTTGTTTTAATTTTGTATGTTTTCGTTGCCTGTTAGACATTTACTTATATTGTTGTTTATTGGAGGGAATGGCAGATCATTTGTTATGTGGCCATTTATTTTCTGTAGGTAATTTGTTATGATGATCAATTTCAGCCGTATGTTATGCATGAGTAATAAGACTGACCAAATATAAATTAATGCAGGACTAGAGTCCTTCATTTAATCTCACTCACGTTTATAATGAGACTTTTAGAGAGTAACAGACATGGTACAGTTTCAGAATCTTGTTTGTTTATTTCCCAATGCCCACGTTTATAAAGTTTTCACCTTTTAGTGTTGTTCTAGGTGCGGAAATTACGGCTCATTTATTATTTAGCACCCATTTTAGTAATAGGTGTTAATAGTAATAGTAATAGGTGGCACCTACATTACCTATTTATTCTATATTTATAGTCCTAAATTTTGCCTAACACAAGAGTATTTAGGGTAGAGATCTTGAAGGGGTAGACGACATCGTACAAACTCGGCACCAACTGTTTAATGTCCTCAGTTCCGACGTGTTCAGCTTTATTCACCTCCCACGTGAATAAATCGAGAGCCAGGTGGATATAGAACTCCAAGCCTACCAGTTCTAAGGAGAGTACGTTAACCACTATTACGTTAACCACATGAAAAATCTAAAAAGTGAGGATTTTTAGTGAAACTTGGAACTTTCAAGACGAAAGAGGGGAATATACGTACGAACAAACAAGCATAATATAATCAAACAGAAAAAAAAACAACCCTTTTTATCACTTTACATTTAGCAATAATTTGATACCAGCTCTACAAGTCAGTCAATCATGCCACCAATTAGAAAATAACTATTAAATAATGTCATAGATAATAATATGGTTTATTACATATGGACATTATCTTATGTCTGTTTTCTGAATGGTCGTGTAATTGGTTCTAATGTAAATACAAATGCAACGCTGATATTATCAATCGATGAATAACTATTACGGTAATAAATGCATAATTGGCTAATATTTTAATCGCTTTAACAATCTAGACACTTTTTTTTTATTAAAATTTACTGTAAATCTGTAATTGTCATAAACGATAAAAAACAAATATTTATTACGTAAAAGTTACAAAAATTATAAAATATAATTATATTTTAGAATATATAATTTATCAATAAATAAATATAGTTATTGGGTTATTTAGTTATAGTAATTACAGTAGTAATTACAGTTATAGTAATTACAGTTATAGTTACTTATGGTTACTCAGTTATAGTTTAGTTATTTATTATTCAATAAATATATATAAACAGCTTTCAACAATATTTGAGAACACAGGGGATTAAACATTTTATTTTCTAAAAAAATTTTTTGAAGTAATATAAGTCATCAAAACGTTATAAAGTCTGTAAAGAACCGTTTGCTAGTTTTCATACATTGTCGCATAGACAGCTAGTGATAAAAGTATTCATACCAAATCAATTTCATAATAATTTTTCTTATATTTAGCAGCAGATAGTGTTTTATTTGTTAAAAATTGATTAACTTTATGAACTACGAAAAAAATTACTTAGTAATTATTTCCAAAAATTATTCCTTCATATAATTTGTGTCTAAAAATAAACTAAATGATGAAATTTTATCTATTTTTATGAATTATTTTCGTTTTATAATCAAAACTTATTTGATAGTTTTGATTGCAAATAATTCCGATTTTAAAATTTGGTTAGACACTCTAAAACTAGGAAATTACAATTCACATGTAATTAATGAAGTCTTTCATTAATTAATTATTATTGAGTATTGAATACTCTATTGCTCCTCAAAAATGATGGTAAATGCATAATTTCCAATAGATTTTTTTTTGTGGGCTGCTGGGTAACAAAGAGCAGACCAGATTGTAAAGGCTGCTTCAAAAATGAAACCAGTTATGGCTACAAAATATTCTACAAAATGATAAATTGGAAGAAGAAAATAAGAAAGCTCATATTGGCTGAATAGACCGCAAAAGATGGAGTGCAGAAACCACAGGGAGAAACTTTTTCTCCATTCAAAGCAAACTGACTCACCGAAAATTGGCATTGGAGGGTCGGCAGATAAATCTAAAGTTTGGGTGCCAATGCCAGAATAGGACACATACAGTGCAATAAATATTTAAATAGGTTCAATCTCACGGAATGGAACAATTGGACTGAATGCAACGGGAAAGAAGTCATTGGAACATATACTGTTGAACAGCACCTCATGAAACCTAGGAGGGAATAGCCCACGAGGAACACTAGCACGTAGTGAAAAGCCGATGAATTATTGGGCATTAGCTGATGCTGCAACCATGGTCACAGGGCCGTCGGTGTCACTTGCATTAAATGTTTGACGCAAGAAGAAGAAGCGTTGAATATACTAATAAATTGAGCAGCGATTTATTATCAGAAAGACAACAATATGAAATTTATGTTCACTGAATAGGAAAATATAATAGAGTATAATAAATAATAGATAATATAATGGAATATAATATAATCCGCCATCACTTAATTGCAAATCAGGTGGTTTGAAATTTCAAACATTCAAAGTAATATCATAATTATGTATGAAGACAGTAAGAAATATTACACCTTAAAAATTCATTCCACTTTAGCAATTAATGATTTACTCACATAAATTTATTACATCGGTCTTTAGAATGTAGTTCTAAAAATCTTTTTTTTTTTTGGTTTTAGTTAGTTAGTCCAAGATTTATAATTAACAACCTATAATAAATATGAATGGCAAAACTGAATCCTTCTTAAGGCAGTTATTCACTATTCACTCCTTTTAAGCAGCAGTTTGCTTTTTAATTTTTCACACTTTCCGTTGAATGTTTTTATAAAATAATAAACCCTATACGGACTGGTTTTCTCGATTCATTAATTATATGTACAGCCGTGCCAGTAACTTTAGGAAAATTATTTTCAGAAATGTATTCAAGTCATTTTGACTATTAATTTCTTGAGGTAGCAAAAAGGATCCGTGCACACTCATTGTGCACTCTCTGTCGTAGTAAACACATGGGATGAATCAAAAAGATTTCTTTTTTGTTTCATTTCAAAATTTATAACATTTTAATCTTACACATTTTGTTCATTGTTAAATTTTCAAAATAGTGGAAGTAATTATAAAAGTGAGCGAGACCATTTTATAGGTAATATAAAGGAACTAATTGAAAATTTTATAACATTTTAAATTTGTTTTCAGTGTTATACAGAAAATAAAATCCAAAATATATTTACACATAGAGAGAATGTTTCTCGTTCTACATTTGTTTCTTTCTTTCTCTTAATAGAGAATAGTTTGGTAAAAAAAGTTTTTTTTAATCAATTTTATTTAGTTTATGATGGGAATTTCAAGAATTACGTCTCCACACATATATGAGTTTTATGTCAAAACTAACAACGCTTTCGAACACTTAATGTTCTTCTTCAGGTTTATATCTGCACAGTTTAGGTTGTTAAACAACAGTGCAGGTGTAAACTTGAAGAAGAATCCTAAGTGTTCGAGACGCGTTATTAGTTTTGGTATAAAGCTCTTTTGTGTGGAGAATGTAATTTTTTTAAATTCTCCATAATGAGTAAATAGCACCCAATGACAAATTGCACATGTATTCAATCACTTAGTTTATCCCATCTTCATAAATTTTGGCACATATAGTATAAAATCGCTGCCAATATTTCATTTTAATAAAATATATATGATTCATTATTACACGGGTAATTTAATTTGGTAAGAAAATTAAATATTGGAAGACCAATATGTATGTATATACTTTGACCAATAAATCAATGGGCAAGGCCATTAATTATGGTTCAAGAAATCAAATCTCTCAATGAATACCTCAGGTTGTTCAAGTGCACTATCTAATCAGTTTATTTTGGAGATTAAATGTTTCAATTCAGATTCAATTCATATTATTTGAAAAAGTGTGAAAAAAAGTTTTTTTTTGGTTATTAATGTAATGTGTTCCTGGTCTCCACAGTTAACAATATCTAATTGTCATATATATTAAATATTTTTGAATACAGTATTCTACATATAACAATGTGAAAAATAAATATCTATGTGGATAAATAAATCTGTTTGAACATTCATCGTGTTTTGGAATTATATTAATTTAATTGTGGCATCATAAAGATAATTTCACAATGAATTCCAATAGAAATTAAACCTATTCCATGAATTGCCTCATCAAATAAGATTAATTAATATTTTGATTTAGAAATCATTAGCTAATTAGTAAGAGGGACCAAATATTACTGAGAATTGACATCCAGTCACTGAGGAAGAGTCATTTCAACAGGATAACTGTGTCAGGAATGTGCCCATTGACTGTAGAAGGAGTTAAAAAAGTTAAACGCTTTGTATCAGTTAAACTAAATTGACAAAATACTGCCTACACACTTCTGAAAAATGCAGACAAAGTTTAAATCAGTTTACCCACTTAAGTAAACCTACTGATCTTTAGATAATATAAACTCTAATAAATCTTAACACATACTTCTTAAATATGCAATACCGCTTCTTCAGATAAAAAAAGTTCTCTATCAATTATCGCATTCATATAAAAATGCTTTCGTTCAAATATTCCCTTTCCTTTATCTGGGTTTTTCTTTCTCTTGTTTTGTTTTAAAACTACTTTCTTATTTCCTGATGTCAAATCAGACTAACATAAAAAATTTAGTTAATTTAATTCTATTGTTATATACTTCAAGAGATTAATTATGTTTCTAATAATTCCAATTTAAAGTGCATTGTCATTTATTACAGTATATTATTATTTTTTTGTGTACGCTTATTAATCTTTTATCCCTATTTATTATGACCTTCATTTCACCAATAGAAAGGAAAATTGGATCAGAAAACTTAATTTTTTTATATAAAAAAATAAAAAATATAAGTTTTATATTATGTACGTGTTTGTGCAAGTGTTTGTTAGTACTTATATTATGTGCCCTGGAACACTATTCGATTTCCAATGACATAACATAGCCACCGGTCAGATCGTAGACACTTTTCAACAGTGCAATTCATCCACAAATGATAGTGTGGATTATTTTAAATAATGTGACAAACATCATATTTTTCAATCATGTAAATGTTCTGCACTCTTAAAACAGAAGTCCAATAGACATGTATAATTAAGCTACACAAAACCGAAATTATATTCTTGATTCAAAGTTTAGATTTTATAAATTACTGTATATTTATGTATGAGTGATGCAATGAACTTTCATAATTTTTTTTTATTCTAAAAAAATCATCTGTTATGTATAATAATAACATTATAACTGCTTTCACTTTGGAATAGTAAAATTTTTAAGTCAAAAAATTGAACAAGATTAACATTTGTTATCTATCCAAGTCAAATAAGTAATTCTGAATTTGAATAGATTCTTGTAATAAAAAAAAAAAGAAAACTGCAAAGAAAAGGGCAGCCGTTGTGCGTGTCTTCGGACATTATAATTAGGTCTGGGGCAAGCGGGAGGTGAGGTCAGCCGCCCACGCGAGGCCCCGCTTCTTGTTCCAACAAGTTTTACATTACTTTCTTATTTAAATATACGTCATTGTAGACGTCATAGTCCAATACAGTCACAACAGATAACTCCTAACATAATACTTGGTATTAATAATTAGTTCTTATTTATATCAAGGATTTAAAATTTAAATACAGATTAATTGATTTTCTCATTTTAATATTAAGTGTTTGTTAGTAGTTATATTATGTGTCCTGGAACACACTATTCGATTTCCAATGACATAGCATAGCCTTCCGTCAGAACGAAACACTAAATGATACTTAAAAACGATAGAAAAAAATGATGCTAAATCTATGAACAATTTCAACTTATAAGTATAATATATGACTTTTTTTAAAAAAAAAAATGAAATTATAAGTTTGACTGATTCAATTTTTCTTTTATTTGTACAATGCTGGTTATAATGACATAGGGATAAAAAAATAATTGTAGGGTAAAAATTTAAAAAAACAGTCTCCACATACAGAAATTTAATAGTATAAACAACGCGTTTCAAACACGTAGTGTTCTTCAACAACAACTGTTGTACCACAGACACTCACCCTTAGTTAATGCCTGAAGAAGAACACTACGTGTATGAAACGCGTTGTTTATACTATTAAATTTCTACATGTGTAGACTATTTCATTACCTTTTTACTCTTCAATAAGTAAATACCACATAACAACTCATTGCACTACCTTAGAAATACAAACTTAATATGCGTACAAAAAAATTAGTAATAAATGACAATGTACTTTTTAATTGGATTTATTAGAAGCATTGTTAATCTCGTGAAGTATATAACAATGGAATTAAATTAACTAAATTATTTGAGTAGCATAATTTGGTACCAGGAAATAAGAAAGTAGTTTAAAAAGAAAACAGAGAAAAAATAAAAACACATAAAAGATAGGAGATATTAAAAAAATCAGTTTTATATTAATGCGATAATTGATGGAGAAATTTTTCATCTGAAGAAATGGTATTGTACATTTAAAAAGTACGTGTTAAGATGTTTTAGGTATTTATATTTTACTTGAAGATCAGTAGATTTATTTAAGTAGATCTAATTGAACATGGTCAATGTTCAAAACGAGTGGAACAACTCTTGCTAATGTACAGCAGGAATCAGATTATAATATCTGCTGATGCAATTACAACTAACGCATTAAGCAATGAACCTTCACCTTTGTCTAAACAAGCAAATAATGCTCAATCTATGAACAATTTAAATGTGACAGTTCTGACATATGACATTAATAACAAGAAAAAAAAAAGGAATTTTTAAGTTTGACTGATTGAATTCTTCTTTCTGTTAGTAATATGCAGGCTATAATGACCTATATGGATACCATGTCTGAACTTATGATAATTCGTACATCGTAAGTAATTTTCATTTTGTAAGGATTTAGTGCCATCTGAGCCACAAACGAACTTTAAACGACTTGTCCAGGCTACATAAATCCTCCTTGATTAGAATGATTTGTACTTATTGTACTCAAAAAAACCAGTTAGGGTATAATAGTATTCAAATATGAATTTATCAAGTAGTAACACAATGATGTAGATTATAGGAACATATCCATTTATGCATTTATCCATTTATAAAAGTGAGTATACGATACACTATAAGATCTATTGCAGTGATCCGAATTGTAAACAATGTTAAAAATAATCATGTAGAAAAGCACATACTCTGCAGTGAATATTTCTAGTCTCACTATGATAAGGTTGGTTTATTTTTAATGAAAAGCAAATTTTAGTAATTACAGACGATAAAAAAAAACTGAAACTTAATTGTTCTGTTATCAATGCCTATGAAAATAAACTGAAATATTAAATTCAGTGCTTATTTTACCTACCATTGCTATGTTTTTTATTCTGTTGTATGTTCTGTCTGACCTGGAAACTAGGGATTTGATAACAGTCTAACATCACAATCTAAAAACCGGTACTTACATCTTTATTACCCATTTCATACTCTATTATCATTTTACGAGCCCCTAGCCAGACAATCGATTTTACTTCTAATTACATGGTACATGGTGCCATAAACTCCTAATTTCAGGTTTTTTTTTCAAAGCAAACATCTTTTTATGTACTTCTTCAGCGTAAATATATAAAATCACCTCTCAGTTTAGACTTGAAAGCAGGTGGGCAGATGTATGATCTTTTATGAGATGATCAATGGAAACTTGTTTTAAGTATTTATAAATTAGGTTTATAATGTAATTTCGTTAATGTACTAGCATTGTATTCATGAAAGTAGCGATAATTAGCTTCACATGCCTTGCTGTCTTGTTTAATGTAAAGGAGACGAACCTTTATCTTTCCACCACAGTTTTTGGAAATATCCAATAGTTGTTATCAAATACATGACCAGAAACAATAAATTCAACTTTTTTGCACATATTAAATGAAGAACTGTATCAAAGAGTCCCTTATTTTCTGGTAACATTATATTTCTTTCCTTTTTTAATAAACTTAAGTAATTACCCTTCTAATTGTTAAATAGTACACTAGAAAATATTGGCTCCTAACATGAAATGTAAATCACGTTAATCTACCAAACATTTTAAAGCAAACTATGGGTAAACAGTAAATAGATAACACACTCTTTGAGGATCTAATTTTTCGTTTCACCTCATAAGAAAAGAAGTGATAGGAACGCGCAGCACACTTGCGAAGTAATGATTGAAAACGAGACTGCAAGTGTGTCTGTAATCTATTTAATGCTTACCTATTGTTTACCCTAAACATATATATATATAAAGTGTCTGTGTGTATATTTCTACAAGAGTGTAAATAAGTATATATCATATTTATAAATGATACTTATAAGATAATATAATATCGTAACTAATGTGTATACATTCTTGTTTATACTTGGCAATAACTGGGATTACTGATTTTTATTTGATTCTTTTCCCATAGCTCAAATGTTTGGAGAAAATTTAGAACCCAATCCCTTTTGTCGTTCCAAATTAATTTTTCCTTTTAATACATATGATGATATTCCTACTTATTTTTAATTTATTTAAAATTAATATTGTTATTATTACTATATCTTAAGTTATTTTCTTAAAAAAAATGGTTGTTCTTCAATAACATATTTTTTCTGAGAATAAGAAAATATATACATATATATTTTAGAGTCTTAAGACTCGCGCTCGATCTGTGAGACATTCGAAGAATAAGAAGTGTCTATTGATCTGATACCGTTAGAGACAAGTACCGACCTTTACCTTACGGCTATCAGTGTTTTAAAAAATCGAGTTGTACAGATTTATGTGTATATATTTTTAATATTAAATGTTGAGAGCTATTCTTCTTCCATACATGTGTTCAAAAACATGATACCAATCTCATGTTTAATGACTTCTTATAGAATTTTTCTAGCATTCTGCATGATTTTCTCAGGTTTTTCAGAAAGAAAAAAAACAATTCTAGAAATTTGTTTCTTCCAAATTCATTCATTGAATTATGAACCAACCCCCAGATTATTATTGAATTATGAATATGAACCCAGATATAAATTGTTCATATTCAGTCTTGCTACAAATATTTTAAAAAAAAGTATTTTTAAATATGATTTCAGAATTAAGTATGATATTTTGGTAATACTATGGACGAACACAATCTTTCTTGTACTTATAGTGATTTTCATTTTTTTTTTGTTTACTGTAATATTTCACTTACATATTCAAAAATACTTGGTCATCACTGATTTTTTATAAATTAAACTTATCCTTGCTGAATAGAATCATGGTAACCATCCCTAAAATTAGAAATAGAACATGACGCAGGTCTAAGCGCTTAGCAGTGTTACTTCTTTTTTCAAAATGGTAAAGAAATAAAAACATATTATCAGTATTTTAAAAAAAAGTGATGTTCCTTCATTGGTTATAATATTTTTGAAAAGTAAAAAAAATCTTTTCAAATATATAAACAGTATAGATTTCGTTCCTATTTATAACCTCAAAATATGACAGGTGTTTAAAAAAAGAAAAAAAGCAACCGTGAGAAATTTGAACAGAGGTTCATTAAATTAATTGGAAGAACTATAAGTGCACCCCTTTTAGGATACCTACATTCATCAAGTCAGTAAAATAATATCTGTACCATAACAAATTATGGTACACGCAAATATAATAATATAAATATCTAAATTGGTTTAAACTCAACAAAAAAATATCATATTACCAGACTACCCGTGACACTTTGTGTCACTCAGAAATTATAACAATAGGTTTAGAAATTAATTCACCACACATGATTGACAGGGATAATTTAATTTTTGTTTCTTGTTATTAAGGCATGGAATCAGATTCTTATATGGCCCAATCTTTTGATATAGCATTCTTAACATGATTCAAGATATATACACAGTAAGTATAATTACCAAAATGAAAATCAATTGAAAGTAAAAAACAAAATCATTCAAATAAATAAAAATCAATCCATGTTATATGCACAATGATTTCATTGTGCATATAACATGGATTGATTTTTATTTATTTGAATGATTTTGTTTTTAAAACAAACAAACAAAAAAAAGTTTTTAAAACAAAAAAAAGTTTTGTTTTTTTATTTAAAACAAACAAAACTTGTAAATTGAAATATTCACTTTAATTACCTAACATAAAATAACATTAAAGAAAGGACTGTGTCTTTATAATATTACCTTAGAACATTCGTATTTTATCTAACAGTTATAGTCAAGTTTATTTGTAAAATTATTCATTTTTAACCTCTAATGAAGTAGTTTATTATATATTTGTTGCATTTATTTATAATACATTTCACTACTCTCATCAGCGAGCATGCAAGACTCTGGGCTACTCTCGCTCCATGCCTTTATTTTATTACCAGTGTTTATATTTAGCAAATTTTAAATTAAGAATTTTTTTTTGTTACATTTATATATAAGACATTTTCACTACTGTCATCGGCGATCACGCAGGACGATTATCGCAAGTCATAAATTAATCGACACAATATAATTTATTACTTCATTTATTATTTTAAGAAGTCTGTATCAATTTCGTGCTAGATACAGCAAAAACTAACAAAATTATTATAACATTATTATAATAATTATAAAATATACCATAAATATAATCATTTTTGTTGATCAATCTAACAAGTTTCCACTGCTGGAATATAATAGATTTTTTTTTAAAGGTAATATATTACCTTTCAATATTCTAAATTAAGAAAGGCTTAAGCGTACAATATTCATATTAAAATTTCCTCATACACAATTTAAAATTTCTAGTTTGACTAAAAAAGAGTGATATAATTAGTACTTAGTATTTGATTATTTTTTAAACGCTAGATAAAATACCTTTTCCAAGTTTCCATTTTACTAAAAACAATAATTCATTCACTATGCAAATGAATCTTTGATAGTTTTAATGTTAACAGTTTTCCATAAGTATCGAAACAGATTTTTTCTACCGATTTTCAATCAAATGACTCTCAAATTGTATTGAAATTTGTGAAACAGTATGTTTGATAAACTAAATAATAATTATTTGTTATTCTAAATTATATTTGATATTACTCTTTAGAATCCAGAAGCTGATCAGTTTTGCTACATAAGTATGATTTCGGATAAAACTATTTTAAGTTTTATCTATGATCAAAAATACCATAGATGCTGTATATGCGTCTATCATGTATACCATATTTATGATACTTCATAAAAATATTTGAATTATGCAATATTTGATATCGCAAAATTAAGAAGTGTTTCATATTTTCATCCCGTTTGTTTATAATTACTATGTTTGCATTTTCTAAGTTGAAAAAGACAGGATTGTTGTAAGATAAATGTTTTCACATTTTTTTTACTATTTCTCATGTTTACATAACTGAGATGAATAATTTAATAGAAATATAAAATTCTAAAAGAGATATTATATTGTACTTGTATTTATTAACACTAGAAGGACCGGACCCGTCAATTGACGGCTGTTTACAATTTAATTTATGATATCTTTTCCCTTGATAGCCCTGTAGATTTGCTGCTCACTTGCTTTTATTTTTTTAGTCAGATGTCGACCATGACGAAATATGAGCACACCGGCATGACTAATTGATGGTAAACAGATAAGAACTACCTAGAAAGACCAACCGTCAATTGACGGCAGTAGCTCTGGTAACGCGGGTGTGAGTGGTGGTGAGCATTCTCACTACAGGATATTGTGCTATAGTGTGTGCATTGCATAATTTTGTTGTAAACAAGTTAATTATAAAGAATATATAATTTCTGTTGTGTTTATTGCAGAAATAATTACATACAAAACTCATTATTTCATCATATTTGTGTAGCCATGTCGAGTAAGAAATTACTGAATGATAATGAAATATGGCAGGAAATTCAGTGCCTTCAAGATATTGCGTCTGATGAATCTGATGCTAACTACGCAGAAGGAGACGAGGATGACTTTATTCCACCCGCTGGACATGTGAACACGTCATCATCTGACTCAGAAGGAGCAAGTGAAACGGGTGAAGAAGCAGGACTGGAAGCAGTAGTGAGGTAGTTGTTGATGATCCCGTAATAAAAAGTAAAGATGGAACATCCTGGAAATGGTCCGCTACTTCAGAAATAGTCAGAGGTCGTTTGCAGACTCAAAATGTAGTGAGAATTCGTCCAGGACCAACGTCATATTCATACAGAAATATAAAAAAAGATTCTCCCATGTCTGCATTCAAATTACTATTTGATGAGCCGATGCTAAGACATATCCAAAAGTGCACTAATGCTGAGGCGCAACGAAATACTGGAGATAAAAATTGGAACGTTACGCTGGATGAGCTCGATAAATATGTAGGACTCGTCATCTGTCGAGGAGTAATTGGTGGACGAAACCTACCTTTGAAAAGTATGTGGGATAAATCATGGGGCTGCCCTTTGTTTCACAAAACCATGAGTAGAAACAGGTTTACTGAAATTATGAAATATCTACGTTTTGATATGAAGAATGCAAGAAAAACACGAATCCTCACAGATAAGTTTTGCTTAGCAAACTGAAATATGGACACCTTTTATTGATAATTGTCAAAAAGCTTATATTCCAGACGTCAGCCTCACAGTTGATGAACAACTGCTACCTTGTAAATCTCGGTGCAAATTTATACAATATATGGCGAATAAGCCAGATAAGTTCGGAATCAAATTTTGGTTACTTGTGGATGTGGAGAATAAATACTTGTTCAACGGATTTCCCTATCTTGGAAAAGATAACAGTAGGAAGGCAGACGTAAGTGTCTCTTGTAACGTAGTATTACAATTGCTTGCACCATTGTTCAACAAAGGTTACAATGTTACATGTGATAACTACTTCACGTCATTAGATCTCGCTCACCGTCTTGCTGACAGAAAGTGCAGTATTGTAGGTACTCTACGCAACAATCGCAGGGAAATTCCCGTTGAATGTAAAAAGACTAAAGCTCTTCATGACACGACCGTGATGAAATGTAAAGGCAGAAACAACGCTGTAACTACACTTACTTCGTACCAGTGCAAAAAATCAAAGAATGTGCTTATTCTAAGCACGTTGCATCCTGATGTACCGATATCCACAGAAGGAAATCCGAAGAAAAAGCCTGAAACTGTTTTATTCTATAATAAGAATAAAGTAGCAGTGGATGTCTTTGATCAAATGACAAGAATGTATTCAGTTCAAAGCTTCCAGTAGACGGTGGCCAATGCATGTATTTTATAATATGATCGACTCAGCTTTGATCAACAGCCATATATTATACAGGCTTGTTTCCAAAGAAAATATAAGCCGAAGAAACTTTATCCAGAGGGTGTGTGAAGAGTTGACTGACAGCATGCCTTGCAATGTTTATGCAAATGAATATGCGTTGGATGCACCTCCTTCTAAAGTACGTTGTGTAGCGAAAAGAAGTGGACCTACAAGCAAACAGCCACGTCTAACATGCTGCTTCGTAAAGTGCAAGAATAGAACAACAAATATCTGCACTGCCTGTCAGCGACACATATGCGGTACTCACGCTCAACATTATTGTGCATCCTGCTCTTCAAAATAAACTTGTTGCTCTCTTACAAGGTATGCGTAGTTATAGTAATCAGTATAATATGCAGATATTAAATTATATGCTGTGTAGTAACAATTTTATTTAATTTACTTTTGTTCTCATGTTATTCGTTATTGTTGAATTTTGAAGCCCCTCTATATGTACGAGTATGTGCTTCGCAGTAACATCTAATTTTTGTTTCTTTTATTTACAAATTTCATGAATCTCGAATGTTGATGTTATGGAAATAAGGGTACAGTACTGTTTTACGAATTTCACACACATTTAAAATGTTCATAATCTTGTTTATGCCCCATCTATTGTTATAAATTACATGCCGTCAATTGACGGCTCATGGTCTTGAAGGTAGTTTAAAACTCCGGTCCTCCTAGTGATACAACAAAAAGTGAAAGTAAAAAAAGGCAAGAATGATTATAAGACCCTTTAAAACACTAATTATTCTAGTTTTTTAATGTATATTTTAAATATAAATAAATATATTTCATTATTTTTAATGAATAAACCTCATTTTTTTGACTGATTTTAAACTAAGCCAAATCTTATTGAGAAGAACAGCGGAATGAGAATTATTATCATTACAATATTATTGTTCGAGTTAATAGCTACTTATTTCTGAAACAATAATAATTTGACCAGTGGTTGCATGGAAGAAATATAATGGGATCCAATTAACTGGAAATGTTTTTCATATGGAATAACAAGGTGCTTACAAGTAGCTCTCTGCCAAAACAACATCAATTGAAAAAAATGTAGTGATGTAGAGAAAATTTCACCGATAAACATTTATTTCTTTGCAAAAAAAACGTATGACATAAATTTTGATGTATATCTTCATATTGACGTTCGTATTTATGATTATCATTTGTAAAATATATATATTTATGTTAACATTTTTAGCATTGACACAGTTACTAATTTGTATTCATAGATCAATGGTGAACAATTACCTAACCCTGGAAGTGTGCAAACCTGGTGGTCAGGCTAACCTACAATGGTGGAACTCGGTTGTACTCCGCTGAAGAGGGCAATACCCGTTACTTCGAGACCACGCTTGCTACTAGTAGTTCATCGAACCCCCTCAGGGTGTCATAGTGAAATGTGTTGTTTGTCCCTCAAGAGAAACGATTCATAGAGACAGAAAACAAGTCTCCCGTTGGCTAATCGCCACCTGCTCTGTGCTAGTTATGATAGTTTCTAAGGTCTCTCGTTGGCTAATTGCCACCTATACTGAACATAAATGGGCTCCAAGGGGTGGTATCTAATCTTCCCCACTCTGAGCTCCCACCAAGAGCCGAACATCTACCAGGCAAGTACCAGTTTTCCAGTCCAATCAACTGACTTCAAGACCCGTTCTCACTGGTAAGGATTTAGGGTCTCTAGCTTCTCACACAGGGACCGCAAGGATATACCCAACTTGGATGAGAACCAAAAGCCAGTGCGAGTCCAACCTCAGTTGGTGGGACAGAGAGAGAACCCCTCCATGGGCCCCCACCGTTCGTAGTACCGATTTATTTTAAGAATTTTGGATCGAACTCCGGACCAAAGGCCCTACTGAACCTGCTCAGCTACAGTTAAGGTCAGTCGCCTTTTTACCCGTTGGTTCAAAAGAACCTGTGGATATATAAAAGGCAATGCAGCTTGTGGTAGAGTTGCATGGTCCCACAAGGGGTGATGAAGCGTGCATATTTCAGAATTTAGAAACACTGATTTACTTCAATAAAAATATGCAAATATATTCTGTATAAGTTTCTGTTTGTAATATAAATTTTGGTGACCAGGTTATCACAGTAGCAACGTACTCCCGCTGGATTGGTAGGTCCGGGGTTCAACACCCAATCTGGCCCTCGATTTATTTACGCTGGAGGAGAATAAATAACGTCCCTCAGAGAGGACGTTAAGCCGTCCATCCCGAGCCTATACAATGTCAGGTACTTATTAATCAACCCTACTATAAAGGCATTTGATTTAGGTAAAATTTATGACTCCCAATGTAGAATCAATTTTGTTTATTGATTTGGTATCACAAAAGGCCAATGTTCGGCCTATGTGTGTTCCATGTGGGACTGCCACTGCAACCTGACCTAATCTTAGTTTTAACTTTAGCTTATCCATCATTTTTCATTACATGTCTCATCCACATGTCATTGATAATCAAATTTTGTATTTTATCTTTACTGATTGATAAGATTTACTCAGCCAGAGCTGCGTCAATCTGGCAATATATCCCCAAAGCCCTCTCTAAACCTAAATCCTGTTCTGCATACTTAGGTGTGAATTAGATCAAGTAAAGAATGGAGACTCACTAATTGATAGAAAGCTTTACTTTTGAAAAGTTAGTTAATGAACTAGTTGGAAGTGAGTAACTCTATTAAGCAGATCTGAATGAAGTGCTACCTTAAATGGGATTCCATCATCATTTAATTGCTTGTTTTCTGCAACTTTGATAATTAAAAGTAATGGTTTCACGCAATAAGGTTTGCAAAATTATTTACAAAACTTGTTCAAACATTACAGTCCTTGGTATATTTTTTATACCAAGTCCAGTCTTTATATTTTTTTACATCGCAGTTTACTTCTAAAGAACACTTTAAAAATTAATTAAAATTGAATAACCAATACTAATTTATCATCCAATATTTATTTTATTCATTATATTTATCTATGTCTCTTTGTAAAGCTTTATTATTAAATCGACCTCATTCTTTTTAATTCATCATTATCATAGAGGGTGCTCCAAACACTTCCGCCAATTAGCCAAAATTTTGGCAACCAATCACAAATAAAACATTCCGCAAACCCTAACTTTTATTTTTTAAAGTTTTTTCCATGTTGTTGCTAAAAACAAAGTCAGTTTCTATATTAGTAATTAGCGTTTAATTAAGCCTTAATTTGTATTACTCATTAAAGTTAGCTTTCTTATTTAATTAGGTGTAGTATAGTGCCATGATAAATGAAAGTCGATTTCTAGATTTTGTTAAATTCTAAGTCAGTTTTTTATGTTTTTTGCGATGTTTTTACATATCAACCGGTATGATTAGATGGCTAAGAGTATCTTTAAAAAATCTGAATTAAAATATCAGGAAGAAAATGCTTGAGCCATACAAAAAATAACCCATACAATATAGTTTTTGGTTAATATTACTTCACAGGAAGTCCAACTTCTTAGCCATTGTGTGCTTTCTTAAAAATCATAAGCTCTATGTTAAACAACGGCTGAAGCTTATTTAAAATATTATACATATCCGAACATTCAAGTAAACAAACTTAATTAAATCACATATTTGAAAAAAAATTCTTAGAAGATTTTTCATAACCAAATCTTTCACCAATATAATCCTCATTTTATTAGATATTTATTATATCAATAAATTCTGTTGATCTTTCACCATTTACTTTGCTGGTGTCATTTTAAAACTTATTTAGGTTCACAAAACATTTATGAAGTAAAATGCTATCATAAAACAAAGTCAAGGTTTTAAAAAAATAAAAAATAAATTATAGTGTTAAACAATTCAACTAGATTGCTATTGAATTAAAGTTAATACTTCATAAACATAAGCCATTAGTTATAATTATTTTTATCTAATGATGATAAAATAAATATTTATTGCATATTCTAACGTAGTGCAATCACTTATTGTGTGGTATTTACTCATTGTAGGGTAAAAAGTTAATGAAATGGTCTCCACATATAAAAATTTAATGGTAAACCAACGAGTTTCGAACAGGTAGTGTTCTTTTTCAGGCATTAACTAAAAAATACAATGACACCAGAGAGTTATCTATAGTATACAGTAAATATAGTACAAAATAAAAATAAAATAAGGAAGAGAATACGAATCTAAGGGTGAGTGTCGGTGGTACAACTAACAGGGAATAGGATGGACGTTGGTGAGGGTTTAGGGTATAGGGTACATCCTATTCCCAGTTAGTTTTACCACTGACACTCACACTTAGTTTATGCCTGAAGAAGAACACTACGTGTTCGAAACTCGTTGTATATACCATTAAATTTTTATATGTGGAGACCATTTCATTAACTTTTTACCCTATAATTTATAGCATACTTAAAACGAAATGTATTATACAAACATAATTAAAAAAATAAATGTATTTTTGAAGTCCCTTTCGTTATTTATAAATCTAATGTAACAAATTAACATTCACCTGTTTTCAGCGCATTTCTGAATTCTATGATACAGCGACTCTTCTATTTTCCAATTTTATATCCCAAACTAATAATTTTTTTATTATTTATTACTTAGTGCATTTATTGTATTTTTGTACTTATTATAGAGTTATTATCTGTTGATTCAGCATTCGGAGTCCTAAATTTTGCTTAAATAAAAAGTAGTAGAAGTATGTATCTTTAACGAGTACTTGACATGATACAGGCTCGGGACCGATGGCTTATATCCTCTTAGGGATGACGTGTGATTTTATATTCATCTGTTGTCTTTTTCCATCTACAATTTGTATTGCTTTCTTCCATTATATTTACTTGATGGAAACCTGTATTGGCAGACGCTATAGCTTAGTATCCTATCTCCTATCACAAAAAACCTTATTTAGCTATGTCACTAGGTGTCCTCATGTCAAAGTGAGGTACGTTCTTTTTACTATACTGTAACTAAAATTGATACTCACAAAAACACGCATTTAGTTTAGGGCAATTTTGTTCAATTTCAACTCAAGCAATTTGTTATATTGAGGGTCCCCAGAGTTTCTGTTTTAAGAGTCTTTGATGATCATGATTTATAAATGTGTGTCTTCTTAAATGAACCATTTATTCAGCATGCTTCATATAAATATTACGCTTTGAAATATAACTAGTTAGATATACAACTACTATATTTCTTTTTTACAAGCTAACACATATCGCATTTTCAGTTATAGTAAGTTAGAAATACTTCATTTGAATACTATTAAATATTTGTAACTTTACAGATTCAAGATTATTTATTGTAACAGTTTTGCATTATAATAATACTTATATGACATCACATTTATTGTACAACTACAATAAAATTTTCTCAAAACCTATTTGATCTATCAAGTTATATATATATTATATAAAGATTTCACATAAACACGTGAAATATCAATCAATGATCAAGCCACAATAAGAAATGGGAAAACAAGACTAAGACTGACTAACTGACTCAGTTGGGATTTTGACTCTGACGGGGACTGCTTGTTGTGGTTGAAGGGTCTTAATTTTTATTTTCCCGTGTCTTATTGAGGTTTGATCATTGATTGTTATTTCTCGTGTTTATTGTGAAATCTTGTTTTATATATATGTATATATAAGTTGTTATCAGCCTTTGGAGCGATTCACATCTTTTCCTGAAGACGAGGACATCGAAATATAGTAGTGAGTTCAGTGATTTCTTTTCTATGTGTTCTTTTTAAATTCTAGTTAATATATTTATATATCTGTGTGTGTGTGTGTGTGTGTGTGTGTGTGTGTGTGTGTGTGTGTGTGTGTGGTGTGGTGTGTGTTTTTTGTGGGACCTTGTCTATATTTAAATGTTTCTGAATATAGTACATACCACACCGTTTAATCAACTTGTCAATATTGTTCCCATAAAAGAATGATATGGTGTATAAAACAAAACAGTTAATGGACCATTTTCAATAAGAAAATCCTACGTTACTATTCAATATGTGTTTTCAATAATTTTGTCTATAACTACTAATTCATAGAGATTTCTAATTTTTCAGTTAATACAAATTGAACAATCTTTATCTTTCTAAGTAATATCTTCTTCAACTTCATATTGTTGTTCAAAATGTCTTCTTATTTCTCTGTATCTTGGTGTCGTGTGAAATTGATGTCTACATTTAAAAAAATGGACCCTTCTCCCTTGACTATTTTATTTCTGTTATCGTTATAAAAAATAAACAACCATAAAAAATGGTTCTTAAACATAATGTTTGGATCAACCACCATTAGAGGAAAACTTAACAGCAGAATTCCAAGACTCTGACAAGTGACAGGTGACACATTAACCAGGTTTCATTACGTCTCTCCATTTTCTGTGGAGAAATTTATTTTTAACTATTTCTATTTATGAAGTTTGTTTGTTTTCTTGACCCAATATTCATATGTTATAAAATTTGTTATTGTTAGCCCGGATATATAAACAGAGTGCAGTAAAGGAAGAAATTTTTAATGTATCAGGTAGTCTTATATTCATACTTTCATATCAATTCTTACTCGATTGCTTATTTGATACCATACTCGAATAAATATTACATGAATATAAATCAATTTCGTAATATATTTGTTATTTTTCAGGTGATTTATTTAAGCTGTCATTTCAACTTTTGGTATTGTGACCAAATTTCAATATGAAAATCTATAGTTGCAATCCCAGATTTATCAATTTATAGCTTCCTATAGCCCTTCATTTATAAATTTAAAATTTAAACAGTAACTAAAATCGTAATAGTAATGGTGCTAATTGTAAAAAAAAATCTTGTAGCCGTGAAGAAAACATAAATATATACCGAAACATTAGCGGGAGAAGTAATTCAATCACAAGACTCAAATCTTTAAAACTCTTATAGCATATTCTATTTAGTTATATAAAAACATCAATTTCACCCGACACTAAGAAATAGAGAAATAAGAAGACATTTTGAACCACAAATAGGTCATGTTTTTCTATTATCCATTCAAGCGATTTCGAAGTTAGTTACATTTCCACGGCGTCTTTTCAATGAATCATCTAAATAATAACGAAAATAATAATAAATCGAATTCATAATGCAAAAGTTAGTGGAACCTGACATGAAATTGACAATTAAATAATAATCAATAGGCAGGTATAAAAATGTATACCCGATATATTGAAAACATTCTTAGTAGATATAAGTAATTGCGAAACCAATAGAATGGATAGGACATCTACGAGGTGACTGTTCATTCTTCTTTCATTTCTAAGAAACTGTTACTTTTTCGAAAGGTGTTAGATTTAGTTCTGAATATGTTGGCGATGTTTTGCCGTAGAACTTTATTTTAAGTGGTTCTTTGTAAAGTTTCATCATATTAGCCTAGCAGAAAATATAGTGGGCGAATTTTATAATAAACAGGTGAAATATAAATGAAAGTAGAAGTACAGTATGAAACCCAGAAATGAGACAATGGTGTTAGAGCAAGCAACCCTCATTATCAGACTTTTACAATGAATGAAAAAATGATAAAGTGCGTAAATTATACCCTAAAAAGTAAAAAAACAAAGAAAAATTCATAACTTAATATCATAAATGCTACTACAAGAACTTTTTCTATGTATACAGAGACATATCCTACTCATCTTTAGCACACCAATGCACAACTATTACTCAACTAGAAAAGGTAACCTTTGGAATGGACATATTCATGTTAATCATCACTTTCATACCTCTGCATTCACAATAAAATCATAGCATAAAGGTAAATAGTAACCAAAATATGCACGCTCTCCTTGTGTTTTAACTTTATATGGGTCGTTAGCCTCACTCGTTCAACCAAACACATATCTAAATGCAAGTTTTGATTGTTTCATTTATATTGCACTTATTATCTTCATTGTTAGTTGGTACTTAAATTCTTGTTGAAAAATCTAAAATTTGGTATTAGAGTTAACACATGTCCTTTCAAACCATTGTCTCAGTATTCCTCTAATAGTGGGTTAAGTAATATTATTACACACAATTCAAGAACACGAACATATTTTCACAATTCTTTAGAATTTATCGTAAACATATCAATCAATAGTTTGTTACAAAGGTGCAGGGAGAAAACATTCTAGATACATCTTCTGCATGTTGTTACTAATATAAAAAAAGTTAAGAACTGCACTATAATTAATATTAAAACGAACATAAGAAAACAGCAGATGATGTTCACTTTCCTTGAATCAACTTTAAATGCACTAAATATGAAACTATAATTAAACCATTAACGGGAAAAAATCAACTAATAAAACAAATTTATTTCATGAAGTAATCTATTAATTTTAATTTTGCCAATAATTTTAAGTTTTCTCATTATTTCATTATCGCTGTTAATCTTGTTATAAATATTTGCTGAATATATTTATATTTCATTATATATTTAAATGTAAATTAGATATATAAATTATAAAATGTTAATATGTTCAAACTACAATAAAAAATTGGAAAAAAAGACTAAGGTTTTTCAACTGCAACAAGCGGTCCACGTCAGAGTCAAAAACCCAACTGATGTCAATCAAAAACCATGTGCAATATGTTAATATAAATATTAAAAAAAAAAAAATTTCTGTTAAACTCAGAGTGCCTCAGAAACACATATTATAATTGAAAACTCGAAGTCAAAATACTTTCGTTATTTCAATTTTATATTTAATGTTTAAAAAAAATTAAAAAATTGATGGAAATAATTTATTATGAACAAAGTCAAAAAATCGCGCAACAGAATGAACAATTCATATTTCACGTTTAATTTGTATTTATGTGATAATGATTTCTTTATTAACTATAATAGATTCCTAACCCTTTATATACGAATATCACGCATTTTTGATCCTGCATATGGTGATGAAAAAAGCTTGCTGTAACCTTTTTATATGGGTTGTTATATATTTAAATATTATCCAATTATTAATGTTGTATTGAGTTTTGTTGATAATGAAATTTTGGAACTGCAAGAGGAACTGTGGGTAAGTTTGTCAAATTTAAAAGTTTTCCTTAATAAGGAAGATTGGAAGTATTTTAAGATTGAATTCCATGTACCTTGGTTAGTCGATAATTAATTTTACTGCCCTAGAAAGCAAAGTTGTTGGTAGGGTCTTTTCCTTAATTCCAATTGAAAAAGACTTGGTGTTTCCTTCTAATTCAACATCTAGTAGTAAACACAGGTTATTAATAAGTAATCAAGTCACACTATCAGTATACAGTTATACAATCCAGTAGGATTTCTTGACTTTTAAAAAAAAATATTTCGCCTTTATTTCACGAAAAAAACATGTTCCTAAAGTAAAAAACAAAGTTAAAATATTGCTTTTGATGTTTAAATCCAAATTATTAATGTTTAAGGAGATAAGATAACATATTTAAAAACGAATTCCACATAAAAAAAAAGAGATCTAAACTTGTTAATGAGAATCATCTACTATCATATATTAATCTAATAAATTGTAAAAAATTGGAATTTAAATTTTATGTTTAAATTATGTCCTACAATAATGCTTTCACTCTTTTATAAAAAAAAAGTTATAGAAATATTTACGCTAACATGCCTAAAGAATAGCATACATGAAAAAATTCCACCTCTAAATTTTTCAAAAATTTACAAGTTTTCAAAGGTTTATTTATATCTTTGTTAATGATGTTGCATGTGTGTCTGTATGAGTTAGAGTGAGTGAGTATATGTTGATGGTTGGGCGTCTCTGTATCTAACAAGGTTCTGAACAAGACTACAAGGGACATCGATTAATGGATAAAATTCATAATCATCTCAAAATTAGTTTAAATGTCCAGTATTGTATTTGGGTTATGCTTCAATGGAAGCATAAAAATTTAATTTTCATAGCCACACTATCATTATACAGTTATAAAATCCAGTAGGATTTCTTATTTATTTAAAAAAAATTGTACACTTTGTTAAAGTTGTTAATGTTATTTTAAATAATTAATGTTTTACACAGAATAATTGTACAGTGTAGTGGTAGGCAATACACATAGGTGGAACATTGGGGCCTTTGTGATACCACCACAAAGAAAATTTATTAGTTCTACATTGGGAGTCCAAATTTTTCCCAACTCAAGTATATTTAGAGTGGGGATCTTTAACGAGTACCTGAAATCGTACGGGCTCGGGACCGACGGCTTAACGTCCTCTCTGAGGGACGAAATGCTCAAAATTTATTCGTCTCCCACTTGAATACATCAAGGGACGGAGTGGGTAATGCTACATTGTTATTTATGTGATTATTATGAAACTTAGTTGTTTTGACTAAAAAAAGTTCAAATTTATTAAATTATTTTCAAAGATTTAGTGGAAGATGAACTGTATACTTTTCTGTTGCAACATAAGGATGAAAAAGATTATTATACTATATTTTATGCATTCAAAAAATACTTGCATATAGTAAACTGCTAACTACAGGAGAATCATTTATTGTAAAAAAAGTAACTAAAAATAAGTATGAGGGCCAGGTTAGCTTAGTGGTTAATGTACTCGCCTCCGGACTGGTAGTCCGGGGCTCGATCCCCACCTGGCCCTTGATTTATTCACGCAGGGGGTGAATAAATCTGAGTATGTAGTCCCTTGGAGAGGACGTTAAGTTGTCGGTCCCAAGCGTATACGATGTCAGGTACTCGTTGAAGATCCCTACTGAAAATGTACTTGAGTTAGGGAAAATTTATGACTCCAATTTAGCATCTCTAAAATCATCGATGAAACATAAAACCGGTAAACCACTAACATTATCACCCTCTAGGGGATGGGTTTAAACAATAAAAAAAAAACAATGCAATAATAATAAATCAAGATATTTCACCACTGAAAAAAAACTTAAAATGTGAAATTAAACTTGATTAATATTAACCTACTATATTTGATAAATTTATTTACACTGACATTAAATTTGTCTATTAGAACAGAATTCTTGTAAAAAGGTTTAAGAAAAGAACTTTTCATGATCTTTCAAAGATAATATGATATGCAAACATAATGAAATTCTCAAAACTTTAGAAGTAAATGCAATTGAATTACATATTTATGGTTTTTAGCTGCAATGGATAATTGTGTAATCACTGGAGCCATTCTTCAAGGTATCTCAAATACCAAATCCCAAAGCCATTTCTAAATATCCCAATCATTGCAGATTTAAAAATTCGAATACGATTTATGAAAACCAATGTAAAAGCTGTATCCCTATATTTTTAACTAAATCTGAGTAATAAGTAAGTATTCCTGAATACGATAGATGGCGTGCCAAAATTTTTATAAAAAGAAAGGATAACCTTGACAGATAAAGAACCTGAGATTTCAAGATGAGTTCTTGAGATACAAAAATGTAAATTTAATATAAGGGAGATCCATGCCATATGATTAGAGAGTAAATTTGTTTTGAGCTTCCAAAGTAGTTCATCATACTATTCTAAGATAGAGCAATCAGTTATTATGTGGTATTCACCCTTCAATCACCATGCCATATTCTGTCAAAAGTTTTGCTCACATATTCTAAGACCTTAGCAGTACTTTTGTATTTTAATTTTTTCCTTGAGAATAGAATAAATGTCAAAATCTTGTATGACAATAGACTTTGGTAAATGAACGCTAAATTGATGATAAATCAATAGAATTTTGTAAATCTCACTATGAGTAAAGTTTTAAAAAAAAGTCATAGTTTTGGTTGGTTAGTCACTTGCCAAATAACTAGCCATTAGGAAATTTATAGATTTTTGAGGTTATAAAATTATACGTAAAGTAAAAAAAAATATAAAACATAGGAAAGTAAATCTTATATTAGACGGAGTTCTATGCTATAAGAATTATGATGGTAATGGGATGGTACTTAATATAATAATATTATATTATTTTATTATTATTATTATTATACCATAAGTATGATGGTAAGTAATGGGATGGTATAGTACTTTAAGTATTTAATTTGTAATAAAGTCATACCAAAATGTATGATGAACAACAGCTTTTCAATTATAAACAAAATGTTATTATGAGGGAATAATTAAAGTAGTGAGAACATCTAGAGTGAAAATTATCAAATTTCATCTAATAATTTTTCCAATAACATTATCTAGAATTCTTAATCACATATATAACATTGAAAAAGTGTGTGCACATAACAAAATTAAAAAAAAATAATACAAATTATAATTTAAAAATAATAATACTACATAAAAATAATCCAAAGTTCCGAATTTGTCCAACAAAAGTTTATTCTAAATTGAATATTTCCAGCATTGATAAAGCATATTAGCTCTTCTAAATAAATTGTAGATAAAAAGTATATTTTATTTTTGTATTAAAAAATGTATTAAAAATATACTATTCTATTTGTGTATGCAATTTTTCGTACTATATATTTGTTATTTATTTATAATAAAATCCTAAGAGAGTCTATCGTATAACTGAGGGAAGAGAAACACCATCAAGAATCAGCCTAACCAGAGAATTAAGCCACTTGCATACAGCTAAAGCTTCGCTAGAGTTTAATGGAATAAGTCCATTAAAGTTGATCAAAGTTTCACTTTAATACATCGCCAAACAAGATTCTCTCATGCTAACTTAAGATCATCTACTAATAGGGTTTCTGATGAGAGATGTTGTCAAAGATGAAATGTTAACACTCTTAGGGAAAGCAGTTTTCTAGAAGTCTATCGATTAAATATGTAGAAAACAGTTTCGTACATAAAGTGAAACCATTAAGGTTACAAGACCAAAAATATCATCACTTATACGACGATTTAAAGATATCTGACATATAAAATTTTTCAGCGTCCAATACTTGCCACCAGTAATATATAGATTATTTCTCAACATGATTGATTGCCTTAATTGCCTTATATCATATTTTACAGTAAAATATTTTATTGAAAATAAAAGAAAAAAATATCCGTCTAGAAAAACATAAAAAACATACATATATATATATGTATAATTATATATGTGTATAAAAAGATTTCACATAAACACGTGAAATAACAATCAATGATCAAACCACAATAAGAAAATGGGAAAACAAGACTAAGATCTTTCAGCCGTAACAAGTGGTCTTCGTCAGAGTCAAAAACCCAACTGAGTTGGGTATTTCATTATATTACACATATTTGTACACAAACGTAATTTCTTATCCTACAATTACCATTATTATCTAATTGAATGGTGAATATATTAATTAATAATTAATTATATAATTAATGTTAATTATAGAAAAAGAAAATAAGTTTGTGCATATATATGTGTAATGTAATGAATTGCGGACAGTTGCTGCATTTGCTTCCTCACAGCACGAAAAAAGCAAAAAGAAAACAGGAAAGACTTTCCAAAAAATTAATAAAAGTGACTTGCCGAGAAATTTATATATATATATATAATTTTCTTTCCAAATTAATTTACTTTTCCTCACTCTTTATTAAACTTAAAAAAAATTATCAATATATATATATATATATATATGATAAACCACAATATAAAATGGAGGAAAAAAAGACTAACATCTTTCAACTGTAACAACCGGTCTTCGTCAAAAAACGTTGGGTTTTGTTACAGCTGAAAGTTCTTAGACTTTTTTTCATTTCATATAGTGGTTGGATCATTTATTGCTGTTCCACGTGTTTATAGTGAAATCTTTTTATCGATTTATATATATATATATATATATATATATATATATATTTGTAAAAGTTGGAAGCAGTCCTTGATTTAAACATATATTGTTAAATAACGCCCCATATTTGGCTTGTATCTGTTTCTCACACAATTTCTCCAGTTACCGGAAGTCCTTCCTCGTCTCTTCATTAAAACTATAAAGCTTATCACCAATATTGCTAGTCGACATGTTTCGAATGTACCACATTCATCATCAGGACAATAATGAGAATAATTATTCTAAAGAGTAATTAATATATATATATTATATATATATTAATTTATAATTATAATTATAATTATTATTATAATTATAATTATAATTAAAGAATTATATATATATATATATATATATATATATATATATATATATCACATCATTAGTTCAATGTTCAAAAACTATTCTATCGTCCAATATTTATTGACCTCTTCATGGACGTTATTGACGTTTCTTTAAAGAAAAGATAGAATAATATATTTAATTTATTGAGTTTTTTGAGTATAATTACAATATTACTTGCTTTATTACAAATTTATTTCTTTAAATTTAATTAATGAAAAATTTTTATTTCCAATATGTTTCATTCATTTGGTGGTATGTTATCGCATAGTGTTTATACACAGCTTTACTTATGCGAGTATGTCTGAACAGCAATGATTTAAAGAATTGCATGAATTACTTACAGGTTCAACGGCTCCAGCCAATGGGGAGGTAATTGGTATTTCATCGGCTGCTGTTGAAGCGACGATCTTCTCAAGTGCCTTCAGAGCCTGATCGAAAGGCGGCCAGTCGCCCTTCTGGGCCAGCTGCAGGATCCGGGACGCACTGTCCCGAGCTCCCGCGCTGCCTGGCTTGTTCGCTCCTTCCACTGAAAACAAAAAAACATTTCTTTTATAAAACAATGTTCTAATTCAATACCACAAGAATAAACATACAGGTATTTAATTATATTATATAACAGTTACATCGTTTTCCGATTAGACCTCATATTTTTATCATTGGAAAGTTCAGTGGACTCTTGGAAAAGTATTCGTTTTTCATTTCGTGTTGAGGATAAAAATGAAACAATTTTTAAAATATTAAAGTTACCCGATGCAGTGTCTCATAAATTAAAAGAAAGTATTAAACACACACAGCACTGTCAAATATTTGTCTAAATAATGTTTATTGGAACATTACATATATATATATATATATATATATATATATATATATATATATACACTTTAACACATAGAAAAGAACACAGAAAGACACAGAAAGACACTACAGAACTCACTTCGATATTTCGACATCCGTCGTCATCGGGAAGAAGTGCGAAGTACTCGCGTTGAGAAGCAAACTGCTAACTCTATATATACTGCTAAGTATATATATATATATACTTTTGTTCGTTGGAAATACGATCCAAAACGGACAAATATAGTTCAATATAAACAAAGAAACATAGAGAAATCAGAAGAACACACTTACAGTCTCTAATTTTCGGTTTGAACCGTCTTCAGGAGAGATAAGAGAGGGAAACCAAGCGAACTGGATCAGAGACGGTTGGAGACCAACAGTGTTGCCGCATGCGCGCCCGTTCACAGAAAATAAGGTAGACAGGAATCCATTTATAATTAATTTATAATTAATTTATAATTTATAATTACATTAAAATAATGGAATATGAAAACAATAAATATATAAAAAAGAAAAATTGAAAAAATTGAAAAAATAAGGGAAATTTATACAGAGAAATTGATACTTGGTATCAATCAATTGATAATTGGTATCAATTTCTCTGTATCAATTTCCCTTATTTTTTCAATTTTTTCTTTTTTATATATTTATTGTTTTCATATTCCATTAATTTAATGTAATTATAAATTATAAATTAATTATAAATTGATTCCTGTCTACCTTATTTTCTGTGAACGGGCGCGCATGCGGCAACACTGTTGGTCTCCAACCGTCTCTGATCCAGTGCGCTTGGTTTCCCTCTCTTATCTCTCCTGAAGACGGTTCAAACCGAAAATTAGAGACTGTAAGTGTGTTCTTCTGATTTCTCTATGTTTCTTTGTTTATATTGAACTATATATATATATATATATATATATATATATATATATATATATATATAAATATATATAAATATATATATATATATAAATATATAATATATATAAATATATATATACACACGGACTATAAAACTTCAAATTGCACGAGGTAGGACACAGAAAAAACATAAAATGTGTACTTAAATTTTCCTTCTTTCGATGTGGCGAGATAGTCTGTTACTTCGTCCTCTTTTCTAGTCGTCTCCTGATGACGAACAACAGTTCGAAAGATTAATTTAGTAAGTGTACATTTTATCATTAATAGTGTCGTGTTTTTTGGGTAACTTAATGGTATTTATAATCAATTATCAAACCACAATATGAAAAGGGAAAACAGATTAAGATCTTTCAACCGTAACAAACTTCTTTGTCCAACCTTCGTCCAACTCAGTTAGTTTTTGACTTTGACGAAAACCGCTTGTTTCGGTTAAAAGATCTTAGTCTTTTTTCCCCTTTCATATTGTGGTTTGATCATTGATTGTTATTTCACGTGTTTATGTGAAATCTTGTTACATTTTCCAAGTACAAGTCCACGTATAGCGTGGACTTTTACGCTCTATAAATTACTATATCAGTAATTTCTCATCAGCCGCAGGGTCACGTTGGTTTGTTTTTGTATTCCATACGTCTAATTGTTTGATGTCTATGGGTACTTTAGTGAACAGACTCTTTTCATATAATGAAGCAATGGTTCCATGACTAAGGAATGCCTGTAGCAGGTCCAAAAGTCCATTCAGGAAGAAAGGCTATATTCAGAAGGTATAAACGGCGCGAGTAGGAGTGGAGTCAAATCTCCAAACAATTATACATTTTTTAATTAAATAATTAGTTGAAATAATCTAGTACGTACGCAATATTTTATAACCTCACAA
Organism: Hermatobates lingyangjiaoensis; assembly: GCA_026182355.1. NCBI lineage: Eukaryota > Metazoa > Arthropoda > Insecta > Hemiptera > Hermatobatidae > Hermatobates > Hermatobates lingyangjiaoensis. The sequence continues at coordinate 3,902,191 of JAPFBL010000004.1, read as the reverse complement.
TTACATGAGTATGTTACATAACAATGAGTCGTATTTATTGCATAGAATACATGAAACCAGAATATCCACAAGAAGTATTATAAAAACGACTTTGGTAGTTGCAATTTTCCTTATGTGCAAATGTTAAATGGCAATTGGAAAATGTCAAATTGCCTTAGTAATTTTGGTAATTAAGAAATTACGCTAAAGCGACTAAAGTAATATAATTAATTTGGTAATTGACTAAATTCTTTTAGTAATTTGTCAATTACCCTATGTTTATCATGAAAGATAGTTAAGATACATATCTTTTAATTGTCTTTTTTATAACAGTTAAGTTAAAAAAACTTAATACCTTTTGAATAAACAAGTTTTTATTTGTTTTAAACTAAAAAAAAAACTATTTTATTGTTTTCGATATAAGTGTGAGAAAAATGCAGTATGCATAAAAATGCATTGTTTTCTAAAATACATCCTTTGTAATTTCATTTTCTGTCTTTTTAACCTTTTTAAATTAAATTTTAAAAAAAAATTCAACAATTAAAACAAACGTCATCTGACTCTTTAAAAGAAATAAATTAAATATAAATTAACAATAAATTTATACCTGTGGTTGGTAGAATATAAATAAATAATTATCCTTAAAAACTTCATCAACGATTGTAAGATACTTCACTCACGCTTCTCGACACTGAATATGCATTAGAATTCACTGTAAACGAAATGACTAAGTCGGTCAGTTGGCAAGAAGTCATAGTTTCTTGATTTACTGTTTCAGACATAAATTTATCATCCTTGATCTATTCTTGTTTTGTTATTATCGGCGTTGCAATCATAACTGGAATTAGTCATTACTCGATTTATATAACATGTGTTCAATATTTCCGTCTAATATTAGCCCGTACGGAATGTTTATAGCAAAATAAAGTTCCAAACGATGCTCTAATTTCACAAATTCAATTTTCGTTATTAAAAATTTCCAACAACAATCTCCAGATTCATACAGTGGAATACAAGCAAATATATAATAACAATTCTTAATTAGACAGTTTATTTTGTTTAAACCACTGATATAAAAGTATTAAAATTTTCGTATTTTAATGTGACAATACTCTGTTTAAGTTGAACTGGTGTTTTTTTAAAAGTAAACTACCTAATAAAAATGATTTATTCATCGTAATAAATGAATTACTCTGTATGAATTTATAGCTGATCCAAAAAATTTTAGACAAAAGTTTTTTCTAATAATCACAACTAATTAAGCTATGCAATGAGTCATTATGTGGTATTTATTTATTTATTCATTGATTATAATAAGAGGATGAAACAGTAAATCAGCACACAAAAGATATTATTCGACGTCGAAGCATTTCAAGCACGTAGTTTTTAACGGTAAGTTACAGCTAAAATATAAAATACTATTAAAAATGAGTATTTTAATGCAGAAAAACCACAAAAATATAGAACACGTTAACATATATTGTAAAAAGTTACATACTTGCTTCAGTTTCACACCTAACTGAGACAAGTATTAACTCTTTGTAGTTTATATGTTAGTTCATATTTTAGTTGTTTTTCTGTATTCAATCTCACATATTTATTATTTTTTTTTATTTAGATGTAACCTGATGATAAACACTAACTAATCAAAATGTTTCGAAGAATGGTTTCAAAAAACATTTTTTTTCTACTAAAATCCTATCCCTAGAGCGTTAAAATTTTGGAATTATTATGATACTGACAAAAAATACAAGGAAAACAACTTTATAATTTTCAAAAAACTTAAAGCTCTGTGTAAAATGAACAATTTTTGACTTAAAATTGTTTTCAAAACGTTGCAGACACAATAAAGATTGTACCGATTGACAAATGTAATGAAATTGGTCGCAAAAACAGGACCTTTTGAGTGATGAGTTGACAATATAACTTGTTTTATTGTATATGTTAACATATTTTATATTTTTCTTGTTATTTTGTATTCAATTTTACATGCTTATTCATTTTTTATATAGTATTTTTTTTTACATTTAGATGTAACCTGAAGATGAACACAAACTGTTCGAAACGCTTGGAGGTTTGACACAATCTTTTGTTTGAAGACTTAGTTTACTTCCCTTCATTCTAATAATAAATTTGACATGAAAATACTTTAATATTATGTAACACCAAAATTTAACCGAAAAACTGTTACAGAAAATATTACTCGTTTTATTAAATTTATAAGAAGATTATATAATCAATTTGAAAAATCACACAGACACCAGATTAATGATTTGTAATGAATGAATATTAATTATTAAATAAACAATTAATTCATATTTATTTATGAATTTATTAACTTTTTGTTCTATAATTTATCATTAATTAATTTTATTAAGTTTTATTTGAGAAACAACACTTTATAAATAAACCGGTTGCACTGTTATTCCAACTGTTAGTTTCTGTGGTCCAACAGTTTAGGACCATATCCACTGGTATAGACAGGTATTTCCAGTCAAGTGTAGCTTATACTCAGGAAGTATAAACCGTTAAGATGATCCAACAAAAAAATTCAAAAAGATCCTTTGTTATATTAACACTTTTTTTTAAATTTTATACGAACTAGTTTAATGTATTTAAACCATTTTAAAATAAATGTACCATTCAAATCAAGACGGTGTTAAATATTATTATTTATATTGTGTTCAGATAATACTCAGATAAGAATTCAGTTAAAATTAAAAAAAGATACCTTTAAAAGTACCTGTTACTATTTAGAATAGTATTTATGTCGAAAAAATTTAGGTGTAATAGACTAGTTCTTAATGTGCTAGTCCCTATATTGAAAATCTGCAACGTAGATTTTCATGCAGTAATTGATATAAATTCTACTCCTCAGAGAAAATTAACTCTACGTTAAAATTTATTAATAATGGACGTAATGATGAAATTGTGTTAAACTTTAAGAGTATATAACTAGGTTTGCAAAAAGATTAATAATAACTTTTTTAAACTTAAAGCATTCAGCTTATGTATATCATAATCAAAAAAGCGTTCTATAAGTATTGAATATGTATACTTATAATTAATATTACGTTACATTAATACGTATATATTAATGTAACATTCAAAAAATTTAGAAATTATTGTTCATTTCATTCTGAATTTTGTTGAATATTTTTTCATTTATTTAACTTTTAATATACATTTTATAAGGTAATTATAAGAACACTACTTTGTTTTAAACCTCACATTTATAATGATAGAGAAATACAGCACAGTTCTGGTTTAGTAGTCAAAGTACAAATTAGGTTTAATTTAAATATTTTGATTGGCTTACACAACTTCTATGTGTTAAAATGGAGGATATTGCATCAGATTTACTGCACAATTTTAGAGCAAGAGCTGTTTACATACGTTTATAGTCTCCCTTAAAAAAAATTAAAAGACTTCTGTTATAATAAATCCGATTAAAAATTTACAGCCGAACTAATGGGGATTTTAAAACAAGGTAGGAAACGACAGAGGATATTGAAACAGGATTTAAATGAAAGTATTATTGAAATTTTTTTGCACTTTTTTTAATTTTTAACATAAAATTCTCTATTATAACAACAAATAAAGATTATAAAGACCTAAGATATATATATATCTATCAATATATCAATATATATATATATATATATCAATGATCAAACCACAATAGGAAATGGGGGGAAAAGACTAAGATCTTTCAACCGTAACAAGCGGTCTTCGTCAGAGTCAAAAACCCAGTTAGATCATTGATTGTTATTTCACGTGTTTATGTGAAATCTTGTTATCATTATATATATGTACATTAAGTTAAAACTTGTATACATTATGGTGGTCAGAAGTGAATGTCTTATTATTTGTTTTTTTTTTTTATGCTTTAGTGTTATTATAGATTTAAATTACTCCATTTTCCTACTCTTCGAGTACTTTCGAGCATCTTCAAAGTTGACCTCTGCCAACTTTAATAATAATAATATCAAGGGGATAATATTTCACTTGACACGTGAAATGCTTGTCGACGGAACGTCAATCCTAAGAAAAGAAAGAGATTTCCACAGGCTCCATATATTAGAAGCTTTATATATCAAAGATTTAAATCCCTCAATTAATGGCCAGACATGCGATATGGGCATAAATAATACCAAGCATGAGAATTTTTGAAAGCAGTTACAAGATTAATATGGATGCTAATTGATTGGCCTACGACAGGATGAAAAATTGTTTTACATTTATTAACTTGTTAGGACATGCTAACTTTTATTTCTATTCATTAGATTAATTCTAAATTGTTTAAACTGTTTTATTGTTTTAAAATTTTAAAATATCCAAATTTTTGAAAAGTAAGATTTAAATTTCTAACCTGACGATGACTATTGCATAATCGAAAGCTTGTGTTTATGGATAGTAAGTTATGTTAAATTATTTACTAGTGATGTTAGTCTTTCAGTTGTATTAAAACTGTTGATATTTATTAAAGTGTTTCAAAGAAAGTGTCTCAATGTCCTTTGGACAACTTATCTGGGAATTACCACCTTCTATTCGTAAGACTGTCAGGAGGCTGGAACATCTTAGTTTGAACGTCGTAAATGCCGAAGCTGAGGGAACATTTCAACAAAACATATATATATATATATATATTTACATATAAATATGCCACTTGTGAGATATAGATTTTTTTAGATGTAGACTTGTGTAATATATATTTTCTTTTACGAACATTAAATTCAGGTACTATAACACACATGTAGTACGTTGATATTTCAATAATAATTGAAAATAAATTGTTGTTATTTCAAAATATTTAATGGAATAAATATATGATTTTTAACAATAATTAAACAAAATATGTATACAGTTCAATGTGTTGTACTTCATAAGTGACTCATCATGCGGTGTATTTAATCGTAAAGTGCGTAAGGGTATTCAAGATATCTGTAAGAGATTAAATATTTCATTACTCTGGGGAAAACACTGTTTATCGTGTGTAAGCCCTAATGATCCTTCAAAGCCTCCATTGACTCCCCTTCGGCACGAACTGCCTCCAATAAAGTTGCTTTCAGTTTATTATTCTACTTACCTTGCAAAATGGTTGGATAGCATATTCATTGTTTTTATTATAGCCAGTAACCCTATAGGTGCTTTATGTTAACACTTTCTCAAAATGAGTTATTTGGGACAAACAATGAAGTTAGAGAAAAAAAAGAAAACAGCAGCAGTGCAACAGTAGACTGCCAGTAATTATACATATATCTCTTTACTATCTTGCTTTTACCAAGATAAAATCTAATAATAATTAATTTGACAGGTTTTACTTTACTGTAAGTAAAACAAGGTAATCATGAATAAATTCAGTCTTGATATTATGTGGAATTTACTTATTTTGAAGCCCCTAGAGTCTTTTTTTGACGTTTTTTTTTTATGATATCTACGCGATGTGAATGGTTTGGGTGTATATCAAAAAAATTTCTAACTTGCAGCACTCACCATACAAATTCAATTATTTGAAGAAATATTTGGCCCTATAAAAACTTTGATTGATATTGAAGACAGGATTTCATCATCAAGAGGAAATGAAAGTGGAAGTAAATGGGATAGACATTTTCTCAAAATTCGTATACGATGATTCGTATCTATCATCAGACACAAATTATATCGCAGCGTTAAACATACCTCATATATGATGCAATAAGAAGGATAATGTAATATCCAGAGAAAGTCATGGTACATGGCTATATTACTCATTCCATAGTAAAAGTATTGAGTCATGACCGAGATGGTACTAAAATACAGGACAAGTACTCCACTAGTAACTTGAACTACCTTAAAACAATAATAATTTAGATATATTCCTAATCAATTTAAAGAGTTAGCAAAACAGTTTATAACTTTAATTAAAAAAAAAAAAAAAAAAAATTGCCTGGTGCATAAGGTCAGTGAATTGGGAATTTGTTGAAGTCAACGATTTAGTGTTTCTCCGTTTCCTCAGAGATTAGAAAGTCGACGAAGTATAATTAATTCTCAGATAAAGTGTGATGGTTTACAATTAAAGGGCACAATAAGGAGCTGTCTTTAGCAGCATGCAAGTTCGATTACGTTCCTTGCCCTAAAACTTTAACTCCTTTCGACAACAGGTTTTCTTTTAACTTTATTTTCTACCGTTTAGGTTATTTAAACTTTTATTATAGTTATTAATATTAAAGTAATTCAAAATGTTTATAATAAAATCAAAATTAAATAACTTGCAATTATATTGGAATCGGTCATATACGCAAGATATATCATTGTAAGTGTTATATCATTGGTTATAATAAAGAAATTTAAATTTCAAATTTCAAATGCTCTTGTATTACCTTAATTGAAGTAAAGGGCCCCTAAATTTGTATTTTACTATAAAACAAATATACTATCATGTAATAGTTTCAGGAGGAAAAACCTTATGCTAAATTGTGAAATTGCTTTAATATTTTTCAGTATATGGAACAATAAATAGCATTTTGAAGATATATAGTTTAACCATGTCGATGTGTAGGCATTCTTCTTGATGATTTCCAAAAAGAAGGAAGCGCTAGAACCAGTTTTTTGTATCCCCTAGGTATCTTAAATACCTCAAATTTATGTTTCTCCTATCATATGTTCCAAAAAAAGAATATCCTAGGTACTTCTGAAAATCTGTCCTTAAGTATTCCCTTATGGTTATCATTACCTTAAGGGATTTAGCCATTATGGGTTGTAGTACATGAATTTAATGATCGTAAAAGAGCATATAAATCATAGAAGTCTACATCTGAAAAAATCTATATCTCACAAGTATCATATTTATATGTAAATATATATAAATCTACATATACCGTTGTAGATAATTTCTGAGAAGCCTATCTAAGACATAATACTGTGACTGTCATTTCATAACTAATTTAAACAAGTAACAAACTCAGTTAGGTTTTTTACTCTGCCGAAGACCGCTTGTTACGATTAAAAGATCTTAGTCTTTTTCCCCATTTCACATTGTGGTTTGATCATTGATTGTTATTTCACTTGTTCATGTGATCTCTTTATATATATATTTGTTGAATTAGGGAGCAAATTTTTGTTAATACATATTTCATTAAATTCTTTTTGATATTTTTATATTTACTATTAGAGTTTTTAAACATTAGTACCCGTTATGGTAAAAAGTACAATAAAGACAATTTTTTATGCTCCCATAACAACGAAAAGATCTAAGTTTTCTGTTCATACCGTCCTGAGAATCATACGCTTATTAATTTTCATTATGATTTGAAATGCAGTGTAACTTGTTGAGCGTTTCAAGATTTTTTTTTGTGAATATGATCAAAGAATCTTTCGGAAGCATCTAAATTTGTACACAATTGAAAATTTTTACATCATATTTCTTGTTATCATTTTATCGTATTTAAAGTAAAGTAAATCTTGAGACCTGTATATTAAGAATTGGAAAGCGTAATTTGAGTATGCATCTTGTGAACACTCTGTTTTTGCATTTCTGGTATTTTGTGGTGCTCTGACAGTTACAGAAGGATTGTTATAATTTTTTTCAAAATTAAAACAAATAAAGTAATTATATACCATAATCTATTTTTGAAATATGCATCTTGTAAACTTATTAATAATATTTGTCACATATATTTATAGTTTCCAATGAATATTTATCAAAGTTTACAGGACACAGTAAACATCTCATAAAGATAGCGGTTCCAGAACACATGCTACCCGTGTAGTACCCTAAAATATATATTCCATCAACTTATTTCCTTTATTAAATACACATATTGAATAGGATTTACTATTGGTTTAACTAGATGAATTCACTTTTACGATTATAACAATTTTCCATTTCTGTCAATAACATTGCTAAAGTTGAATAAACATAACAAAGGCAATTTTAAAGTAAACTATCCGATAAATAAGGCATTTAGCAATTATTTTAAGTTGATTTTTGTGCTTTTTAGAGCCACATAACCTCTTCAAGTTGTCTACTATACTCAACAACATATAGTTTATATGCAACAAATATACATATACAGTTATTTATAGTTTATATAGTTAATATACAACTTATGTACAACAAATTGTTTGTGTATATAAAATGAATATTATAATATTCTATTGTCAACCGAATAGCAAATACAATATCTATTCCTCACAATGTACTATTCCGGAACTATTCAATCGTAAAATTTTACTAAAAACTGCATAACTCATTAATATAGCAGTTGTTATCGTAATTAATATAAACAAACTGAATATTGAATATCCGAAACGAAGAATATTGTTTAACGTCCCTCTGAAAGACTAGTGTATTTTTCAATCCTCTTGCATACATGTAACTAAATTTAACAAATTCGCTTGTTAAAATCATAGGTATTCAAAACAGTGCTTTTTGTAACATCCGATATTTTTTTCAATTATTTTCATGTTATAACATATATTTAATGAGTATTCATATTGAACTATTCATTCTATGGACCCAATATATATGTGTTCTTGACTATCCAGTTACAAAAAAAAAAGTTATTCATAAATAATAAAGCAAAACTATGCTAGAAATCTGTAGTAAAATTAAGTTCTTTATATTTATAAATTATAAACTTCAATAGTTTATATGTGCGAAGATTAATTATTCTATTTATTGGCTTCCATGGACGAAACAGAACAATATTTGAAGAACATTTCTATCAGATAATTTTTTGTTCAGTCAAGTTAATATTGAAATATTGTTTATTGATGCAGAATTCTTAATCGATTTTCAGTTGGCGAAATATAATTTATCAGAAAAAATTTATAATGTATAACCTATAGAATACCAGCCTGCACATAACCTATCAGACAAAATATACAACTATGCATATTGTTGTATAACAAGCGTACTTAGTAGCGTAACACAAATGAAGCCCACTGTTTCAACTTTTTTATCCATTTCTTGATTGTCGTAGATTATCCTAGCAGTAAATTACTCGGCTGTCGTCTTCTTAATTTAATTCTTCTTAATTTCTTAAGTCGTCTTGGTGATTTTCGAAAAGTGAGAATAAGCAAGGTTTTGAACAAATGAAATTGGGTGAGAGGATGGTTTGATATCAAACGCCCATAACGTTCAGAGCTAAAATTTTGAATAAATGATATTCGTAGGTTTTTATGGAGAATTTTGTTATATAATAAGGAGTGTTAGTGATAGTGCAGGAGATTTTAAATTCCAGTGACTGTATTTTATGAATGTTTGAAAGTTTCTTAAAACCTCATAGTTCAACATGACATCATGACCTTTCTAGATTTACATGTCCTAAAGCATGTGTAAAATGATTATATCTCTTAAAGGTATATTTTACTGTAAGAAGACACATCGAATATAATATATTACTATGAAAATCACTCTCTTTTTAAGTGCAGATACTTTCAGGTACTTGGAGTTATACTCGTAGTTCTTTATTGACAAACAACCAATCTAGAATCCTCTTCTCCGACTGAAAAGACTTGACCCAAGTCGATGTTTTCTTACCGTTTATGTATTAACTCTATAGACTTCTCGGGAAGTACTTAGAATTGACCCTCCATAACAAAGTGCTGATACAAAACATTACTGAAACCGATCTGAAATTACAGACTTGAACTATGAGGTTGTAGAAAACCTTAAAACATTCATAAAATACAGTCACTGAAATCCAAAATCTCCCACACTATCACTAATACTTTTTATTATATGACAAAAATTATAGAAAATAATAAATAATAAAATAAAAGAATAAAGAAATTTAATAAATAGAAACCTACGAATTTCATTTATACAAATTTTAGCCTCTGAACATTATAGGCGTTTGATATCAAACTATCCTCTCACCCAAATCCATTTGGGTGAGAGGATAGTTTAATAATCTACGACAGAGAGAGGTCTAGAATAATCTACGACAATCAAGAAACGAAGAAAAAAGTTGAAACAGTGGGTTTCATTTGTGTTACGCTAATAAATATGTCTGCTAAGCAAAAATATCCATAGTTGTATATTTCTAAATAGTTTATTTAGAAATTACTATTATTTTTACTGTAAAATAATTATTACTGAATTAGATATATGCATGTTCAATTAAAATTATAATTTTCTTTCATTTAATACTTCCCTCTTAATTATTCACCATACAACAAATAAAGGATGCTAAACACTGAAACGGGTTGTGATATTATTAAAAAGTAAACATTAATTTAATCATTTGGTTAAAACAGGTCACAAAAAATTAATAATTTTAGATAAAAAAAGTAGAATTACTTTTGATGATTTAGTCATAAACATTAAACAGAATATATGCCGGATACAAAATATCGTCAGCTAACAAACTGAAAAAATATCCATATATAATGGAAATGATCAGAAATCAAATATATCATGAACAAAAACCATTGAGAATATTTAAATAGCTGACATTGATATTTAAACTGTCTCTATCAGTTTTCTCTTTTCTAAGTGTCCTTTTCCTTATGAGATATATATATATATATATATATATATATATATTAGTATAAGTTGGAAGCAGTCCTTCTTGTATACATACATTTAAAAAAGATATGTCACATTTTGATCTTAAGAAGTGTTTTTGAAGACTCGAGAAATTAAAAAACAACTGGTGAAGAACAATGTGGACATATCTTTTTTAAATGCATATAGATATAAATAAAAAAACGATCCTTGAAGACTTGTGACTACGATGGTATATAAAATGAAGCTATTTAATAGACCGGATGACGGTCCTAAGCATGGACACCAACTCTTAGTCACAGTAAACACAAACACAAGATGTTTTATTGTTAGATTGCGTGCAGGTTCTTCCAAGCGATTTTCCATGAAATCAACCTTATTCAAAACAAATGTTTATATGAATCATTTTGTTTATAAACGTTGAAAGATTAAATATTTAGCAAATATTTGACTTGTCTCTTTAGAATGTTGATGATGCAAAATTGTTGGTGTCCTTGCTTGAGAAAATGTCGACAATGGCCGCTTTTGTTGGATTCAAATGAGCCGTGTTGCGTGCTAAGAGGTATTTAAAAGGTTTAAAAGACAAGATATCTGGGTCACTTTTACAAGTTCCTTCCCAAAATCACAAATCACCTAGCATAAAAAAAGATATCTATCATAGATATGTAGTATGGTTCTATTAGTGGAGACTATTCTGAATACAACTCTTTCCTGTAATGATATCAAGAAATAATTTAAAGCGGACAGTTCCACAAATAAAACAAAAATATTTCAATTGTATATAAAGAACTCTGCAATAACATTCTCTTATCAAATATTTTAAAAAATCTTAGTTCAAATATCAAAAGTAAAATATTTAAAAAGAATCCACAAAATTAATAATAATTAACAATCATTCATAATAATTATATTATTATTTATAATAATAATATAATCATTCATAATAATTATATTATTATTAATAATAATAATAAGTATAATAATGAAAATGTATATTAAAAAACATACAATTTTGAAAAATACTACCATAATATATAAAAGACTACTTTAACTTTCGCAAAGGCCTCACATCGTCCACAAGCTATGCATCGCTAGTGATTGGTTTAGAATATCAACAACTCTAAGAAAACTTATCACATGTTGCATAATTATAAAATTATTTCATATCACTATTAGTTTGTATGTTTTGATAGCAAGAGTAGTGTTACTGAGGTCATATAAATATGCTATTCTGTGAAGAAGTAGCAATGAAAAGAGCAATCATATGTAATACAATACAAAATTCTGAACTATAATTCAGACATGTACCCTAAGATAAAAACAATAGAAAAACATACTTTTGTTGGTATCGGTATTGTTACTTTAGTAGCGCGTTAAAAGATTTGGTAAGGTGAAGAAATGGGGTCTGGCTTGTCTCTGAATTGGTAGATCCCGGGTTCAATACCCACTCTGAACCTCAATTTATTCACATGGGTGGAGAATAAATCTGAGCATGTCGTTCCTCAGAAAGGACGTTAAACAGTCGGTCCTAAGCCTGTACGATGTTAAATACCTGTTAAAGATCCCTGCTTTAAATACACTGGAGTTAGGAAAAATTTAGGACTTCCAATGTAAAATTTATGGGAGGCTGCAATATTCTATCAAGGAATCCGTATCGGAAGACTGACTTTGTCAGACCTTCAGTCCTCTACAGAAAAAAAAGAAAAAAACCAAAGAAAAATAACAGGTCAACGACATAACCTATATACTCTTACCTTTTAGCTTTTATTTTTCTATAGATAATGTATTATTTATTATCTTTAAAAAATGGCTACTTTTGAAATTTTGACAGTTTTACGTAATTTAACATAAAACTGTCCTCATCCCTTTTTAACATTTAACATTTTTCTTTATACTTGTGTTTGTGTGGGTGAGTAGCTGGTTGTGTATTCAAAAGATTCAAGTTGCGCTGTAGGCCACACTGTTTGATGGCCCAAATTAATATTTTATCCAAAAATAAGTCCTGTAATGTGCAAATATTTTATTATTTTCGGGTAATATTACATTATGCCTAAGTCATTACTTTGAGCATATGTGTTTTAGAAAACAGTATTTTCTCCAAAATAGCAAATGGAATCAAAAACTTTTTAAGAGAATATGCCAAATAATTTGCTTGTGTACATTAGGACAAAAAAAGGCCTTATACTACATATGATAATTTACGATTTTTTTTGCAAAATATCAGGCTATGAAAATTAACTTTTTATTTCAAACAAAAAAAATTAAAATTGGCATTCTAAACAAATAATAAAGTGTTACTGAATAAAAAAAAAAGGCAAAGAAACATTAAAACTGTAAGCTCGACAAGGAATAACTGATAATCTGATGTACTTGTTGGAACTGTTTGCATTGACTTGAACATTTTTATTGGAATCAAGTCAAGCAGAGTTGTTATTTAAATATTCAATAAAAACAATTTAATGAACTTTTAGAGAGTTATTACGTCGTCTGAAATCCATAAAATAATAAGAGCTACAAATGAAAACTCTAATTAACGAGGTATTATATTATTCTTTCCATAATGGTGGATAGTTGTTTAGTAAAAGTGTTGTAATCAGTTTATATGTCGCACACTTTAGCACATATGAAGCATGTAGTTCTTTGTGCATTTGTAAATCCCATTGTTTTAGAGCAATAATATCATGGGAGAGGTATTTTTTTTCAAGCGAAACGTTAGCAAATTTATTGCCTTTGCTTGTCAAACGCTACTTAAATATCAAAAAAGACCAGAGTGATTTTTTTTAAGAACTAAGAAGTTTCCTGCTATCTAAACCAAAAATATTAGTGTTGCTACTACACATTTGCTTAAGTATATTATAAATTAAAAAATTGATTATTTCTTAATATCTGATTCATCAATACTGTATAAATCCATATTTATACCCATAAAATACTAGTAGTAACACAAGAATAATACAAAATTGTAGGGTAGTGAAACTAGTACCTCTTTCTTCATTAAGAAGAAAATGTACAAATGCTTCTGTATTACCTGAATTATTGGGTTTCATAAATACTTCAAGAAATGTGCAACTGACATCAAGGTTTTTTAAAGCCTACATACAACATGCATATTGATTGAAACACTTTTGTTAAACAACCATCGATCAAACGCTGGAAACCATAATGACATGTATGGTTTTTATATTAATAAGAATTAATCATTTTTACAAATATATTAGATCATTAAATAATCTTTAAATTTCTTTCATTTCTATTTAAATACAAACTTTTTTAAAAACTGATAACAAAATATCTGAATCATTGTTAAATCCAACAATTACCACTTTTTGTTCATGATTCCAATATGATATTCCAATATTAAAAAGCTATATTGCTTTTGGGGTAATAAGAATACTTTTAATTTTTTTACAACTTAAAAATTATACTTTAATTTGTTTTACGAGGCATCAATTTTCTGCTGCTGGCAGTAGGCGAATTTTTTTTTAAATCATAAAATATGCCATGACGCTCATTTTTTAAAATATAATTTATAATTTAGCTTATATATTATATAAGCTAAGTACACTTATTTAGCTTATGACATTTCAACGCTCTATTTTTGATTAAAATCCATAACAATTCTGTATCGTATTCAAAGCATTCAAAATCAGTTATTCATCAGTCAATGTTTTCTTCATTTTATAGCAAACGTAACCTCTTAGGCTAATAAATAAGATTATAGGACACCCCCCCCCCCGGGGGGGATAAAATCCTCTCCTCAAAAAACCAAATAAAAGATAGACAATTTGTCTCATTATGTATGTACAGTAATCCCTCGTTAGTTCGAGGTTCAGTTTTTGCGGGTTCAGTGTTTCGAGGGGTCCTTAAATGTTCAATTAAGAATTAAAAATATAAAAAAATATTCAACTGTAATTGCAGTAAAAATAAAAGAAAAATATAAATTGTAATGAAAAAGTACAGTAGTTAGTATTAGAGAAGAAAATATAGAGGATTCTTCTTGTACGATTGAGAAAGATATGAAACAAACAGTGACTTACTAGGTTAAAATATATTCTACAGTATTAAATTAAAGGTTAATAAAAGCTATTAAAAAGTATTGAATAAAGACTAAAAATTAATGATAAATATAATAAATAAAACATAATAAATTGTAACAAGAGAATAAAAAAAATATCAAAAAATAGAAGTTTAAATTAATAAAAAAATAACCAAGGATGTTTCCTTTGATCTGGTTGGCTAATTCATATCGTCAAACTTCCAACTGTACAATACATTAATGGTATAATTCTCTCTCTCATTTTATCTTATAGTCGTTAAAGACGTTATTTTTTTATTAATTATTTCTTATTTTTTCTTTTTGTTTTCGATTTTTATTTACAACAGAGTACAGTATTATAGCTTTAGAGGCTTTCATAAAGGCGCGTCCATTATTCGCGGATTTTCGCTTTTCTCGGGTGTCTTTGGTCCATTATCCACGAAAAGTGAGGGATTACTGTATATATATAATATACCAATGGGTGATATAAACCAAAGAAAAAAGAATATCATTACTTAATCTAGGATTCTGTGAATTCTCAGTTATTGATTTGAGACTTAACTTTGTTATTTAGACATTATACTTTGACACTACGGTTTACATTGTTTTTTATTTGATGTATTTTATATGTCTGAAACAATTTTGTCATTTTATATCGAAAAATATATTGGCTATTGTTTTAATTTATTTTATTTGAGTGATGAATTTGATTTACTTCAGCATTTGTATATTGTATTTTGTATTGTGTATTTGTATATTGTATTGTATGTATTGTGGAATTTTCCAGTTTTTGTTGAAATAAATATAACGGGCCTGTAAAAATTATTTTGACTTTTCAGAAGATTGTATATTCTTTGGGTAATTTGGTATTGGTTAAATATACTACTTCTAGTGAGAAAATAGATTCATATTCACTAGTGAGGGGGGGGGGGGGAAGAATTTTAAGCTTGAGATGTTTTCCCCGGGGGTTTTTTTCCAGGAAGATTTTTCCCCGAGGTTTATATTTCTCCGAGTTTTTTTTTCCTCGGGGGATTTTTTCCTGCACCGATTAAATGAATCTGGGCTTTTTTCATTAATCATAGTTAATTAATAATCCGAAAATTACAATACCCAAAAACAATAGATTAGAAAGAAAGAAATGCTGTCTAAAATCACATTTTTCTCAAAAAAATCAACTTTTCTAGGATATTACTGGAATTGTTTTATATTGAGTAATATTACTCAAAAACACTGGGGGCACATTGGAAATCAGAGCGATCCGACTGTAAGGCCTGCAGCGTCCCCATAAACTGCATAAAGGTTGCAAACAGAACCAACCACCCACTCAAGACAGAATTTTAAATAGTTGAATACATACTTCTTTAATATTTCATATTTTTAATGAAATTTTAAAAGGCATGTTCCATGATGCCTCTAATTTTTCCAGTTTTATGTTTCCAGTTTTCCATGATGCATGTTCAAGTTTTATCAGATTACAACCCCAAATGCTTGCTTGTAAGCCTTTTGTTTATACCTCATTACCACAGACACACAATACCACAAAGAAGGTTCATGCTTTTACCTTAATACTTCAATAGATGGCCATTTCGGCAGAATAATATGTTACTCTGACCAACAACCAAGTTTATATATTGTTATTTCAGATCTTATTATTATAATCATGTAACAGTTAAAAAAAATGAACAGTTAAAAAACGAATATTTGAATAGTTTTTCGTTGATAATAATGACTCACTTTTTTGTCTATAAATTTTATAGTTTTTTTACCCTTATCGTTATATTAAACTATATGAAATTTTTTTTTAGAAATTCTGATTTTTTGTTCAATTATCTGGTAAAATGCCACTGTTTTTCCAATGAGCCATTTGGCGTAAAAAATTATTTTCTGAGACATAAAATTGTGTGAATATAAATGTTTATAGAATATTTTTTTTATTCCCATTCAAGAGGTCATATAACACAATATTTTCCATCAATATTTAAAAAAATCTTATATTAACAAGATAACATTTATATTTGTTTTAAAGCTATTCTCTCATGTTTTCTCGTAGTACTGTGCCGCAAGATATTTTCAGTAAAATATCCTTGGCTAGGAAAACATTGAAAAATTCTGTTGTACTGAATACCTTAAATGATGAATATTATGCACGAATATAGATGATCTTGCTTTTGAGATAAGTACAACACTCGGCCAATTGGCGAAAGCTGGGTAAAGCAGAATAGTTACATGTAAATCCATGAAAAACAGTTCTTACTTCTTCTCAAGACGAAAGAATGCAGGTCTCTCAGACATCATTACTAGCATTACTGAACCAGAACTCTCACAGTTACGCCAATAATAGCATTAATAATAATAATAACAATAATAATAGCCTATCAAATTTTTTTAGACCAAAGATTAAAAAAATGTAATACTTAATTTAAATAAAAAAAATTATACTTAAAAATTTAAAAAAAGTTAAGTATGTTATTACTGAAAACAGTTATGTAGATACAATAAAACAAAGTTATTAGATAGGTTACATATAAGGTGTTATATTTGATAACATTTTATCAGAGATTTTAATAACATCCTACATGATAATCAAAGTTAAAAAAAGAAAAACTACATTAATGTCACCAAGTACAAGTTTATGTTCACTTATAGTAAGGTATTTTTTCATGAGAATGATTCAAGTACAAACAAATATTTGAATGCCTGATATTATTTATAAATATTTATAAATATTATATTACACAATACATAAATTTACCAGACGTAAATTTAAATGTAAAATTTTAAAAGATTTATATTTCAGATGTATGTAGTACAGAATAATGGAGTAATAGATATGTGCCTCAAAACCAACATTAAATACTACTTATAACCATGGTCAAACGCCCGAGCTATATACTGATAAACTGCCACACAAAGATATATGTATTGCTTTAAATTTTGCAACAGCAGATACTAGTTTCTTGACCTTTGCATCTAACAAGTACTCCTTCTGTTTGAATCGGCAGTGATTTTTCGCAGTAACATAGTCAGACTCATGCCTTTTACACATGATTATATATTGTAATACAATTGTTTTGAACTGCAGTCCGAAACTAATCAAATAAGTCTATCTAAATAACTATATAGTGATAAGGAAAGAAACAGTGAGTCTCCATACCGAATATTTTATCCAAAGTCGACTCGTTTTAAATACTTAGTAATATATAAACAAACTTTTGAGCAAGCATGACTGGACTGGTAATAGAAGATTAGAATAAAAAGTGACGTGGATATGTGAAAAGACATTAAAACTGACTGAACCTGAAGAACTGAAGGAGTTCTGATAAATTTTGTTTTGCTTCTACTTCATGTTCGATACTTTTATCAATAATGTAAATATATATATATATATATATTATTTATATATATATTATATGCATTATATATATATACACTAGCAAACGTACCCGTCTTTGACGGAATCAAAAATTCTATTATACTTGGTATTCCAAAATATCAATTATAGTATTATACTAATACTACAATTAGAAGTTATAGAATAGTAGAAAATACCATTATTAGTACAGTGCTAAAAAAAAGCCTCTGTATACAAAGATTAGATTTTAAGTTAGACATACACAAATCTACAATCAATGTTTCAACTTTATATGTCTTATGGTGGCAATATTTTGTGGACAAACCGACAGACAGAAATTATTCTAAGGGTACATGTGGCTACTCTGAAGTATGAAACGTAAAGAAAACTTGAAATGAGTTAGTTCTAATTAACGTGCTCCCAGTCAAAAGCTAGCACGCAAGCCACTGGGCTACTCTGGTTCCATACCTTACTTTATTACCAGTGTTTATATTACGCAAATATTAAATTAAAAAAAAATATTTTTGTTGTGTTTATTTATAATACATTTGCACTACTGTCATCGGCGAGCAAGCAAGCTACTGGCAACCCTGGCTAGATCCCTTTACTTTATTACCATCTTTTATATTATCCACATTTTAAATTCAAAAAAATATTTGTTGTTACATTTATTTATAATACATTTGCACTACTGTCATCGGCGATCACGCAAGCCACTGGGCTACTCTGGTCCCATACCTTACATTATTACCAGTGTATTTATTAAGCAAATATTAAATTAAAAAAAAGTTGACAGTTATATATAATACATAGCAAACGTACCCGTCTTTGACGGAATCAGAAGTTCCTGTTTTGGTTTATTGCCGTGTGCCTATTGCCTTTCGGCTATACCACGGAGGAATCAGAAGTTCCGTCATTTTTGGTATTTCAAAATGTCATTAGAAATTATAGAATAGTAGAAAATACCATTATTACTACAGTGTTAAACAAATGCCTCCAGCTTATACACTACATTAGCTGTCTGTCCTTCAGGTTCATGGTAGAAGAAAGAGTTGAAACCTCTGACCGTTGAGCATGTAAACTACATTTGACCATGTGAGAAAAACTTGGTTTTGCTACCTTGTATTCCTGCGTTAGATGAAGTCTCCCTTTGCGACTTAGTTAACGTCATTGCGAAATAGACTCTGACCCGACTTTGCAATCATTTCAACGTAAACAGACAGTGGCTCGGAATCAATGGTATGTGAAGTATACACACAGACTCCCCAATACCACATCCAGTCATTATGTCCGCCTCTATGGCATATCTGTGTAGAGCACGAACTCAGAGTCGTGTCCCGTTGCACAGTTTTGGGGCACTCATGTTTCGTAACATGAAATTTGTTACTGCTACTAAATTGTAGCATGATTGGTGCTCTACTTTAAGTTTTTACTCATGAGCAGGCAGTCCAGGAGAAATAAATTCAGAGTCAAGAAATTCAATTAGATAATGAACTGCTTCTTCGTCACTAATCCAATCTCTTTACTGACTTGTAAGTTCTTTCCTCGGCTTCATATAGCGTAAGAACTTGTTTGTTGATTTTTCCTCCCTGTTCATATTAAGAGTTGAGAATTGCTCGTTTACAAAACATTTATTCTCAATAGATAGTACATCCTTAACTCTGTGAAACACCATTTCAATGATGTCAAATACGCAATATATTCATATGCTCAATTGAAATTAAAATCAACTAACAATACCTACTTGCCACACCTGTGTATTTTCAAAACAAACTTGTCTGTGAAGTTAGGAAAATACAGCTAAAAGCCCCATAACTTCGCTTCTGTACTGAATTAATAATCTATTTAGAGCCCATATTTTAAGTTAGGCACACACAAATCCAGTGTCAATGTTTCAGCTCGCTATGTCTTATGGTGGCTGAGTTTACTTGTGACAAACATTTTTGCGTTAAACGTCCATAACTTCACTTCTACGTTGAATTTCCAATCAATTCATAGCCTATATTTTAAGTTAGACCTACACAAATCTACTGTAAAAGTTTCAGCTTTATATGTCTTATGGTAGCTGAGTTTACCTGTGACAAAGTTTTGCGGACAAACCGACAAACCGACAAACCGACAAACCGACAAACCGACAAACCGACAAACCGACAGAAATTTTTCTAAGGGTGGATTCGGTTTCTCCAATGTATGAAACGTAAAGAAAACTTGAAATGAGTCAGTTCTAAGCAATGTACAGACAAAATCATTATTTTATTTATAAAGATATGTATGTATATATATCAATATTTAATGAAAACACATCAAATAAAAGTCAGTGACTAAACTACAGTAAGAAAATCCAAAATTTGACATAGACGATTCAACCAAAACAAGTAACCTTCGACAGTATGAATGAGCCTCTGTAGAAAACCACTTGTTATTAAAAGCTCTGATCACACTTCTGATTTTCTTACTGTGGTTTAGAAGTTGATATATATATATATGTAAAACCTAGAGAGAGAGAGAGAGTGGAAATGAAAAATATAGATTGAGAAAGAGATAGTGAGAGAGAAAATGAGTAGTAATAATAGAGATAAAGAGAGTGTGAGCCATTAATTTGTTTTAATTACTGAATATAATTAATGTTATACCATTCAAGGAATATAAACTACATATATACTTTTGATTAAACTAATACTCAGCTGATTAAGTTTTTTTTAGTGTCTTATGATAGATATGACCAATGACAAGGCACTCTTCTCAATGTCTTAATCCATCAAAGTCGATTGGAAGGGTGAGCAAACTATTTTCATATTGATAGATGTGCTATATGTTTCCCTTTTAACAATTTAATCTTGCCTTACATTGTACAATAGTATTACCTTGTTTAGGATTGTGAGAGCTTTGAAATAAAGTTAATAACAATATCTATGATAAATCACTTTTGAAATAACTATATTCTAATAACTATATTAATGTATCTAGTTCTAACAAACTGCAATTTTTCATGTAGGCTCAATTAAACATGCCGAACTTTTTTTTAATTACTTCAAAATTTTTCAACTTCTTAAATTATTCTTAGTAGAAACATATCATGGTAACTGCAGTTTTGAAATTAATATACATAAAGCCATTGTATTTTCTTTTTGTGAATGTAAGTACAATGAAACATTAGAAATTTTTGACAATGACCATCGTGGTTTTAGAAAGCCTAATGGTCATCATTTTTTAATTTTTTTAAAACTGTACTTTTGTAAATCTTCTCGCATTAGTATGAAGTTTGGATATTCAATCAACGGATAATAACTAATTTTACACTACTTTTGTAAGATTTTGCAAAGGTGTTCATTGAATACTGAGATTTTTACTAAAATTTTATTTGCTTTAATTAAATTTGGAAACATTTGTTTTCCTCTTTAACTTATTTTATATTTCGTATATATAATCCTTAAATTTTGTACCGGAACATGTGTGAACTATGTACAGTATCAATTAAATTTAATTATATATGCTCATTAAGGTACCAGGTTAGCCCAGTAACAATGTGCAGATCTCAAGCCTGGTAGGTCTGGGGTTCAATTCCCACCGTGGCCCTTTATTTATTCACGCAGGAGGTGAATCGTCATCCTTAAAGAGAACGTTAAGTCTGGTTTAGTATTATCGAGCCTTTCTGGACCATTCAGCCAAAACCGCAACACAATGACAAAACAAAGTATTTTGTTGCAGCTCGGGGTCAACAAGCTCTAGCCGAGGATAGAGGCATACCAGAACCTCCGAGATACGCCGGAGGTAGACCACGCGGAGGGAGCTTCTACGACCCTACATCACTCAAAGAAATAAATAACGACCAACTTGTATTTACTATATCAAAATAAAAGAAGAATCGAATTCGCACAAAATTAAAATACATGCACCTTCAACTAACTACAGTTGTCTCTGAATCTTCTAGTGAAAGAAAAGTAACCCACTTCTATTAATAATAAAATATATCACAAAAAATAAAACAATATCACTTTAACTTGCACACAACATAAGAAAAACTTCAACCCAGTGACTATTAACCAAGGGTCTGCTTGATCTTTCTGATCTTGTAGATAAACTCCGTGAACCCCTTCTTATATCTGGATAGGGCTGTCCTGTAAATCTTGTCCAAATTCGGGAGAAGAATAAATCCTAAGCACGTCATCCCTTAGAAAGTCGACGAGTCCGAGACTATACGATACCAAACCTAATGTAAATCCTCATTGTTTTAAAAGATGATATATATAAGTATTATTTAGTTCTTTGTAATATTTGAATGCAGCTTTATGGAAGGCCTCGTCTCTGCACTCTACTGCATACAATATCATTGCAGTTGTACATCACAGTCATGGTAAAACATTATGCTTTGACTTCATTATTGCAACCTTATTTTAAAATAGACAAATTACATTTTCTCTTTTTCTAAAATCAACTGCTACAACCACCTTATTCAATTTCACATGTTAATATTTGAAAGAGCTTCCAAATGAATCCAAACAATTTATTTCATTTTATAGAACTTATAAAACTTTTTATTCTTTAATTTGGTCACTTTTTGTTTGAAATAGATTTTCCATTAACATATATATTTTCAGTTCACACTCTTATACGTTATGATCACAAAGACATGTTGGTGAAATCAGTTTTTTTTTTGTAATCATATAATATTTAATAT
This sequence comes from Hermatobates lingyangjiaoensis, assembly GCA_026182355.1. Taxonomy (NCBI): domain Eukaryota; kingdom Metazoa; phylum Arthropoda; class Insecta; order Hemiptera; family Hermatobatidae; genus Hermatobates; species Hermatobates lingyangjiaoensis. The sequence goes on along the minus strand of JAPFBL010000004.1, from coordinate 3,879,651 downwards.
TTCCCATAGTTGTTTAAAAGCTTCTACTACAAGATCCTATTTTTATAAATTTCCCTTTTTTAAACTATATTTATGTTCTGATCATAATATTTTTAAAAAAAATATTTTAACTTGAAGTACACTTAAAATAAATGTAGTTTTAATACTAAAAGGTAATTAATATTCTCATCTATATTGGTGAATAGAACAATTTTAGCAACACTGGTATTTTTGTTCCATAGTTATTTTAACCACCTAACAATAGAGAATGAGAGAGGTGATGAATGAAGGCAGAATTTTCTTATTTTTGTAAGTATTATATTATAAATAAGATATAATGAGTTCTTGTTTTCAGAACAAATGTACCAATTTCATTATACATATCTACTATTTAAACTTTCAATATTCTTAAAACTATCTTTTGAATATCAGTTGTTATTATGGTTTTTATATGTTGTTATTATGGTTTTTATAAAAATGTATTCCTTCATTTTCTATTGGCGATTTTTTTAAGTATCTAGTACATCTAGAAGTGCACAAAATTTTCATATTTTGTATCATAGTTACGGTATAATTCGTGGTCTACTTAAACATTTGTTAAATTAAAATTAAATTTATGTTTTTACTTTGTGAATTAAGAAAAAATAAAAAAATTATGCTTGCTTATAAAAACAATATAAAAACTTATATTCTTTTTATAGGAATAAATATTCATTTTTAAACGAAGAGAACTTGAATAATTTGCATATATGTAGAGTTTTAGTATTGCTAAATATTACTTAATTGAAGCTAATAATAAAATAAAGAAAAATATTATTTATTTAATTTATGTATTTATTAAAAAATAAGATAAAATGATAAAAGATAAATGCGTCAAGAAAGTTGTAGAACTAAAAGTAGGAAAGTGTAGAAAAATAAAGTATTTTTGTTATTAGATTAGCAATGTGCTGTGATAAGGCACATAATATAATAAGAAGAATTTGTTATGCATAAACTTGTTTCATTTTTATTACTCCTAGTTAATATAATACTTAGATTAAGAGTTCAATGAGTGCGGTGCAGTGATTGTGCAATGCGTGGGTGTCAAGCAGTCCTTGCTACCTTTGGGAGAGTCTTTCTTCTCTTCATCTTTTGACCCAGGAGTAGATTGAGACTTTCCTTCTGATGGTGGTTTGGTCTTTTCTTCTGTGGAAGGTTTGGACTTTTTTCCGTTGCTCTGCATCTCTGAAGCCCTATTTCTCTTATCTTGAGGTGTAGTTGCTCGTCCAGTCATGTTAGTAATCAAATCCTTGGCATGTGCCTATTACCCATGTTATTTCTAAACCTTCCCGGTTTTTTTGTCTCGTTCCGTGATTATCTGGCCCATTTTTAAACGTTCCCTCTAAAGACCGAACCGATATCGACTGGAGAGCTGTGCTCTATGTAGGGCCAAGGGCGAACTGAACCAAGGTAAGAACAAGTCGGGCTGCGTGCAGCTCCCCCACCAGGCCGCCCGTGGCCCTATATCAACCAAGATTTGCATGATTTCTCCATATTGAGAAAATCACTCCTACCTTTTAACAGTTAATAATTTCCATATCAATTTGTCAAAGAATCAAGCAAACTATTTACAAATAAGAATTTCGTATATCTTTGTCCAATCGTAAATGTCATGCACTATTACCAGATCACCAATAACTATGCACAATTATATTAAAAATAAAAAAAAATAGCAAGACCCTATTACGAAATAATTGATGCAAAACTTGAACTTTCATATAATATATGAAATATCATATAATCATATAATATTTAATATTTCCCATAGTTGTTAAAAGGCTTCTATTACAAGATCCTATTTTTATAAATTTCCCTTTTTTAAACTATATTTATGTTCTGATCATAATATTTGATGAACTTGGTTTAAATGAACTTGTGTCAGCCAATTATACCAACAATAGTTTCATATCACAATTTTTTACAAAATTGTATGAAATTCAATACTAATAACTAGCTTTTATTTCTCTCCACAACACACACTCACACACTTATACAAAAAATACACAGGTAAATGACAGAGAAAACATTTAATCAAACAACTCACCACATTGATCAATGGAAGAAGTTCATATGCAAATTTTATATTGGAATAATATGAAATGTATTGGATTATATTATTATTACTATTATCATTATCAAATATATATATATATATATATATATATATATATTTTTGAATAATATTCCAATATATTGGAATAATATCCAAATATTATATAAATATTAGCTTTTTTAAAGAAGGTAAACAATTTTGTAAAATATTATTTACACAAAAAATGACTTTATTAGCAAACAATAAATCAATAAGTAGAAATTTTATGGTAATTCAACATTGTATGGTTGAACATTGTAAACTTATACTTCACGATTACATGCGCTACTAGTTAAAAAATTGATTGGGAAACGTAACAAATTTTCGGGCATTGGGACATTCAACTTCAATTTTCCCTATTCAGCTATGACGTGAGTGTCTTTTATATATGTTTAAGTACTACTGTAAGTGGAACTTCTATTTATATATATATATATATATATATATATATATATATATATATATATATGTCTTGTTAAATTGTATGCCTACTTTTAATCTCACAACTTTTCTACTGAATCTCTCGATTTCTCTAATACACTTTCTCCATTTTTGTGGTACAAGATAGATTAGTTGACCAAAGTTTTTATTTACATAGTCCGACATGTTTCGGTCCTCACTGACCATTATCAAGGGTCTATAACGAAGGTCTGCTCCCGAAATATACATTATATATATATATATATATATTGGTATAAATAGGCAGCAGATCCTCTTTTAAACAGGTATCATTAAAATTAACCGCAGTCTCGGCATTCACGATCTTAAGACTGAGAGATTCGATCCTACGAACTAACCTCCTGCTAACAGGGTTCAACTGGAAAAGGAGTTGGCCAAGTGACATGTTAAATTAAAATCGATGACTCATGCTTAGTCATTGCTATTAATAGATTAAAAGGATTAGTACAGGTTAATATAAAGAGAAGGTCAAAGGTCAATAAAGAACAAGAAACAAGCGGTTAGAATAAAAGAGTTGAAAGGTCAACAGTATAACTGGACTAATAGGTAATAAATAGATTAAGAATATTAAAGTAAATGAAGGATAAAAGATTATTAAAGAACAAGAAAATGTATTAAAATAAGAGAGTTATTATATATATCTATATGTTATATCATATATTTATATATATATATATCTGATCAAACCACAATATGAAATGGGAAAACAAGACTAAGATCTTTCAACCGTAACAAGCTGTCGTCTTCAGTTACGGTAAGATATATTTAGTTTTATACATATGCACGTTATTATAATATGATTATAATACGATTAATTTATGAAATAAAACTAAAGTCGTAACTGCAGTACAAATCGAGATTTAGGACAAACATCTTTCAAACAAATTAACTGCCTTTTGTCAAAATCAAAGAGCTAATTATCGGAGTTAAGTTCAGAAATTTGAACTTAGTTAAACAGCTATTTACTTAAAGTCATTACAGAGCATCATTCCTCATAGAGTACGTTAGCATAAAAAAAAATAGGAAAGAAATAAAGTTAAGAAATAAACAGTAACTTTATCAAAGAAGTAAATAAAGTGATTAATGAAATGTATAGAAAAGTTTCTTAAAATACCATGACACTTTCTGCTGATTATATATCATTCCTGAAGTCTGATTTTACAGAAATATATGAGTAGATGTTAAAATGGATATTCTATATAAAACACTTTGTAGAAATGAAATATGGCGTCCCCCGTTTGATAGATCATTATGAAATATATCAATCAATTATTCTACTTCATTAACAAAAAATGAACACCAGATAACCAAAATACGAGTAATCGAAATTAGTTATCTTGAAATCGTATCTTGAAATTAGATATATTAAAAAATCAGTAGAATAACAAAACAAATTTCAGTTATAATTAATCTGATTTTTTTATTCCATTTTTGAGCATAAAAATCATTATCCCAATATATGGCATAAACGAATATGTAATCCAATGCTAGGTGCATACTCTTCAAATTGTTTTTAGTTGGATCAAAAAATAATTCTAAAAAAGAGATTTCTACTAAATTAGCTTCATTAAAATTAGATATTTTTCGAATATAAATTCCATATACAAAACGTGTAAATAAACTAATATAAAATTATATCATTAATCTGTTATGATATTATATCATATTAATAACTACCTTATTAAAAACAAATAAAGCAGACGATGAAATGCAATTTGAGAATTGAAATTATTATTAGAATTTAATTATTTAAATTATTAGAGTTTCAAAATTATATCCGATTGGAGATTATGAATTTTTATTATTGTTCTAATAAGTGAGACACTAATGAAATATCAAAACAATAAAAAAATTGAACATGTCACATTATGTATTCGATACCGTTAGTAAATGGTTTGTTATGAAATTTCTAAAAATGTTGTAAGTGTTGATTATTTGTTGGTCTAAATTTGAAGAATCATAGTTGACCTCTTCACCTATCTACTCTTCTTTATTCTTAATTTCTCCTCAAGCCTAAGATGCCAAAATTATTGAGAATAGTGTGCATTGTATCCTTATCCTTATTTTATTTTAGATATCATTATATCAATTAAATATATATATATATATATATATATATATATATATATATCCATAAAATCAGTTGCTTAAAGGATGGGATCTATAAATTAAGATCGTTTCTGTAAAGTATGGGATAAAATTTGGCCACATACCTGCACCAGACCTCAAAGATAGCCCACCCATGATCCCTCTGACAAAATACACCCGCATTTGTGTCCTCAACTTAGCTGCATGTTTGAATAAAACCAATCTAAAAAAAAAGTATAAAGAATTATGAAGATACTATTAACTATTTTAAACACAGGTTATAAAGATATATGGAGCAAAACTGGTTTTGATTAATCCAAACACTAATATACCTATGTTATTACCATTAATGCAGTTACATTTAAAATTACGTATTAGGAAAATATTAGTCAAATAAAAATAAATGCATGTAATAAATAGTGTTTAACTGTAAGGTAAACTGAACATCAGCATAAATTAAATTATATATTAAAATAAATTTAATGATCCAAAATATAAATAAAAATAAAGTTCAAAATATAAAATGTTTCTGTTATTGCTCGAATAATTTTTTCACATAAAGTTGAATTTATATATATAAAGGAAATACGTATATCACTAAGTTCGTATTTTCTATAGTGACATACATATTTCTATTATTTTGATTAAACTGAGGGACTGAGACATCAGACACATGCCTCAAACTCGCGCAGCGTTACCATATCTAACCAATGGGCAACCTTTTATCGTTTTTAAAATCAACCTCCATTATTGAAATGAGGAAACCTTCAATCCAGATGATCTTTTATTGTGACGTCCATGCACCCTTAATATCTATACTTTACACTAATTATTCTTTCAGTCAGCATTTTATTAATCAATTCTAAAATTGATGGACTAATAGATTGTGTTTTAATATACAATTCAATTTATAAACACTTTTTTTCAATGAAAATACGATCCGAAAAGAACAAATAAAATTAAAGAAACATAGAGAAATAAAAACCACACACTTACAGCCCCAAATTTTTTGTTTGAACCGTCTTCAGGAGAGATGAGAGAGGGAAACCAAGCACACTGGAAACTGTCTCTGTACCAGTATGCTTTGTTTTATCCATCTTCTCTCTCTTTAAGACTGTTCAAACCAAAAATGAGGCACTTTCAAAACTTCAAGTGTGTGTTTTTAATCCAATTTATACGTACATATATACAAACTCGTATATATAGTTCAATGTGCATAAAGAAACATAGAGAAATTAAAAGCACACACTTACAGTCTCTAATTTTTGGTTGAACCGTCTTCAGGAGAGTTAAGAGAGGGAAACTAAGCACACTGGAGGGAAACCAAGAGACGGTTGGAGACCGTGGTGACCCTCTCTGTGCCATTGCGCTTTGTTTCCCTCTCTTATCTCTCCTGAAGACGGTTCGACCAAAAATTAGAGACTGTAAGTGTGTGCTTTTAATTTATCTATGTTTCTTTATGCACATTGAACTACATTTGTCCATTTCGGATCGTATTATCATCGAAAAAGTATATATATAATATAATTTGTATCGTTATTTAATAAATAAATAATACGTAAAAATTATTTAAATATAAATAAATTTAAATATACATATTATAAGAAATATTATTTATTTAATTAAATAAATAAAATTTATTAATCATTAGTAATTTAATGTATTATATTAAAGATTTATGATATAAAGATTATAAATCTTTAATAAATAATATGCCATGTATCATTATTATATTAAATATGTTTTGAAATATAAAGTATACTTACAAACGTATATATTAAAAAAATGATTTTACCAACTTTATTCATAGTAATAGATGGTAATTGAATGCTATTTATCACTTGAATATGATAAGCACCTATACTTGAACTTAAGTTAAATGAGAGAATGTGAAACATGACATTTGTTTGGGCGGTATCCCTATTCCCAGTCATGGGCAACGTTTAAAAGTTGAAGACGTATAATTGACTTATCTTAGCGTGACAGCCAAAGTTTATCTATCACACAGCATGAAATCTAGGGTCGAAGCAAATAAGTCTCGTCACCGAGCAAAATCCGCTCAATAGTTTATCTCGGTCAACAGCAATATCAAGTCAATACCAAGGAATCGCTACAATTCAAAATAAATAAAACTGCAGTAATTCGAACCTGTTATTTCAAGAGCCATTTTAATTACTTCAAAGTTAAAATCATTATAATATAATCAATTTTTTTTTACGTAAACCTCCAAAAATTTGCTTGAAACAACTTCAAACTCTTTCAAGATTCACTATATTTATTTTTGGCGATACAAAATATCAATGTTTGCATTTATGATAATAACTAATTATTAATTATAATAATTAAATTTACAGGCTCTTCTTTTCTTTCAAATACTGATGTACGTTTTATCCAATTTCCCTACTCTAGAGTGCTTATACTAATTTTTATATCAATCAAAATTTATTACAATTAACGTATTGTAATTAGAAATCAAAATGTACAAAGCTGAAAACATTTGTATTCATGATTGATATAGTTCATAGTGATGAACTACTAAATATGTTCTTTTAATTGAATTTTTACAACAAGTATAATGTATATTATTATTAGAAACCATAAAATATATATGAAATACTTGTATCCGAATTGTGCAATTTTTTATATGCACTGTATGATATCTAGAACGCTACAAAGTTTTGCATCCTACATATACATAGACACATACATATACATACATTGTGTTGTCAAGGCCATCATAGAAGTAAACATTTTTAGATAATTCAAAATTTATATAAAAAAATTAAATAATGCTGCAATGAAAAACGAACTTTTTTTATTCTACAATATGCTATATTCATAATAGATCAAACAGCTTGTAGATCTACTTCAAACATAGGTTACCCGAATTATAAAATTTTAAGTAAAAACTTTTTACAAATGCAAATAATAATGTTTATTATAAATATTATTTTAAATGGAATTAATTACTACAATTAATTGTTATTTTTATTATTCTACAATAATAATGTAACATTAATTGAGAAGTGAATTTCACGCCTCCTTCAAAATGCACATATTTAATAATACATTGTAATCAATTCCAATTAATGGATTAGATATTCAATCCAAACCAGCATGATTTATGTAGTGTCTCCCTTGATTCCAATAGAAGGGTGAAGGGATCAACAAAAATGATAAATTGGTTTCATATGCATAATGTTACTGCTACAAAACAGTTGTACCTCTATAAAGTAAAAGATAGTTTAAAGATAATATATAATGCATTTTAGATATATTAAAAAATCTAAATGCAATCTGTGGTCAATGAATTTATATAAAATAATGAAATTCTGTGCGACTTATATTATCACTTATTTCATACAAGAAAAGTTGTGTAGGCCGTTTATTATTTTAGCATTAAACTAAATTCTAAGTGAAGAATTATACATATCTATATATATACATTTCATAGTAAACTATAGATACACAGTAAATGGATGAACACACTCTGACGAAGACCGCTTATTACGGTTGAAAGATCTTAGTCTTTTTTCCACATTTTGTATTGTGGTTTGTCCATTGATATACATATATATATATATATAATAAACGAAAAAGGGTCCGGCAGGACAGATACACTTAAAATAAACTGTGACAGCCATAGACAGAAACATAACAAAGACTGGTTTTTCAATATTTCGACCATAAGGGCGGTTTCTCAGGAAAAGAAGTGAATTGACGGAGGGACGACAGTCAACTGATATATATATATATATATATATATATTATATAATAATATATATATTATATATGATATATAATAATATATATATATTATATTTAATATAGAGTGCTTCAATTATTTTTAATCTATTACTATCACTGTTCATCTGCAAAATGGTTGTGCCTTCTTCTAATATCTTCCGTGTTAAAGCCATACTATGGGCTTCTCTTGCACACTTAGTGAACGGAAAAACGATCCAAACTGGACACAATAACAGTTCAAAATTGAGGATAGGTAGCACACAAAGTAAAGAAACACACTTAAAAACTAAAATTTTCGGGCAATCCGTCTTCAGCAGAAATGAGAAAGGGAGACCAAGCACGTTGTAGACGCAACGGGTAGTAACCGACACGGCAACCTACGACCGCCGTGTTATAAACAACACTCATAAATGCTGTTTAGTTATGAAGTTTCTTATTACACTACATTGTTTCTTATTCTTATTACGTTGTTTCATAAAGTAGATAATCGTCACGTTTATAAAACGTGCAATACAAGGAATGTCACTTATGTTTTTTTATAAAATAAAATTTAAGAATAATTGTAATTTTCTTTCTTTAAGCTTTCCTTTGGAAATGTTTACTTTTCACTCTTTTTAAAGTATTTAACCGATATTTTCTCAGTGATTATGTCTTAAATAATAAGATACAACCTATGTTAATTAGCAAAACCTTATCACATTTGGAGAAAAATATGAATAACATGCTAAAATATTATTAGGCGATAGTTTCTTCAAAATGGTGTGAAAAGATTACGTAAGCTCAGTAAAATTTGATATATTTTTAATTTTTTTAAAATTTATTTTGACAGTCATTAAGAACTGAAATATGTCACAAACCCTGAGGTTTGTACAAGTCAGTGATTATCTTTTCCACACAACACAAACGACAAGAACTAGTTATTTCTGTCCTGTGTTGACCTATATGCGTGCTTGAGCCTTGCGGCCATACCACAGAGTTATTTCTGTCCTGTGTTGACCTATACGCGTGCCTGAGCCTTTCGGCTTTACCACAGAGTTATTTCTGTCCTATGTTGATCTATACGCGTGCCTGAGCCTCTCGGCTATACCACAGAGTTATTTCTGTCCTATGTTGATCTATACGCGTGCCTGAGCCTTTCAGCTTTACCACAGAGTTATTTCTGTCCTGTGTTGACCTATACGCGTGGCTGAGCCTTGCGGCCATACCACAGAGTTATTTCTGTCCTGTGTTGATCTATACGCGTGCCTGAGCCTTTCTGCTTTACCACAGAGTTATTTCTGTCCTATGTTGATCTATACGCGTGCCTGAGCCTTTCAGCTTTACCACAGAGTTATTTCAATCCTTTGTTGACCTATACGCGTGCCTGAGTCTCTCGCCATACCACAGAGTTATTTCTGACCTGTGTTGACCTATACGCGTTCCTGAGTCTCTCGGCCATACCACAGAGTTATTTCTGTCCTATGTTGATCTATACGCGTGCCTGAGCCTTTCAGCTTTACCACAGAGTTATTTCTGTCCTGTGTTGACCTATACGCGTGCCTGAGCCTCTTGGCTATACCACAGAGTTATTTCTGTCCTGTGTTGACCTGTACGCGTGACTGAGTCTCTCGGCCATACTACAGAGTTATTTTTGTCCTATTTTGATATTAGAACGTGTACCCAGCCTTTCGGCCATATCACGTAAAGTTATTTTTGTCCAGATGAAACGAGACTGACTGATTTGTCTTGTTAGTATCAAAAAAAAATTTCAGGGCATTTGAAGTGGATTGGTATAACAGTTGGCTCCACCAGGATAGACCCTGACTTTTATTGTAAGTTTTTTCTCTTAATACTCTCTTGACCATCTTGTAGTCACAAATAATCTCTGACTCCATGTTTCCAGAGTCATTTGGTCAGATCCAATATATATAATTCAATAAGATATGGAAGGTCAAATAGAAATACAAATCACTAAATTCATGGCGATATTTTGCTGACAATTGTAGTTGGAGAGGTCTCTTTGTGGCCACAACTTAACCCAGTTTGTCGAAAGTCCAGCTTGTTTTTGAAGGTATTATGGCAGCTTGCTAGACTGCTTACCTAGATAACTCAAAGTGTTTACATTGTTAACAGCGTTCTAGATTGCTATTTTACCTGGGTGAAACAGTCTGAGGAGCATAGGTTCTCTTAGATAGCATGGAAGTGTTTCGCACTAAACTCCATTTTTATTTATTTCTTCGGCTTATTAATTACTTTAGAAATATTTTATTATACTTATTATATCCTTTACAACACCTTTTGTACACTGATCGCTGAACTACTGTAATCTATAAAACTATTTATACACAACTAGCTTTGTTTGGTAAAATAAATGGGTTGCTGCGCATTGAGAAACCGCAGTGAAATTACAGGCTAGGATTCATTCACCCCACAAGAAGTAACCATTTCCAGGAAACAACTGGCTCTGAACCAACCCACTGACTAAAAGGCAAATCTTTTTAAGCTTAAACTTGACTTTATATTCATCCAGTCTCCTGGAATTAATAAAAATATCTTTGATGTCAACAATGTCTTTTCAAAATAAAGGTAGGTCTTTAAAGACATAAAGACTTGCAATGTTAATGCAGGCAGTCTGGATCCAGAGACAATGAGATTATTCATTTTTTTCTGTACTTATTTCTTTGATATTAGATCATTTCCCAGTTTCAATCATTACCGATTTATCATCATTTATTTTTTACATAATATTGTCGTTTACTATATTATTATCCTCATTTCTTTCTTACTTTGCTTGCTTTAGTCCATTTATTTCTTCTGTTCTCTCACATTCTTTCCCTCTACTCTTAGCAGAAGCAGTGATTTCCCTGAAAATTTTTTCTTCTCAGTATTTGCCTGAATGACAGTCTACCGAATGGGACAATATTTTTTCATTTACCATTTATTCCATTTATTTTTTCCTTTATATATATATATATATATATATATATATATATAAAGATTTCACATAAACACGTGAAACAACAATCAACAATCAAACCACAATAAGAAATGGGAAAACAAGACTAAGATCTTTCAACCGTAACAAGCGGTCTTCGTCAGAGTCAAAAACCCAACTGAATACTAGATGCAGAAAACATCTGGTGAGGCGTTGAGAAGAGTGGGAGGGAAGAGTGGTATTTTAAAAGGGTGAAAGCACAGGAAAGGACAAATGTCCAGAAAGGGATGTTTGGGGAAACAAAGGAGAGTAACAAAATTCAAGAAGAGTAACACACAGAGTAAGGATGTAACACACTAAGTAACACACTGTATATATATATATATATATATATACCTTAACAATTAGGAAAAAAACAGAGAAAGTCACTACAGAAACTCACTTCAATATTTCGACATCCGTCGTCATCAGGAAGAAGAGTACGAAGTACTGGCGTTGAGAAGCAAACCACAACTCAATTATATATATATATATATATATGTTTTGTTGAACGACCTTTGTACTGTGGCATGAATCAATTTTATTGTCGATCTTTCAAGTTTTCTCACCTTTGATTTAAATCTTTCTGGTATTAAATACACCAGTTCTCCAAAAGATTTATTTTTCAATACTGACATGTTTCGGTCTCCTAGACCATCGTCAGAGTTAAACATATTTACAAAAACTTATTCCTACTAATCACAACTATATACACTATACTATACATTTCCTAAATTAACACAATAATTTTCAAAAACATCGAGAAACAATTCTATCACTATATATATATCAATGATCAAACCACAATAAGAAAATGGGAAAACAAGACTAAGATCTTTCAATCGTCACAAGCGGTCTTCCTCAGAGTCAAAAACCCAACTGACGGGTTTTTGACTCTGAGGAAGACCGCTTGTTACGGTTAAAAGATCTTAGTCTTGTTTTCCCATTTTCTTATTGTGGTTTGATCATTGATTGTTATTTACGTGTTTATGTGAAATCTTTATATATATATTTGTGTATGATGGCAGCCAATCTTCACCTAACCATGTTTCATTAAAGTACACACTAGCCTCTGCGTTAACGACTTTAAAGCTGGTCTGCTCCGATTTACGAACGACCTTGCGGTGGGCTGGTGTTACAAGCCACATTAATTGCCCAAGAGACATCTTAATTTGGCATGAGTAGATGTAAAAAGAAAATCACAACTTCCAGACGAAAGGCAAAATTTTTTAATACGACACAAAATAAATTTAAAAAAACAAACAACAAATTAAAATGAACAAATAATTAAATGAACCAATTAAAAAAGAAATACTGAGAATAAAAACAATTACAGTGACAAAAAACAAGTACTTACAAAAGTTAAAATGCGCACGAACAAGTTTTCGACTTCTACACAAGTCATCATCGGGTTAATGACATGGAAAACAACATATATAAAAAACAAAACTGAAGAAAAACTCTATCCAATCAGAATGTGCAAATTAAAAATATGAGCCACTCAGATTGCAGGATCGTATCAACTAAGTTTGCCATTTCAGACGTGATTTTGTCACTGTAATTGTTTTTATTCTCTGTATTTGTTTTTTAATTCATTGTAATTGTTGTTTGTTTTTTGAATTGTATTTTGTGTCGTATTAAAAAGTTTTGCCTTTCGTCTGGAAGTTAAGATTCTCTTTTTAAATATCCTCATGCCAAATTAAAATGTCTCCTGGGCAATTGATATGGCTTGTAACACCAGCCCACCGCAAGGTTGCTCGTAAATTGGAGCAGGCCAGCTTAAAAGTCGTTAATGCAGAGGCTGCTGTGTACTTTAATGAAACATATATATATAAAAAGATTTCACATAAACATGTGAAATAACAATCAATGATCAAACCACAATAAGAAAATGGGAAAACAAGACTAAGATCTTTCAACCGTAACAAGCGGTCTTCGTCAGAGTCAAAAACCCGGGTTTTTGCGGTTGAAAGATCTTAGTCTTGTTTTCCCATTTTCTTATTGTGGTTTGATCATATATATATATATATATATATATATAATCCAGACTAATAAAAAGAACATAAAAAAATCACAAAAACTTACTACCATATTTGGATTACCTCGTCATCAGGAAGATAGATGTCTTTCACTCCGAAGATGACAGGTAACAAGATACCTCTCTAACGGCAGTTTTTACCTGTTTTCTGAGCCACTCACATCTATCTTCCTCATGACGAAGCAAATGTATTAGTGATTTCTTTTATGTGTTCTTTTTGTAAATATAATATCTATATTTAAATAAACTATCGCAAAATTAATAATTAGAAAAATAGAATATTGAGATGTAAAAAAATAATTGTTATATATATAACCTTTTTTATAAAATATTAAGTTTTTACTTATAATATTATTATTACAAATTAAATTTTGTAAGAATTTTAACAATTTTGTATTATTGTATGCTAAATTCATAAATTATGTTGAAAAATGAAGCTTATGAATTTATAAATGATACATATTTTTCATGACTTTTAAAAAGCTGGGTATAAGTGTTTTCCAATTATTTTTTTTGTTTTTTCAATAGTACTTTTGTTGCTTCTCTTCAGTATTCAAAGTCTATTGTTAGGAAGTAAGTTGTATGGCTCCCTTTAACGAGTTACTAATGTAATTTGGCGCATGGTGGTGAAGGTTTGATTAACGAGAGTTGCTGAAAGGGCTGGAAGGGTTGAAGAACTTGTTGGCTCTGCTGGAAGGGCCAACTCATCCCACCGGCAACTCTAATTGACAGATGTAGAATTATCGCCTTGTATCGTGCTTTACTCCTTATTTGTGCAGTTTACTAATTTTCGTTTTAAATTCATTGAAACGATTGTATATTTTTATACTATTTCTTAACAACTAATTATTTAAACATAAATTAACAAAAAATCCAAATCTAAGAATAACTTAAAAAAAATATTAAAGTAGTATTGTGTCTCATGAAAGAAAAAGTTTAAGAGAGAATTCTACAGTGGTGAGTAGAATTGTTACACTTGGTGTAACAGCCCTTTGGAACTAAATGTGTTGGTGATTTGGTATTTCTCTTCCTTCCTATTAGTTCACACTTAAATTGGACTACTTAACAACACTAAGATTATAAATAAAAAGATTTCACATAAACACGTGAAATAACAATCATTGATCAAACCACAATAAGAAAATGGGAATGCAAGACTAAGATCTTTCAACCGTAATAAGCGGTCTTCGTCAGAGTCAAAAACCCAACTGAAACACTAGATGCAGAGAACATCTGGTGAAGGGTTGAGAAGAGTGGGAAGGAAGAGTGATATTTTAAAAGGGTGAAAGCACAGGAAAGGACTAATGTCCAGAAAGGGATGTTTGGGGAAACAAAGGAGTACAGTAAGAAAGAGTAAAAACTATCCGCTAGCTGTCAACCCTCTTTGAAGAGGCTATTGCCCTCGTAACGAAAGTATCCAGCTTGAAAAGACCGTTACTAATGTTTATAATATTTGATTTATTAAATTTAATTAGAGACGATTCAATAATATTTCTTAACAACAGTGATTTTTCATGGGTAATAAATTTAGTTCCTGTCCAATCAATATGATGATTTTCATTTTTTATATGCAAGAATAAGGCACTACTTTTTTCCTGTCTACTTACGTTGTATTGGTGTTGTTTTACACCTGTCTTTAATGATTTACCAGTTTGACCAATATAAATATTGTGGTTTGATAATTAAGATTATAACAATCCTTTATTTCTTTTATTACGTTGCCACAAATTATTCTATTACTAATAAAATAATAATTATTATTTTATACGTTCACAAATTAAGGGAACATGTTATAATTTCAATTAAAGAAGAAGTATGGTAAAAGTGATAAATAAAGGAAAATATTTTCTACCCATCGTCGAAAGAAGTATAATAGATAGTACAGTTGGTGTACTATTTCTTGATTCTACTGTATCACAACACACACTATGACTGCATTGCATACTGTATAAATTAATTTATACTGAGTATAAATTAATGTTGTACTCAAATTGGATTATGAAAACTGAAATAAAACTATAAAACATAAGTACACCATTATTTAGAGTATTTATTTATATTCTTTCACTTTTTCCTTTGGTTTAAACTTCATACCAATATGTCAATATTTTCATAACTTATATATACATATAACAATCTAAACCTTTGTTTGCTTGTGGACCCTCTGAGAGCTATTTTACCATCTGTGGACCCCTACTCTCCCCTCCCCCCTGAATACTTGAAAAGCATAATTATCTTCATGTAAATGTTATATCAAATATGTGTTTTTAGGTAAAAGAAAATTAAAACAAAAATATTTTATATCACTCGATTGGTTAACGTAATTGGTTTACTCATTTCTCACGTAATCACCTATTTTTAGGTATAATCTTGTATCACCCTTGTATCACAAGCTTCAAGAATTTGAATCATAAGTCAAAATTTTTACATTTCATTGAAAAAAAAATATTTTCAGTTGTTTTATAAATCTGAGGATTTTTTCAGTTATTACTTTTGTAACCTCAAGATAATACCAAATTTTCAAACCTGTAGAGTCAGCAGTTTAGAATAAAACAAATTTTGTTTAAAAACATATTTATGCTCCCAAACTATAGAGTACATCCAAACAATGAGGCCAATTTTCGTGTAAAATATCAATTTGATCCATCAAAGATTCTGGACCGTAGCGTCTATACAAACTTTTTGATACACACTCAATCACGCACCCACGCACAGACATTGAAAAATCTTCATAAAACGTCTTTGGGGACCTCAAGACATGTAATTCCATCAAAATCATGGGATTGATTTTGTTTATGATTATTTTTTTTTTACTTTATTTATAGTAAAGTAGAAACTAATTGTAAAACAAATGAAAGTTGTTTAGCATAAAACGTCAATCATTCCTGAAACAGATTATATGATTCAATCCTGTTTATCTGAAACAAAAGTGGAACGAGAATTCAAACCATTCGAGATGAACTATTTACACTGTTTTGAATCTCAGTGCAGTCAATTACGATGCTAATTATAAAAACAGTATTAATCAAAATATTTTAATATTTTGGTTAGTGCACAACGTTTGTCAAGTCAGCAATTATATTAATAATAAAATATTAAATTAAGTTTAGCTAAAATTAACGTGACATTCGTTAACTGATAAATAGCATAAAGTTTGTCAGGCCAGTTAGTCTATAATAATAGTACAGGAATCTATAAAACAGTATATCTATTATACTAATATAACTTTTTTGACCCTCTTACGATGATAGTTACCTTTGTAGTCTCAAAGATAATATAAAAATTTCCAAATTTTATTGTCATCAGTTTAGAATAAAACAAATATGGTCTAAAAAGACATTTAGGCCAAAAATTAACTTTTCCATCATGCATAATTGCTCCCAAAGTATAAAGCACATCTATACTATGAGGCCGATTTTTGTGTAGAATATCAATTTAATCTTTCAAATATTATTTTATTTGAATATTTTTTTTCTACAAATCCATAAATGGATTCTTTGAATATTCAATTTGGTAGTCAACACAAAACTGTTATTGATTTAGAAGGAATAATATTAAGAATTCAGTGACTCTGGTTATGTATTTATAGTTTTAATAAATACTGATCCAATAGTTCTCGGGTTTGTGACTAAGGCTGAAATTTTTGGACAAGCACTTAAAGGGCTGAGTAGTGTGCACTGGCGATGACTAAACCTGATGCCCCATTTAACGCCAGTTGATAAATCAGATCAATGCATCAGCCGGTCACGCAGAGCCATTCACGCGACATCGTCCAGCACTGACCTGCGTTACCACCTTCACGCCTTCAAAACACCTATTAACGTCCTGCTTATTAAATTCAAGAGTTCAACCGTAAAATTTCTGCTCACTTGAAACGTGACACAGCCATATATTGATTCGTACACGTTTAACTTTTTTTCTTTTTGACTGTTTAGTTAAAATTGTTGAAGTGTTAAGAAACCGTACACATGACTGCTCACTGTCACTGTAAAAACTGCGTCTCTCTTAACACAAGCAAATTAAAAAAAAGAATTAATATTGGAAAATCGCACATCTCTATATATAAAGTTCGTGAGTTTGTTTTTTTGTTTGTTCACCTATTTTACGTGGAGATAGAGACCTGAAATAAATTATATTATTTATTATCTGAATAATGTTAAATAAAAGGAAATTATCACTATATTCCCAAAATTTGAGCCAGGGTAGCAAGTGTATTGCTTGCTCGCAATGACAGTAACGTGAATTATCATATTAATAAAAACTATACATAGTCACTACGAAAATAAGATCCATATCTCCTAGATCATCCATCATTGAATAGGCAATTAGAGTATAAACCCACCATAAAATATTGGTCATTAATAGCCAATATATAACGTAGAAAAAAAATCTCCATTTGTAAAGAATCATTTATATTGATGACTGGAACTCAGTCTGCAGTAATTGAAAAGAAAGTAATAAAATTGTTTGTCTACATTTATTTACCATATTTAAACAGCAGAACAACAAAAGGCTATATTTCCAATATTTTTTTTATGTTTATAAACAGAAGGGAATTCATTTCAAGCACTTTCTCCAATTAAAAAAAAGCACATGCGTGTTTAACAGGCTTTGATATTTATTGTGACGAATAGCCGGCTAATTTCCCCTCGGAACAGTATCAGCACCGTCATGAAACAGTAAACAGTCAGATTAACTATGTTGACTCAACCTCGGCACACACTCAGAAATCAAGCGCATATAGCAGATCTCCCATGAAAACAAAACCATCTGTATAAAACTATTTCGGAAAAATATACTAAGAGCGATTAGAATGATTCCATTATTAATTACCATGCCAAATATTATAATAGTATTCTACATTTAAGAGCAATATTCATTAAAACAAATATTATCAATAGTGACTATATTTTATTGAAATTATAACAGAACACAGTTCTCATTCTTACGTATTAATCATATCACATGTAGGATTTTACAGTAAAATATAAAATAATCTGTGGACATTATTTTGAAAAATAAAGATGATTAGTACTCTGCATCAGAAGGCGATAGTCAAACGCAACTATTAAGAATCACAGACGGATTATAAAAACTATAACTTAACTAAAGGTATAGCTAATGGATTAATCATGTCCATCACTACAGAAAATAGATAGCACGCTACAACTAAAAATGTACATGTAAAACTTATTATATACGGAAAACTGACCTACTTCAAATTGGTATCATCTTAAAAATATGTACTCTAAAGAGTTATATTAATATATATATATATCTATGTATCAACGTCTACATCATAGTAAAAAAATAAAAAAATAGTAAATTCTTTCATCGAAAAAAAATATTCATTAAAGTCTAACTGACATAGTTTCAGTTAGTCTCTGACGAAGACCGCATGTTACGGTTGAAAGATCTTGAAAATCACATTTTCAAACGAAAAACTAAACTTTATAATGGGGCACTAAATACAATTGGAATACAAAAAGAAATAGAGTGAATAATAACAATTACAGTGATAAAAGAGTTCTTACAAGAATTAATATATTGTTTAATTTGTTGTCACAGTTTTATAGAGTTCTTGAATAAGCTATTAAGAAAGTAAAATATGTTGATATAACAAATGGTATCAGCTTAGAATTTAGTTTTCTTTTTATCAATTTGTCTTATTTCCACTTCAAATATCAATTAGCACAATTATTATATGACGTACTAAAGTGAGCCTCATTATAAGGCTAATGCAATCAGTAATGCAGCGTAATTAATTAATCATCTTAACAGACAAAAGGCATGTGTTCCAGTGGATTTGTAGGAAAGCTCCAATGCAGGTGCAGGGGTTGAGTAGATTTAATCTGAATATCCCAAACTAATCTTGCTCATTAGATACACCGAAGGAGCAATTGTCTATCATACGTACGACAGAGTTTCACAATCATCGTAGCAGACCTCGGAGAAAGATAACCTCTGTTTCATCAAGCAGCTAAAACAACCGTTATTTTTTTTATTGTTTAAACCAGCGTTTCCCAAAGTGGGCGGTACCACCCCCCTGGGGGCGGTGGTTTGATATGGGGGGGTGGTAACGCAAAAATAGGCGGTTGGGGGGCGGTAACGCAAAAATATGCGTTTTGGGGGGCGGTAACTAAAAAATAGATGGTTGGTGGCGACAGTGTAGCTAATGTAGCAGCTGGCTGCTACAATACTTACACCGTCGTCCCAAACTGTTGGCGGTAACAATCAAAAACCATACAAGTAATAAAAATTAAAAATAAGGATTTCAAAAGATATGCCGCTCTTTTACCTGAGGATTAAGGGGTCAGCCCCGGTCGAAAGTAAAAGAGAGTTTTCGGTCAAAATAAAGGGAATAAAAAGATAAGCTGCTCTTTCACGTGTGTCCTATGGATTAAGAGGTCAGACTTGATCGGAAGTAAATGAGTTTTCGGTCGAGATAAGAAGAATAAAATGATCGTTACCTATATAAATAGTAGACCGCAATCTCAATTCTGTAAAGATAGATTGTGGCTGTAGATTGCATGACAGCTAGAGGATGGTTTTTTACTCTTTCTTACGGTACTCCTTTGTTTCCCCAAACATCTCTTTCTGGACATTAGTCCTTTCCTGCGCTTTCACCCTTTTAAAATACCATTTTCCCTCCCACTCTTCACAACCCCTCACCAGAAGTTTTCTTTGTATTATTCAGAATGTTTAAATATACTAAAGATGTGACAGAATAGGAGTCTATCAATGCAAGAAAACTACTAAAGGGTTTAAAAGGGTTACTGTGCAGTGTATATTAAAAGTCGGAAACATTTGAAACCTTGGAAGGTAACTAACTTGAGATTTATTTTTTCTTTCTCCAAAAAAGTTAAACCTGAATAAGATAGGTTAGTTCTGATGGGCTTTCTGGCATATCTTTCCATTTTTATGGGGTAGGGGGCGCTGGCAGGCTATTCTAGAAGACAAGGGGGCGCTGGCAGTCTATTCTAGAAGACAAGGGGGCGCCAGCCAGAAAAAGTTTGGGAAACCCTGGTTTAAACCAATCCCCTAGGAGTTTAAAAATGTCAATCCTTTACGGTATTTTTGTTTGATCGGTGATTCTACATTGGGAGTCGTAAATTTTACCTAATTCAAGTGTATTTAGAGTAGGGATCTTTAACGATATCTGACATAGCAGCGTCTTGGGACTGACAGCTTAATGTCCTCGCCGAGAAATGAGTTTCATTAATATATTAGAATCACGTAAGCAGATTAGTGACCTGACACTATCCACCGTCTGCGTTAAATACCTGCTTTTAGAAATTTCGTCAACCTTTACACTGTATTAATATTAGAATTATAATACACCGTTTTACCTCGTACAATGCTGCTGTAGGTCTCTGACCGGTTTCGGGCGTCACCCATCTTCAAAAAGAATAG
This sequence comes from Hermatobates lingyangjiaoensis, assembly GCA_026182355.1. Classification (NCBI taxonomy): domain Eukaryota; kingdom Metazoa; phylum Arthropoda; class Insecta; order Hemiptera; family Hermatobatidae; genus Hermatobates; species Hermatobates lingyangjiaoensis. The sequence goes on along the minus strand of JAPFBL010000004.1, from coordinate 3,858,843 downwards.
GTCTAAGGAGTCCCACTTTCTGTTACATAACCTACCTACATTCCCAATGCTGCCTAGATTTTATTATTTAATTATTTTAACACTATTTTATTTTAGTTACTATTATTTAGTTTAGTTCTTTTTCTATTATTTTCGTCTTTGTCAAGTCTGTCAAGTCGTCGTTTCATTTTCCTTAAGGGTTTAAATAATAAATCGCTTTGGTGATTTACTTGGTCATTTATTAGATTACCCTATTCTTTATGCTTAAATGTCTCTAATTCTTCAGTTACGTTAAGTCTTTGTCCTTTCGCTCCTGTCTTTATTAAGGCCATTGAATTTCCTAAACTGTCGAGTTCATGACCATGTTCTGTTAGTTGATTTGAGTAATTAGATTTGTTTGTATTATTTAGATAATCTTTAATATGTTCTTCATACATTAGTTTTAGGTTCCTTCTCGTTTGTCCAATATATATAAATTTACAGTCTTTACACTCTAGTTTATATACTCAATATTTTTCATATTTATTAGTTTTATTTTCTGTTGAGTTATCTAGTATTTGGTTTGTAGGTTATGTAACAGAAAGTGGGACTCCTTAGATCTATTCTTGTTGAAGATGGGTGACACCCGAAACCGGTAAGACGGTGTATTATACTTCTAATATTAATAATACTAACCTCTGTGGTAATAACAAAATGCATGAACTTTATACTGTAGACTGCCTACAGAAGCTGAAAATTTCAGTAGCCTAAATAAGTAAAAATGTACCAACTGCATTTATTAAACTACAACTAATAGGGGTGTCCAAGGAATCTATGCTTATAGCTATAGTGAAATTCCCTCTACAATCGCTAAATGCTCTGACTCATCGGATAAAAATCAGATTACCGGAGAGATTGTAGCACTAACTCTACTGACATGACCTAAAGGAAAAACTATAAGAAAACAACAAAATCACTAGTTTTCTTACGAGACCATTACTTCAGAAAGCCATTTCTGTTACTCAAAAGATGAAATGTGGCCTACATTGAACTTTACAAAAAAAACCTAAATGTTGCAAACTAATTTAGTTTTGATTTTATTTTAATATAATTCCTGTCAATCTATAATCAAACAATGAGGTAATGTATTATAAAACTCATAAAAAACTAATTTAATGACTTCTATTGTTTTTATGTAACTATATTAGGTAAGAAAAAATTAATATTTTTGTTCTAAAAGAATCTAACATGTTACTACTGATAGAATTTAATAGTTTTCATTTTTTTTATATATTAATACTCTCCCAATATTGCACAAGTTCATGAAAAATTCATTGTTTGATATTGCATAACTTAAATTTAAAGTTGCCTGGAAAAAATTTAAAGTTGCTTATGGATCCCTGAAAAATTTTTTATAATTAGCAGGCATTCTGTACACAAAAAAACATTCTGTAACTTGAATGTTACCTAAACGTAATCAGGTTTTTTACTAGAAAAACTATAATAGAACTATATGTCTCACATTAAGATTAACTCATGACTGTGATTGTAACTTAATTACAAGCTTTCGACAGACTACCATCCATCGCACTATGGAAAACATCATAATATAAACTAGCAATCATTTTAATTTGGTAAAAGTTAAAACTGAGATATATCTGTTAGTTTTAACATAAAGCTCTTTTGTGTGGAGAAAGTGTTTAAAATTCCCTCATTTTGGTTTATTTTTTCTATTGCTTCAAAGAACACAAACTATTTCCATAACTATACTGATATAGATTGCTATCAGTTTTGTTGTAATTTTTTAAAACAGAAATTTTAAATTTATATCGCACAAAAAAATTTCTTTTTCCTAACTCATTTTAAATAATTTTAATCAATAGAATCATTTCCTTTATATTTCTATCAGTCTGGCAAACAAAAATCGCTTCATTTATGCTAAAGTCCTGATTTTGCATGAATTGAATTTTTGTATAAGAGGAACATCTCATAATATATTGTTCATCCTGAGCCCCTTAATTAGTTCATAATATAAACAAATATTACATTACATTGAGAAATATGATTCTTTTGGTAATTACACTGATTGTAGTTTACTGTTTTCCAAATATTAATTTTGAGATTATACACTGCATGGTGTCAAGAAAGAAAATTTTTACAACTATTTTAAGTTATTTCGCGTTATGCTATCACTTTTACAGTCATAATTTTTCGTATTAGAATACTAACAGGAGCTCATTCAACTGTAGTCGACATATAAACTATATTTAAATAATTAACCATATTGGACTAGTAAATAATTCACTAGTATAGTATGTTCAACTGCATACTGTAGTTTGCACCTTAAGCTCACTATTTGCTGGAAAGACTGAAGCAATGCTATGCGATGATTATTCTTTTCCCATCTCTTTAAATTTTATGAATATTTGGAAATCAAGAATGAAAAACCTTTTATAATTATTTATAGCTCCATTTAAAAACAAAAGAAAATTTTAATAATTATATTATAATACTTGTTAACTATATAAGAAACATTTTTACTTCCACTGGAATATATTACCATCCCTACTTAAGTTCATAGTTATTTTAAGTCTTGCGGAAATTATTAAAGGTTACCTAATACTTATATATGTTATCTTAATTTGAAGCAGTGAATAAATTGTCATGTAAGTTATGTTTAGCCTGGTAATTATGAAATGCTATCGATTTTCCGATAAGTTTGCCAGACATGACATCTTATCATACACAGTCTCATTTCGTCAAAGGTCTAGGGTGACGTTTCAAGGACTATAATCTAACTATTGCATGTTAGATTAAGGTAGTCAAGGTTTGGAGGGCAAAGGCCTTCTGTTCTTGGTAACTTTAATCAATAGCATTTCTCGAAATACTCATGTAAGAAGATATTTCTAAAATATCTTTTAAATAAGTAATAATTACAGCATTTATAAGATAACTTTCTTTTATTAGGTAATCCATTAACATATTAAACTATGTCTACAGCACCTCAAGCCATATTAATAGCAATATTGAGAATAATTACAATAGAAGAAAAGTACCCAGATATTATTTTTGAGTCATAGGCCCAAGCTAGACTTAGTAGTTCAGGAAGAGATTCTACTAGAAAAATGGATCTGCGAGACTATATCCCACAAGTCTTCGACCCATTAATCCTAAACACTATTAATTCATTGATAAAAACAAATACAACATATTAAATGATCGAAAATAATATTTAATTGTTTCTTATGCCCAAATATGAAGGTTTTTATATACAATGCAATTCTAAATGCTGATAGTGAATATTCATTACAGCTATTATCTAGCAAAATTACCGAGTTGATTCTACATTGTGAGTCTTAAATTTTCCCCCTCTGACATTTATCAGAGTAGATATGTTTAACGAATACCTGATCCATTTTAGTAGTACTCGCTTGGAATTGACAACATTATGTTATCTCCAAATGACGGTGTACAAAAGTTATACCGTGTCCCACATGAAACGTTTTGGCTATGTTTTTCATCAGAATCATTAGTACTAAAGTCACACAATCTGCTTCCGGGACTATAACAGTCTCCCAGACGAAATTAAGTGTTGACATGTTTAACAGATCTTTGATTAAATTGGTGTAAAACTAAAAGCCAGTCTATTTCCTTAGTAACAAAATCTGATACAGTAAATTAGAAACAATATAACATTATCATTTCACAATATAACTACAGCTGGTATCCGACTTACGACATGCACAACTTATAGTGACCCGTACTTACGATGAGTAAAACTTCTTAGCCGGCTTACTTAGTGGTTTACTAGTTTAAATAATTATCTTATCCTTTCCATAAATTAGTGAACAAGAGATAGAGAGTTCATACTGATTTTTGCAAGACTGTGGTGTCTTGTTGAGTGAATCAACAAAAAATTGATTCAATTTTTAGATTATTTTATACAGAAAAATATGTAGCTTCCGAGAAACAAAATACTATTTAGTTAAGTTAATATTGATTATGATAATTGAATATTTGTTATTTTGTGTATATTTCCTCCTGCCATGAAAAGTCAAAATCAGAAAAGTTAGTTGTTATCAGTTGAATTTAGTTTGATCAAATAATCAATTCAATAAAGGTGTTCTATTCTCCAAAGGGATAATATGAATTGCACAGATTAAAAATTATTAACAATAGCAACAAAAACCAAAAGAGATATAACCTGGAAGACATGAACTGCACTTTAAGCACAAAAATATTTGATAAAAATGAAAGCTTTGATAATAATAATAGATTTCTTCTTGAACCCATTCATGAAAACAGGAAGATATTAATTTATAAAAATATATTATTAAAAACCATTGATGTAAATAATGTATGTTCTTAATGGCATTCAGTCTTTGAGAGAATTTTAGGAATTAGCAGAAGCCAATACATGTAGCAAATTAAGTGGGCACTATTTCTTTCTCAATTATGTACAAATGTCAGGCAGTCATCATTTGTCCACTTCTATTGCGCAATTTCTTTAATGATCTCAGTTGCGTGTAGAAGTATTATTAGAGGGAAATCTTTTTTTTCTTTTTGTACTGGTGCGTGACAACAGTGTATATATTTCTGAATTAAATCTAACAATAACAACGAGCAAAACATTCTGTGTCACTGTGAGTCTAGAAAACACGACACTACATCACTGACCAATGTGTTCGCTAGGATCCGAACAGTCAAGTTAACTCCCATTCATTTGAAACAAAAATTTCAAGAGTATCAGAAAGAAAATAAATTCCATATGAATAGTTACAAAGATTTGAAATAAAATTTAAGCAAAAAATTTGAGCATTCATTCACATATTGCATCTGTCAAAATTTTAAGAGTCTAGAACTAGTGGTTTGTGAGAAAAAGAATGATGCTTCAAAACACATTTTTGGGCAAAATACTAACTTCCACAAAATGCAATATTGCCACCTAACAATAAGGCAGATCTATAACATAAAGTCCACTTTTTTGAAACATATTAATTTAATCCATCAAATATTGTGAACTTCAGGATTTCTATAGATTTTTGGATACACACCACCCAACCTACTAAAAACGCACACACAAAAAAATGGATAAAATGTCAAAAAAAAAACTTCAGAGGACCTCATAATATGTAATTCCACCAAAATCTCGAAGTAATATTTTTTCATTATTACTATATTTATAGGGAAGTAAAAAAAATAAATATGATTCAAATTTAAAAACAATTAAAATTAGAATAAATTAAACAATAATATTTATCGAAATGAAAATTTTATGATCATGTTTTAACACTTTCTATTTTGTTTTTCCAATTGGATTATAAACTTTGCTTAAGATAAAAAATGTATAAGTTAAAAAATGAACAAACTTTTATGAATCCTGACATTATTATCTTTTAAAAAACTAATATTTTCCGTCCGTCCATCAATCTCTGTGAAAAATGCATTTATCCACTTTGATTTACATTAGTCAGTGCTTGTAAACTTTACTTATAGACAATTTTATCAATTATAATTCAATTATAATTATAAATCAATATTATAATTTTTATCAAAAGATGAAATAACATGTCTTTCAAACTAAATAACATGTCAATCACATACTGCTGTGGAGCAACTTGGACGGTTTAGTTGTCAATCTTAAAATAGAATTGCTTATTCTAATATTCATAGTTACACTAATAATATTATATTTAATTATATTTTTACTTAATATCTGAAAAAAATCTATTTGTTATATTATTCACCGTATAATTAACCTTATTTATTAATCTTCTTAAGAGATATATTTATCCTATAACGAATTTCATAATTATTTCAATTTATATTTTTTTTAACGTTTTGTTGCCAATTGAATGGAATCTAAGCATATGGAAAAAAAGATAGATCTTTCACCTGCAACAAGCGGTCTTCATCAGTTGGGTTTTGACTCTGACGAAGGCCGCTTGTTACAGTTGAAAGATCTGTCTTTTTTTCCCATTTCATATTGTGGTTTGATTATTGATATATATATAGTTATATGTGTATAAATCAACTGATATATATATATAGTTATATGTGTATAAATCAACTTAAAACTGCAAAAAATGTGAAATTAAGATAATTTTGAGTCTTTTTTTCTGGAGGAGAAAAGAAAAAAAACTCATAGTGCATTATGTGACATATTTTCACATATGTGGACCATCACATGTTCGCAAAAAGTGATGTTCCATGTCTTATATATGGATATACATACATACTTATATATGGACATATATACATATATTTTTTACAGAAAAAACTGAGCCACTATATGATTTCATGATAAATAACTCAAATATTAATATTAAAATATTCTAGAAGTCAAAAAATGTGCATAATTAACATATTTATAATGAGGCTTAGATTGAAGATGCTTTATGTTTGAGTTAGAATGGACCTAAATGAATAATGTGCGAAGGTCATTGATTAAGTTGTACAGATATCACCTTGCGCTTGGTCGATATATCAAAGGCAATACATATCCCTGGGCCGCTTCTTCCTCCAGTCCCAGTCGCACATATTGCTTCCTCTTCAACAACTGACACCTTTGCGTGAAACTTTAGATTTGTGCTGCCTGCTTCCAGTTTATTGCTTTCTCAACAAAACCATCTCCACAAAATTGTTCACACCTATCAACGTCTCTCTTGGAAATCAATTTCTTGTGTTTACTATTTATGCTGTCAAACATCTTTTCTACATTATTTATAACCAAGTAATTTTCATTTGTTCCTTTGGATATTTATATTGTATAAACTAATTTCACTGCTTTCATTCCACCACCATATTAATAAAGATCATTATATCTCAATTTGTCTTTATTTCGCCAAATAACTGTAATTACAAAGTTATATTTTGTTAATTATTAACAAAACGAAAGTTTATCGGGACTTGGTCATTCTTCAGGTTCAAATTAAACTCTCATTGCCAACGTTTCGGTTTTTATATAAAACCTTTTTCATAGACAGAAGTATAAATTTTGAAACAGAAAAACCAAATATTACATTCAAAAATTATTTTACAAAGAAAAATAGTCTGTGGATTTCAACAACAACTGTAGTTTGAATGAACACGTGACACTGTTAAAAAAAATTATTCAAATTACAGTTGTTGTTGAAATCCACAGACTATTTTTCTTTGTAAAATAATTTTTAATGTGATATTTGGTTTTTCTATTTCAAAATGTATACTTCTGCTTATGAAAAAAGTTTTAAAACCGAAACATTGTCAATGAGAGTTTAATTTGAACCTGAAGAACTGACCAAGTCCCGATAAACTTTAGTTTTGTTCCTGTTCCACGGTCGATACTTTTATCAATATGTTAATTATCAACATTATATTATCATAATATGCCAAAACTGAGCATATAATTTCATTACATGGCAATCCTGGATTTTTTTATTGAATGACTAGTATGATATCAATAACACTATATCGTCTCTAGTGAAACAATCATAGGTTTTACTTAAACTATTTTCGTATACTTCTGAAAGATAAATGTATGATTTCTCTTTCATCGTAAACAGTTGTACCGAATACTAAACAATGGATACATTAACTGTTGGTTTATTGTTTACTTGTTCATACTTACATAAGTGATGGACAAGGCAGATCACCGGTTTGATTCTAATTAGAAGACTTCAAAATAGGTTTATGTTTCAAGTTTTGAATAAATTGGCTTGGGTCTTCTTGCTGTATACTTTTGAATGAATGATAGTCTGTACAATATGTGTACATAATCCATATAAAATTATCCAAGACTTCAGAATACTAAGAAACCAGGAACTTTAGTATTTGTTCCAAAAAATGAATACTAATTGGTGTTTTCATTAAAACCAGATTCAGTTAGTGTATTTCTAAAAGCTACCGCCATGTATTGGTACATATCTGATAATAAAGAGGAAGTGAAGATTGGTATATAAAGCACAGTCATTTGAAGTAGTCTTTGGTATTAAACATTGTGCCTATGGGAGAAATGGTTTCCTGTTGAAATATATATTGGTAAAAGTTGTTGCGTTTTCCTGATAAGGAAGCGAAAATTACTCCTACAGTGAAGAAGATGTGATGAAAACGAGTGGATTATTCACATTATTGGTTTGCCCTGACATATGAAGTAAATTGAAAATAACTGACATTATGTCTGTTGATAGTTTGTTTGACCAAGTCGATAATTTGGACAAAACTCGAGTTTTAAATAAAGCTAAAGTTTTCCTGAGAAGGTTAGACGTAATTCGACTTAGAGACAAAGCAAAACAAACGGCAATCATTGCCTACACCTTCTAATAAAACACTTTATTTTGTTTGAGAAAGCTTAAACTGCATCAAAAGTTTTACCCAGCAAAAATTGGTAAAAATAGAGACTTGGTTTAGAATGGGGGAAAAAGAATCAACAATTATATTAACAAAACAAGAATTGAGTGTGAAATATTTCAGATAATGAATGTAAATGACAGCAGCCAAGAGTGTACCAGAGAAATATATAAAGTCTTTAAAAAATTTGAAAGACAACTTTTTTGAGGAATTGTATCATAACGGAACCGCAAGTAATTTTTTTTGTAACATGGGTTTGATTAAGGATAATATTGTATACTATGCTCTCATGTACTGCATTAACTTTCTGTCAGCACATTAAGTACTGGTCAAAAATTAATACGATCATAAAAAGATCAGATTAAAGATTTTATGAAAGTATGAACATAGATACTTTCAGATATAAAATTTTGGTGTGGTTAGATATTCAGAATTTTTAACTTATGGAACGTGAGAAGTTACATATTTGGCTGACGTTTAACAGCGAATAAGATAGAATAAGACGAAAGAAAACTAACTAGTAATTATAACAGCAACAATAAAAACTTTATCTCTTCGTAAAAGTGAAGGAACAACAGTTTATTAAGAATTTGAATTTATTTGAAGGTAATTACCATTCAAATTCAAGAGTAAAGATAGGTAACTAAATTATTCAACGATTATACTGATTATTTTCCAGTAAAGAAACATGATGTGAGAACTATTAATGCAGGAAATGGAGATAGAAAAATGTCTGTTGAAAGGTAGTTTGATCGTAAGGGATCTGAGTGCCCGATAGAAGAGAAATTGAGAAGCAAGTGCAGAATCATTAAATGCTGGTGTTACAGACCAAGTTCATCTTTCACAAGTCTAGGTTCTAGCAAGCCATGGATGCACACTTACACAGCATATGCACAGCCAGGATGCGCCATAACCTCAGGCTTGTATAACATTATACCACTAATAATAACATTAGCACTGTATATTATTATAAGATATGCATGAGAGGTTATGGGACTTGTTAGAATAAGGAATCCTTAGATGTAATCTCAAATCAGCATTTTTCACCATACTCTGAGCCTTCAATAAACAATTTTTCATCAGTTTAATTTTTTTCCGTTTTTCAACACCCAAACATATAAGGGTTTCATATTTAGTACTGTTCTAAGGGCAGAAATTATGCCTCATTTATTATTTGGCACCCATTTTAGTAATGAGCGAGCCACATTATCTGATCATTTTACATTGAGAGTTCTAAATTTTGCCCAACTCAAGTATATTTATGGAGTAAGTATCTTTAACAAGCACCTGACATCATAAAAAGGAACCGACAGTTTAACACCCTCCCCGAGGGACAACGTCCTCAGATTTATTCATCACCCACGTGAATAAATCTGAGTACCAGGTGGGTATCAAACCCCGGACTTAGCAGTTTAGAGTTGAGTACATTAACCACTGAGCTAACCTGTCCATCAGCTTATGACACTTTTATCTTATATAATTATACATTTTGAAATTATAGACAGTATGATTACTCGTATCAAGGTATTAGCTACAATCTAAATATTTCTGACTTAGTTATATGATAGTATATTTTTTTGATGATTATTGTGACATTCATATAAAGCTATCCCTACAACCCTGCGCATAAATATAATAGTTTTCTACTTCCTTTTCGTTTTATCTAAAATTATTCAACCTTTCCTTTCAAGGGTAACAAGTCTTGGTGTGTTACCAACAGGAAGGTCGATATCATACAAGTTGCATTATTTGATAAAAGAGAAAGAGCTAATCTCATAGCTAAATTACACTGAGCCATGCAACATGCACTTGTCATAGTACAGTCCATATTTCAAATAGATAAAAAAAATGTAAAATCTCCCCATGGCTTATTTAATCTTACTTTCATTTTTTGTAAAAAAAATAATATAAAACTATATTTTTTGTTTTATAAATTCTAGCAGAAGTGCTTGTCTTTAAACGGGTATTTTACGAAAATCCATGTATGATACATGGTATTTCAAAATATTATTAAGAAAATTATAAAATAGGAAAAAAATGCACTCCTTAGAACAGTGTAAAGTAAGTGTCTCTGTATACACCACAATAGCTGTCTGTCCTTCAGGTGGATGGACGAACAGAGAGTTGGAACCTCTGATTCCAACTCCATTGAATCAATCAAACATTGAGCAAGCAAACTCCAGTTGACCATGTGGGAAACACTTGGTCTCACTCACTTCAATTCCTGCCGTTGACAGGGTCTGACCTTGCCACTTGTTTACCGTCATTGCGAAATAGACTCTGTGGGAAATTGCAACCGTTTGAATTGAAAGAGGTCTGTTAATTTGAATTTTCAATCTATTCAAAGCTTAGATATTAAGTTAGACATTCATAAACATACTTTCAATGTTTCAGTTTGCAAAGCTTTATGGTGCCTGAGTTTACTTGTGGCAAAATTTTTGTGCTTAAAAGTCCATAAATTCGCTTCTACGTTGAATTTTCAATCCATTCAAATCTTTGATTGTAAGTTAGGTGTACACATGTATACTTTTAAAGTTTCAGTTCGCTATGTGTTATAGTGGCTGAGTTTAATTATGACAAAATTTGCGGACAAACCGACAGACAGAAAATTTTCTAAGGGTGGATTCGATATCCCTAATGTATGAAACGTAAAGACAACTTGAAATGAGTCAGTTCTAAGCAATGTACAGACAAAATCTTCCTTTTATTTATATAGAAAAAAGACATATAGAATCAAAAATAATAGTTTAAATTGAGAATGGTTGCTGCATAAATATGTAACAGTATATAACACACACGGATTAGTTTTTTTCTGAAAAACTAAATATAATTATTTCTATGTACGTCATGGGTGGTATACTCTGACTAAAAGAAAAGTCTGTTTTATCAAACAGTCAACTTTATCAAAAGTAACATATTTCAAACTTAAGAAAATTAATATAATTAACTGATTTGTTTTGCTGCATTTGCTATATTGTAAGCGAATAACCAAAATGTTTGGTAAAATTATCATTAAACTCCTTGGCGTTTAACTTAATAAGTTTAATGACTTCAATGAGGTAGTTTATTTTAAAATTTAAAAATTTCGTACTTAAAAAGTAGCAACCTGTTATCTATATTAACAAAAATAGCTGTCTGTGTAATATATGTATATATATATATATATATATTGTGTGTGTGTGTGTGTGTGTGTGTGTGTGTGTGTGTGTGTGGGTGTGCATGTTTTGTGTGAAACTATTGTCAGCAGTAGTATGACATGTATAGCAGAAGATATAATCAAAAAAACTATCTTTTCATATTGAACTAGTCAAGATGAAATTAGTAATGCTACCACTTTGCTTTTTTGGTATGTTACTTATGTTACTTAGTGAATACGCGAATTTTGCATTGTTAATATTTTTTGAATAATACTAGTATAAGAATTATGTTTTTAATATTTCTTTACATCAAAATATGACTAGGTTAATTTTCAAGAAAATTAGGCATTTGTATTGTTAAAATCAGCACCGAGACGGACAAGCAGACAGATAGATACTTGATTTTTTACGTTTATATATTGGTATGGAGTAATGTAGGGAGTAGAAATCTTATTAACAAAAATTCAGTTAAATTAGGCTCTATTATGTTGAAGTTAGCATATATAGTAATTTATATGAATATACCAATATAAATATTATTTATTATTGTATATATTGCCATATAACAATTTTTTTAGCAAAAAATTACATTTTATCTGCCATACCGGGAATAAAAATCCCATCTTCAAACACAACTTAAAATTTATCAAGGCTTTCATTGAGTATAATATTCTAGGTGCATTTGAGATAGTGGAAACACATCTGTTAGCTTTTATGTTTCAACTGCTACTAAATTCTTTATGAAAATGGAAATACTGCAGAATGTAGCTGAAAGTGTCTCTCAGTTTTTGAATATTAACTTCCACTGCTTTTGTTCATTTCAGTGTAAATAACCAAAAGTTGAATAAAATTGAAAATTAGTTTTTGTTTAAAACTCAAAAAACTGAAAATTGTTTATAAATATTTTCAGAATCGTATGAAGTCAATATGGACTTTATTGATACCTCACAATGGCAATAGAAATGTAAACATTTGAAATTTTTATCGTTATTTTGTTGATTTCAACCCCCAATAACCTGAATTTTTTTTTTTATTGTTGACTGTTTACATAATTTACTAAAGAAATATATACGATTTTCGTATTGTACAGTGTTTACTTCAAAAAAGTGTAACTAAACATTTAGTTTAGTACTGAGAATGGATTTTAAAACTATCTTTAGCAAAAATCTTTAGCAAGGGGCATTTTAAAGTTGTAAAAGGGAAGTTAAGAGTTTAGATAAGACTATTTTATGCAGTTTAGACTTTGGGATTTATTTCACGTGCTTACTATAAAAGGTTGTTATATATACTTTCATATTATGAAAAGTGAATGAATATAAACTGAACAAACACCTCTAAGTGTTTTCAGAACAATTAATATTCTAAGCTTTATTTCAATCTAATATCAAATAATGAACTGCAAAATGTTAGTAAACTTTCCAAACAAGATTTAGACTTATATTATAATAATTTAATCTGCACATCTTTATCAATTCTAACGCACTAGTGTAATATTTAAATAGTTTCTTCACAGAAATAATTTTTAGTTGATATGCATATGTTGTGAATTTCATCCTTGAATTGATTGTAATATAATTAATATATTAATTGAACATATTAATTACCATAGTTGTAAACCGTATAAATTATGTTAATGAAAATCATGAATAATTAACGAAGGGATATCAGCATGATGTGCCAGTGGTAAGAAATATATATTCTACAAGCAAGAACCGGTATAACGTACATACGTATATACAAATTTCAATAAAAACTAACTAATACACCATTTACTAGGGAAAATAAGCAGTTACCAACACTGAGATCTATGATGTTAATCTTCTACTAAGCTAACCCATAGAATACATTTTCACAGAGTTTCCTCTAGCCAGTGCAGCAACATCTTTTTTATCTATGCTACTTCTCAAGTTCTTAGTTTTCATTTAATTTTCTTAGTTTAATCATAATTTAATAGTTAATTATAGTTAAATCATAATTAATCATAATTAAATTAAATCATTAATCATAATCATTAAATCATAATCATTAATCATAGTTTAATCTTAGTTTTAATCATTCATTTTCTTAGTTTCTGTTTTCATTTAATGTTTTAACTTTATTTTTGATATCATTTCATTTGTACTTATATTTTCATCATAACTCATTTATATATTGCATTATAATATTAATAATTATTATTAATATTACATTATACATTATAATAATAATATTGCATTTAAATATTGCATTATAGTAAAACTAATTTATCAGTTTTTCATTGATTTAATCATATTTCTTTACAATTATTCCATTTACCCTCTTTTGCATTGTTACCAGGCTGTGACTTATGGATCACGAGTTTAGTGATTTTCACTGCTGATAGAAGATGTTTTATGTATGCTTATTTTTGATTATGTATAGGTAAATACTGCGTTGAATGAAGGCACTAAATATGTTATAACAAGGAAAAACGCACAATACAGAAGAAACTCGTAGTACGAGCTCATCTTACGAGTAATTTGCTTTACGAGCAACCATTTGTAAAAATGTTTGTCTCGTATGACGAGTAACCTCCCTTACGCTTAGATATACTCTGTTTTTTAAGTTCAGTAGATTATTAAAACTTGATTATTTCTTCTATGCACTTCTATTATTCATATTACATGTAAAGAATTGCTTATTTTTCTTATTGCAATATTTCTGTTTAAAAAATAATCTCAAAGACAGGTATTTGGGGGATGAAATGGATTATTTATTTTCATATCAATTTTAATGAAAAAAATTCGTAATACGAGTAAATCGCTGTACGAGATTAGTCTGGAAACGAATTAAACTCGCGCTGTAAGATTGTACTGTATATTTAAACCACTAGATCACGGCTACCGTTTTCTGGACATGAAAAATGCTGATGTTCAACACAACTACAGTACTGCGACTTGCTCTTGAAATGAAACAATAGCATCTTAACATACAGACGCTTGTTATTTTGATGATGACTGTATTATAAATTCTATCAACAATGTAGGGACATCTGATTTCTAATATTACTAACAGAAAGATTTGTATGGCCTTTTATATACAAACGTGTCAGATAAGTGATTTCGTAATTCATTATTTGTTATATTATTCTATGACTGTGAATCTTTCATGTCATTGAGTAGCTAAAAAGGTTTCCCCATTTTTATTATCTATAACAGATAATAATCTTCTCAACATGTGGGTATTTGATTCTAATAGTAATCCCCTAGTTCAGGCAGGGTCACAACCTGTGGCCCGCGGGCTATATGCGGCCTAACACGGGTTTATGTGTGGCCCTCAGAAATTATCTGAAATTTTATCTTAATATTAAAAGTTACTTTCCTTTTCGCTTATCAACAAAAGCTCACCGAAACTTTTGTTAGAAAACTACAACATTGGAGAGAGAAAGAGAGAGAGAACTCAGTAACAACAAATGCTATTGAGCTCTCTCCAAACATCATATAAATAAAAATAATTCTTTTAATGTGACGTTACCACTCTTTTTGAGATAGTGTTCTGATAATTGCTTCATTATTATTATGAAATAATGAGATATGAATAACACTTTTCATTAGAAAAATAATAAAATGTTCTTAATTTAAAACTTAGTGTTATACATATCAAACTTTAAGTTACACAAAACACGACACAGAAAAAAGATAAAATGCACACTTAAATTTAATATTTTGAACTGTTGTTTGTCACCAGGAGAAGACTAGATGAGAGGACTAATTGAGAGAGATCTCCCCACGTCGAAGGACTGAGCGCGAGTATATATATATATATGTATATTTAATGATTAAACCACAATAAGAATGGGAAAACAAGACTAAGATCTTTCAACCGTAACAAGCGGTCTTCGTCAGAGTCAAAAACCCAACTGATATATATAATGTGTAAATATATATATATTTACACATTATATATAAACTCTGGAGTGGCCTAACTCAACTTTACTATAATATTAAACCCCTTGGGCAGATAATGTCCCATTTAGACATAACATAAATGTCTAAATAATTTCTATATACTGTATATAAAACAAATAACCCCTAAAGGAGCACAATAAATCTGTAGTGGCCTGTACTCTGCTTTACTATAAGTAAATATAATATCAAACCTCTTGATAGATAATGTACTAAGTAGGCATAATATAAATGTCTAAATGGGAGATGTTTATTACTCTCATTCCTGGAGGTAGTATGGATAGTGATTGAACCAGTTATCAATATATGTCCTTATTTCTGTATATCACACAATTGATGCATATAACATCATATATATTATCACGGCAGTAATAACACTTTTGTAAAGTCAAAGTGACGATATCGTGTTACGAAATAATATCTTACAGAAGAAAATAATTTTATTCCCATAGCCAATGGATCTCCAACGACCAACGAATATTCCACGCACATCAGTGCACGTCGTAACTAGCAGTCCTGTACTAGAGGACCACTACTGTTAAATTCCCATCCTGCATTTATCGTTAAGGTCAGTAATCATTTTCAAGGACTAGGATGGGACGTCAATCTGTCAGGAGACCTTCACGAGTATGGATAGAGTCACATTCGTGGTCGTATGGTCTTGCGGCTTTGCAATGTCTGAGGTATTGTATAACGTGAAGTCATTAGGTAGTCATATTTAGCTGAGGACCTGATTCTGAAAAATATCTGTGATCGAATCACCTTAGATTTAGTATCTGTTTGGTAACATAAAACTAAGGAATCCATTCTTCTTAATTCAATAGTACTCAAAGATAAGATTCATAAACACAAAAAAGTCAACAACCAGTAGCTTTTCACACTATACATAGCAGAAGTAACATTTTCCTTTGTGCTATATTCTATATTCGGTTACATGTTGCTATAAATATATATTGGGAAAAAAATATATCAGTAATTAGCCAGTTTTACATACTCAAATCATATTAAAAGTTGACTTTTCAATATAATTTAAAAGTTGTGTAAATGGAAAAGATCAGATATTATATGTTTGATTAGCATTTATTTCTTACATATAGGAATTTTATTCTTCTTACATACCACATTATGTCATTAAATCATATCAAATTTTCAAATGGATTAAACTTTTCTCAAAAGCAATAGAAAACACAGACGAACAAAACCTTAATTTTGTTAATAAATAACTGTAATTTTATAAATAGTAGATAATAAATTTAAATAATCTGTTAAGTATTTTTAATCGTTTTCGCAATAACAAATTTAGTCTAAAAGGTTTAAAATGACATAAATTAACTAAAAATAAATCTATTCAATGCTTCATTATATGTATTAAATGTTTAGTAGTAATTATTTAGGAACTAATTAAGTATTTTAATATTTTTTGTGAAAATAATTCCAGAGAAACAACATACTTAAAAGTCGCTTTTCCTCGTAGAAAATTACATCTTTCTACGAGAGAGTCGAAATATAATAGTAAGGTTTTGTGGAAACTTCTTTGATATAGTTTCTGTTGTTGTTTATCTAGTTTGTAGAATAGTTTTATTGCTAATTAGAAAGTAATAATATTTAGCATTAAACTAATTAGTAATTAGTAATTAAGATCAAAAATAAGTTAAAAATGAATGTGTACTTACTATTTGAAGTATTATTAAAAGAATTAACGTGTGAACACAAAAGATATAGAGGTTAAAACAGTTTGAAAGGTTCCAGGAAGGACGCGGAGGAATTCGCGCCTTTTTACAATGAATTAGATCTACGGTGCACCAATCACGTGCCATCTAAATTATCTCATTTTAAAATAGTCCCCTTCTATCAGTGTTTCTTTTATAAATATTATTTGAACATGCAAAGAAACGTATTAAACTATTTCTTCCAAAACGAAACATAGATAATCAATATAAATAAAATTAATTAGTCGGAATATAAATTATAAAAGTAATTTCAAAACCTATTTCCTTTTAAAAGTTGTGTAAACTTTTAAAATGAATATTTGGAATAAATCTGACTGATTGAGATTTACAAACCATCAATTGTGTCTATATATTTATATAAAATTTTAATGACACTACTAAAAAAAATCTGGAGTAGCCTACGTTCAACATACTACGAGTATAAGTAATTTCCTGGGTATATAATATAGAGTGTCTCATTTAAGTATTCTAAATTTATAATGTCTAAATGGGAGATGTTTATTAGTCATTCATTCCTGAGGTAGTACAGATAGTGATTGATGGACTTATCAATATATAAGATTATTTTTGTATATCATACCACTAATGCAAATAATCGCAACAATATAACTACAGGAGTAATAACATTTTTGAAAAGCCAAAGTGAAAATTTCCTGATATGAAATAATCTACTACAAGAGAACATGACTTTTGTACCCATACTTTTGTACTTACAGGATCTCTTACTTAGCTTACCTGACCTCTTTCTATATTGAATATCTAAGACAAATTTTCCTATTTAAAAAAAAAATACTCCGATTTTATCTGAAAAACACAAGAAACATGGAAGAAAAAATGTTGTTTTAAGATAATTTTTAATTAAAATTGTGGGATAATTACATTTATTATTCTTCAACGAAAGTTATAAATTTTGAATTATGATTTCCACTTTGATCTTTTATCGAATTATTCTACTAGGAATTATTTTTTAATTAGTCCTGGTATTTACTAAAAATCATGTTCCTTCGCCTTTGTAAAAAATTATATACACTAATTTTCTCTGAATGAGTGTTATCTTTTTCCTGCGTACTGTACCCTATTATAAGGTGATGTAAATGTATATTCAGAAATAATATATTAGTAATTAGTCGGTTTTACACACCGAAATCAGGGTCAATGCTTGCCATTCAGTATAATTTAAACTTTTATAGCTGTAAGCTTCTAATTTTTGAAAATAGTAAATATGAACTATTAGACTAGAATAGTAAAAAACTGGATATTTGTCAACAAACATAACTCCACATTCTTGAGGAAAGAGTCCATTCCTCACACTTCAATATCATGCAAAGATAGTATACTTCATAAACACAACAAATTTTTTATCTGATATTAAGTTTTGTTCAAGGGTACAATATGTAGATTAATTAGAGCATTTTGTGAGGCAAATTCATCATACCATGGAAGACAAAGGAAATTTATGTTTATTGTCGGTGATTTTTTACATATAACAATATTATCCCTCCTATATCTCATATAAGTCAATAAATTATTTATATTTTTGTGTAAAATATCAACTTGATCCATCAAAGATTCTGGACCGTAGCGTGGTAACAAGCAATGCTAACACACTCACTCACTCACCACCCACCCACACACAGACATCATCGAAAAAACTTCATAAAAGGACTTTTGGGTCCTCAAAACATGTAAATCCGTCAAAATCTCGAGATCGAATTTTTTCATGATCACTATACTTTACTTATGGTAAAGTAATAAACGATATATATCCAAATACCAGAGGAATTACCATACGGCCCGCTGTCACTTGGAAACCATATCAGTTCACAACAATTCTACACTTGTCTTAACCCTCCAGAGTCCATTTCTGTGTGAGTGTGATCTGTTGAGTCATGTTTTGATCAAATTCTTCTAGTTAACATTCTACTCTTAAGAGACATCATTCTTTATGCAGATATAAATGTTTGGAGAACTTCTATTACTGTCAGTTGAGTCCATTATCAAATTGGAGTTAGTGAGTTAATAAATGGAATCAAAGCATACTATAAATTATAAAAAGCACTATAATTTTGTACTAAATCACAGCAACTATTTGAGTATTAGCGGCTACTAAGAGGTACCTTCCAAATTAAAGGAATGCTACACTAAAATTTTATAAAAGATATCATCTGCCTTTTAATTAGCGATATGATATCACTACATTTAGAGTTAAAATAACTTCTTTTTTATAAATAAAAACAGAAAACATTCGAAAGCGTTCACATTGTTTTCACTGTGCATGTTCCTGTGCAATTCTAATCGTTCAAATAACTTTATATTCCACTATTGTTCCCAAATTTTAGGAAAATTCAACCAAGTTCAGGAATATTTTCCATTTTGTTTTGTAATTACTTTGTTGTTTTTTTTTCATCAAGCCAATGCTATTCATGATTGTAATTTTTTTATCCCAAAAAACAATTTTACTAATATTTGTCTTTCAAACAAAACACTGTGAACACAAGTGGTTTTTGCTTAATATTTGCCAATGGTGTTTGCAAAGGCCTGTTTGGATTTGAATCCCTTCGGGGTGGTATAGCATGCTTTTAAACAGAAATACTGTTGTAAAGAACAATTAGGAATACACGTTCATACTCATTCTCATTATTCCAACAATCAAATAATTCTAAATTTAGATAAATTGTTTGGATTTTAAAATCTCTTAAGAGTTACTTTACACAAATTTAATGTCACTAATAGTTATTAAATTTTCACACAGTTTGACAAAATGAATTTACCATAAAAGTATTTATTCTGCGAGCCCATATACACTGATGTTTTTATAACTGAATAATTTAATTAATTTACTGATATAATCACTTATTTATAATCAATGTAATTAATTCATGTTAATCAGATGACAACAGGGCATTTCATATGCACGGCCAAGCACACACGCAGTCATTAAAGTCCACTGCATAACTTTTATTGCATATTATGCATAATGTATATATATATATATATATATATATATATATATATATATCATTAAATAACTTGTCTACATTAAGTCTGATATAATTCCTCTGCCTTTCAGTCACAATATGAATCAACTCACCGAATGATTTGATTTTATTTTCCGTATTTACATTGGGGCCGACGTTTCGGTCTACACTGACCATTATCAAGGAATTCTTTTTACAATATTTTTACATTATCAATATTCCTTGATGATGGTCAGTGTAGACCAAAAATATCGGCCACAATGTAAATACGGAAAATAAAAACAAATCATTCGGTAAGTTGATTTATATGGTACCTGAAAGATGGAGGAATTATATCAAAAAACTCGTAAAGGTATGTAAGAAACATACAAGACTTAAAGTAGGCAAATTATTTAATGATATATGTTTAAAAGAAAGTCTGCGCCCAAAGTTGGATAAACTAGTATTTTGCAAAGTTCACACAGAAATGAAACTCACTACTACATTCCGATGTCCTCGTCATCAGAACATATGTAAATCGCTCCAAAGGCTGAAAACCACTGATAACGTCGTATCAGCCTTTTGAGTGATTCACATCTGTTCTTGATGACGAGGACATTGAAATATGGTAGTGAGTTTCAGTGATTTCATGGTTGTGTGTTCTTTTGAAAATACTAGTATATATATATATCTATTTGAGTAAAATAGTTTTGAAAAATGTTAATCATATCATGATTTTATAATTTGATCCTACGAGGAAAGCAGAATATGATATAAAAGATGAATAAAACAATTTGATAACGTCAATGTAGGTACCTTTGGATAGCTGATCTTACTGTCGAAGAATTTATCTCATAGAAAACTTCTCCCGGAAAAAAAATAATTTCTTTGTAAGCATTAAGTAAAACAGAGAAATAAAAGACGCTGAAGAAAGAAAAAAAAGGAGTTGACTTGAGCAAGGACTTAAAGCGACTCAAAGTACAGTCTGACCTTCCGCTAAGGACATGGCATTTCGTGTACGCTGTCCTAATCGCTACACCTTAGTCGTAAGGGCTTCATTAGACCTCTATTAATCATACCATTTACCCTTCATTACCTCTTATCAATGCTTTTATTGTCAACTCACTCCTATTTACATCCAAATCTCGCTAATGAGAAATAGCCGTAAAAAACCTTATCATCTATTATATTCTAAGAACCTTTCTTTATTTACTAAAAATAGAAAATAAATTACAGTGAACTAAGTCTTTAAATTTTTCAAGTCTTTAACTTTTTATTGTTATCAGTTAATTGAACTATTCTTGTGACGTCGGTATGACGTTGGTATATCTTATTACAGCTTATTCTGGTGTTTCCAATTTGTCATCCAGAAAAACCATATGAATAAACTACTTTCTGGATTTGTTCGTAAGAATGATAATAATATAAATTATATTGGCAATTTTTTTTTAAATAATAGTAATTGTGTTGTTTTTAAACTGTAGTCTAATATGAATTTCAAGTCTTTTAGAATTCATTAAAGATATCATATAAAAAAAAAGTAGTTCATACCAACAGAAAAAAGGACATTTGTTAATTTATTTTTATAAGCATGAATTTACATACGTAATCTACTATTTCGATATAAATACATTCTAAAATGGACAAATAAAGTTCTATGTAGGTAAATAAATATAGACAAATTAATAGAGATATTAATTAATATAATTAATATAGAGACTTTTACAGTCTCTAATTATTGGTTTCAACCGTCTTCAGGAGAGATGGAGAAGATCTTCAACTATACTGTACCAGTGGCTTGGTTTCCCTCTCTCATCTCTCATGAAGACGGTTCAAACCGAAAATTAGAGACTGTAAAGTTTTTGGTTTGGAAATTATATAGCCTCTAATTTTTAAATTATTTTAAAAGCGTGTCTTTTAATTAATTTCTTAATTTTTTTTATCTTTACATTGAACTTTAGATGTTTATAACAATTACTGTTAATCTGGTAACATAACTAAGCTATAATTAAAATGTGCGGTTTTTATGAATTAAAAAAAATCATTCGTACATTAATAAGCCACCTATTGAGACATCTTAGAAGGTTAAGTTACTGTGGCTATAACAAAAGGAAATACAATAAGCCCAAGACTGGCCATTTGTGATACCTATAATGAACATTATACATTAGGAACCCTAAATTAACCTAAGTCCTGTATATTTAGAGTTAGTTATACTAAAGTAGAGGGTAGGCCTCTCCAGTTTTTTATTTTTTTTTTACATACAAATCAAACTATGAATGCAGATGTTTCTGTTTCATCTACAACCTTCTTTAACTAGTAACTAGTACCTTCTCCATATACTGATCTATCAACATAAAAATGCATATTTGCAATACCGAGTACACAATATATGTATATGTGAACAAATGTTAATAAAGAAACCGTTGGTGTAATAGAAAAGACAAAATATATATTTCAAGAATCGGTTTTCTAGGTGTGAAAATCATTGATCATTAGAGTGATCGAAGGTTATGCTAAAAAGATGAATCATTTAAAAAGAGGAATAATTCTTATGACATCATAACTCTAGCACACCAATTCATTTGTAGTACTAAGAAGGTAAAATACGGTTATAACACATGTTACATGCAAGACAAACATTTCTCTAGATACTATGAACTGAAATAACTTAACAGAAATTTATTAAAAATCCAAGTCAATATTTTTAATTCTATAAATTTCCTTTGATTTACAATGTTTGAAATAAGTTGATTCAGAACAGACATTGAATAGGTGAATTGTTGTTAGACACAAAAGTAAGGTGTCAATTTAATTGAAACATTTGCAATAACGGGATAAATTTAACATACAATCTCATGGCTTACAGGGTAAATAGGAAAAATGTAACAAACTATTTTTAATATTGTATAAATGATGAAAGGAAAGAACTTTCATTCAACTGGAGAATCATTAATTTGAAATGAACAGTATGTTATATGAATAGATAGTATGTTATATGTTATAAGAATAGTATTAAGCAGACTATTCTAATTTAATTTACCTTCGACATGAAATATAATGGTAAATTATTACGTTAGAGATATCTTGAAAAGGAGTTTCAACAGATATATGCTTGAAATGTACATGTGAGATGTGTTTTTCTCTTTGTGTGCAAAGCATATATCCAAAACCAAACTATCAGACAATTCTACTTTAATTTACTTTCGACATGAAATATAATGGTGAATTATTACGTTAGAGATATTTTGAATAGGAGTTTCAACAGATATATGCTTGTAAATGTTCATGTGAGGTGTGTTTTTCTCTTTGTGTCCAAAGCATACATCAAAAATAAAACGAGTTGTAATAATATTTCATTTATAACTTACTATAAGCTCAGAGACGGAGGGTAAGTGTGTAAAATTCTATTTATTGTAATTTGATAAAATGCTGCACATTATTTTGAATAATATTGTTGCTATAACTAGATATTAGTATAAATATAATACATGTTGTATGTGATTCGTAAAAACTTATAAAATATTTTGGTATAGGATAAGGAAATCAGTAAAATAGAAATAATAAATATTAAATTTCATCTAAATGGATAAAACAAATAGTTTGAGTTCACTTTGATAAAGAATAAATAGTAAACTACATACCGGTGTAGTATGACGATTATGTAACCTCTGTAATACCAACAATGTGTATACATTTAACACAATGAATGTCATTAAGGTGAAATACCTGCAAGGAACAAAAATATTAGTAGAGTACAGAAAGTAGTTTTTCTCTTAAAAAGTACAAAACTCATAAAGTTGACTCTCAGACTTGAAATATACAGAGAATTATAGATTCTTGTAATAGATATGTATAAAAAAGGAAATAAATATCACAACAAATTTATTGAAACTAAACCTCAAACAGAAATAAGGAAAAGAACTATTTTTACATTCTGTAGATCATTTTGGTAACTATTAGTGTTCCAGAAGTTAATTTGTAGATATTTTGAGTAAATCATTGCAATGGTTAAAGTTTTGTTTTTTAAAATGAATTTCAAATTTACGAGGAAAGTCATTTCTACGCATTTTAGAACTTTCAAAACACTTTAGAATAAAAACACTAAAAAATTTTAAAACACTGAAAAGAAATGAAACAGTAGAAAGAGTTATACTTTATTTAATTTTCTTCTATTAAGCAAATTAGTTAGTAAAATAAATTCTGACAGAGTTTCACTAAAACTTTAGAATAGTGGATATTTTACAATAGTTTTATTTCAGCAATGATATTGTTAATCTCTTTACTTATATAAATTCTATTAAAACAGCAATAATAACTACACTCAATAAATTAAGCTCACTTTTAAGAGGTTATTTAGATCAAATCTATTAGAACCAATTTATTTGATCTAAATATTTGATTCTGTTTATTCTTAATTTTCTAATACAAGTTTAATTCATATAAAGAATGAAATAGTCATGCAGTGAAATAAATATGTTATATTTAATAACTAATAAGTCAGAAAATAAAATGCTATTGGTAGACAATTTCTATTAATCATGTATCCAATGAATTCTACTAAATAATCAAAGTGCAAGTCACTTCTAATAATTATTCTAATAATAATAATAATGACGTAATAAACTAAATAGCTTTCATTTTTCATGAAGTGAATGTAATTGAATTTATATCAGTATAATCAATCCAACGAACTTCCTTATTTAAAATAAAATTCAATTTTTATTAAATTATATCAAATAAAACAATACTTAGCAAAGATAAAACTGTTTTAGTAAACTATTTTATACATTTTAAAGTTCAGTAATTATGTATAATTTATTTAATTGACAAAATGTTAACCTACATGACGCTATCTTCATTCTAGTTCGCCATATTGGTTGAAACTAACCATAAAGTAGTATTCGAATCATTTTAATTCACAGTATTATGTTGAACTTTTATAACATTATTTTAATTCAACATAAAATTTATGTTGAATTATGTACAAGGGTAAAAACGTACTTACTGTATGAAATAATAGTTGTAGATAACCATTTTTAAAGATTAAGTTTCTAATTTATAAAGAGGTTAGATACAACTGAAACCAACGCTTTCTAGTTAACTGGACAATAAAGGTACAATTACTTGCATATGACGTCACAATGACGTCACAATGACACTTCAGTTATTGGTTTCATGTGTATATTTAAACGATTCCTTCATATTAAAATCTAGACAAACCTAAGAAAAAGAAATTAATTAAGATATATGTAATAAAACAACATTCAATATTAATGTAAATATGTTACTACTGTATTATCTGGTAAATTATATTAAGAACTAGCTGACCTACCCGGCTTTACTCGGGAAACATTTAATTCCAACTCTAATAATAAATTACATATAACGAAAACAATTTAAATTTTCTATAGTTCCGTTACATTTAACTTTTTTGAGATAAACGAAATTAATACAGAATTAAAATTATAGATTACGCAAAAAAGATATAATCTAACACTGATTATAAATTGCACACTTTGTCTAATACAATTGGTAGTTGATAGATTAGATTAAACAAATAATAAAAAGAATATTTTTTGCCGAACAATACATAAAGAAATGAAACGTCTTCTAGTTAGATATCATCGATATATATAATAATTTATCATTTTGCCTATATGGAGTAGGGCAGGATACTAATTACTAATAATTAAATATTTCAAACAAACGAATTAATCAATCAGGAATAAATAAAGAAGCCTTCCACCATTAAACTTATATAAAATATTTAACTATTCTTTTAGAATTAGAATTAATGGTTCAAATACTATCATTATTATTCGTTACTATTTACGTATTACTTACTATTACGTATTACTATTATGCATACTTAAAGTTAATAAGTTATTATTTAACGCATAACTTTCTTTAATGCTTAAAGCAAGTTAAACCAATTAGATATAAAAAGTTAATGGTAAACTATTGATAATAACTAAAGCTTTGTTAAAGTTAATAAGAAACCCATATAAAATTACAATAATTGTCTTTAATATCAATCTGAAAACAATAATAACATTTCTGGTACCTGGTTATTTCCAATTGAACAAAAATGTGGAAATATTATAAGTTGCTTATTCATAAAGAGTAACCTACCTGCGGCTGCCATTACCAATTAAAGTCATCATTCATAATTGCTCCCAAACAATAGAGCTCATCCAGACTATGTGGCCCATTTTTTTTATAAAAGTTCAATTTGATCCATAAAAGATTCTGGTCCGTAGCGTGGCCACAACCTTTGGATACCTACTCACCCATCCACCCACACACACACTCACAAACATACATTATCGATTAAACTTCATAAAACGACTTCTGGGACCTCAAAACATGTAATTCCGTGAAAATCTCGAAAAATAATTCGTTGCATTCACTATACTTCATTTATAGTAAAGTATGATTGTTATTATTATCAAAAATGTCAAAAAATACATTTTGAGGCAGTGAAATCATATAAATTTATCATCCATTTTGAAATCGAATTTTATTATTATTATACTTTCCTAATATCTAAGGAAAATTTATAATTTAAAAAAAATTTGACTTACCATTCCTGTATTTCAAAAACCCTTTTTCTTTTAGTATAAGTAAAGTATAGTGAAAAATTTCGATCTCAAGATTTTTGATGGAATTATATGTTTTGAAGTCCCAGAAGTCGATATATGAAGTTTTTTGGTTGATGTTTGTGTGTGGTATGTGGGTGAGTGGGTATGTATCCAAAGTTTGTGGACACTCTACGTCCAGTATCTTTGATGAATCAAATTGATATTTTACACAAAAGTGAACCTCATAGTGTATATTAGACCTATTACACTAAAACATATTTGAACTTTCATTTAAGTCATTACAATTGTATAATATATAAAAATATATTAATAAAAATATATATAAAATATATTTATAAAAATATAATATAGAAAACTGTTACATTAATCTATTAATACAAAATTCGAAAATGTAAGGGTATTTGCTCTATACAATATTCTAGCAATGATTTATATATTTTACTTTAAACAAATAAATCATTTGGTATATAATAATATATTTTTAGAAACTGAAATGCTTAAAATATTATTACTAATTTAATATTGTAAAAATTAATAATTTCTTCTTACAACAATTATTATTTATTATTTTATTATTTCAGTGGCTATGAATAACATACTGTAATTCTGAGAACTAATAAACTATTCACTGAAAAGTTTTTTGATTGGAATTTTTAAAATGCTTTATATTGATAACAAAGGACAACAATGTTTATCAAACATCTAAAAAAAACATGCTGTACACAATACATGAAATCATTAAAACAAATGGTTGTTGTTTAAATTGGATAATTGTTAAAAAAACAATATTTACATTGAAATGAAACATAAACTCAATTGTGTGATGGTTCGGTAAATTAATTTGAGGTAATAAATAAATAACTGAACTTTGATGAAAAAATTTAATAAGGATACCATTAAATAAAATATCATTTTGTTGAAAAAATAATATCCTTGAAGATATATACAGTATTTTTACTAACCGTCTCCAACAGTCTCTGTACCAGTGCGCTTGGTTTCCTTCTCTTATCTTTCCTGAAGACGTTTTAACCAGAAATTAGAGACTGTAAGTGTGTGTTTTTAATTTCTCTATGTTTCTTTATGTACATTGAACTATGTATATATATATATATATATACACTTATATGTATATACATAGTTCAGCATATATATATATATATAAGAAAATTCTTCTACTTGATTGTTTAGCTAATTTCACAATGTAACTTCTCCACTTCTTCAAACATTCACTCACATCTTCTCCATACACTCTTCTTATATCCTCATAAAAACCCATATTTCTCCTTATATAAACCCATAAGTTTATATTGGTTTATATAAGAAGAAATATGGGTTTTTATGAGGATATAAGAAGAGTGTATGGAGAAGATGTGAATGAATGTTTGAAGAAGTGGAGAAGTTACATATATTATATATATATATATATATATATATATATATATATCAATGATCAAACTACAATATGAAATGGGAAAACAAGACTAAGATCTTTCAACCGTAACAAGCGGTCTTCGTCAGAGTCAAAAAACCAACTGATCATCATTGATTGTTATTTCACGTGTTTATGTGAAATCTTTTTTATATATATGTATATATAAGTGAAAAAAGTGAAAAATGTTTATATTTTTTTATAATATGTGTTTATGAATATGTTTAGTTAAAGTATAGAGGTTAAGGACGTCATGGATGAATGTCGACTGTGGAGAGAGGGGAGGACGGCAGTGTAGATTGAAGAGAACTGGAGGAAGGGGCAGCCTGGCCTGCCTTCAGTCTCTCCATGTTTACGGTAGACTAAGACACAAGTGAAATGATAGCGTTTAGGTCTCTGTTGACTAACTCTCGTCGAGTAAGCAAAACTATAACCAAACATGTCACTATTCTACAGATCAGGTATCTAAATTAATACAATCTATTCAATATATGAAATAAGCGCATTATTCATTGGCTATATTTAATTTATGAAAAATATATACAGTAGACCGTTGTATATTCGCAGTTCACGCTTTGTGTTCATCATACTCGTGCGTTTAACTTTCGCTGATTTTTTTTTCGTAAATTTCTGAGGAATTTATAGCAGAAAAACACTCACATTCGCAGTACATTAATTTAAAATAATTCGAAATAATTACAGTTTTCTAATGTCAGTAAGGAATAAGAGTACTGAACTTATAAATTCGTATTATTTTACAGTACGGGTTTTATTTTTTTTTCATTTTACAGTAACTATTAGTAAAGAATACTATCACACTGTAACAATAATACATTTTATTACTGTGTTAATGAGTAAAAATGTATTTAATAAGTGTTTGATGAGAATATTTTAGCATATATAAAATAAAAACATGCTATATTTGCAAATTTTTGCTGTCACCGTGGGGATGGAAATGGGAAAAGGTATTCATTAAGGGTGATTAAAGCACTGCGTTCTAAGAACTATTGTACTTCAACTAGGGGGGGGGGGGGGGGTGAAACGTGTCCACCGCAAATAACAAGGGACGGCTGTATATTAAACTGCATGAATCAAGAACATAATTTAAAATGAATTTATAGAACAAAAGGCAGTCAAAATAAGAAGTTAGATTACAGTACCCTATAACTATTTGAATCTAGAGTGTTGATTAGTATACGCGACCTGTCATCGGCACTGGCCTTCTTCAAGAGTAGTTACATTTTATATCCCTCTCGTACTGGTCAACAGCAGTACTCGAAGATTTAGTTGTTTTTATTCCTCTTGACACTAACCTTTCCACTTTAACTTGACAAGATGTCAAGGTATTTGTTGACTTATATAATCTGTTCAATTCCTAACCCATATAGTATCTCTCAGGCCTTTTGATTACATTACGTCAACAAGTTATAAATTATATAACTTGTTAATTTACTTCTTAATTTACTACTTGATTTGATTACGCTCCGATGACGAAGTTTGAAGTTCTAAGCTTTCTCTGAGGACTCGAAGTTTAAAGTGTAAACTTTAACTTGCCGTTGCGTCTACAACGTACTTGATCTTCATCTCACTTTTCTCCTGAAAACAGATTACCCAAAATTTTGAGTTCGTAAGTGTGTTTCCTTACTCTATGTGTTTCTCTTCTTCAATTTCGAACTTATATCGTGTCTAGTTATAAATAAGTTACAGTTAATAAATACGCAGCAGATCTTCTTTCAAATATGTAACATCAAAGTAAACCGCAATTTCGCCATTCACGATCTTCAGACTGAGAGATTTGATTGTAAGAACTAATTTCCTGATAACAAGATTTAACTGGAAAAGGAGCTGGCCAAGTGACATGTTATACAAAATCATAAGATAGTAAAAAATGATTGATTATATATATATATATATATATATATATATATATATATATATATATAAAGATTTCACATAAACACGTGGAACAGATGTTTTCTGCATCTAGTGTTCAGTTGGGTTTTTGACTCTGACTCTGACCGCTTGTTACGGTTGAAAGATCTTAGTCTTGTTTTCCCATTTCTTATTGTGCTTTGATCATTGATATATATATATATATATATATAAGATGTAACTTTTTTTTGAGGTTTGAGGTCCAATGATTTAAACTAGTCCTTTTGCCGACGTTTCGACATATATTTATGTCATCTTCAGGGCTACAACATGATTGTTTTACAATTAGCACTACTATTACTACTATTTGGTAATTTGTTACATTTTAATCTGCACAGAAACAAAGAGGAAATTTATTGATAAATCAGTTATTATGACTATGGATTATTTTGTTATACATTAACATAAGGATTTTGTTATAGTTATTCTATTGCTTTAGAATTATTGCATAAGTAAAGAGATCACTATTTGATTACCTTGGAAATCTGTTTATGTTGCAAAAGGACTAGTTTAAATCATTGGACCTCAAAGGACTAGTTTAAATCATTGGACCTCAAACCTCAAAAAAAAAGTTACATCTTATAAATATTGGGTCAAGAAAACAATTCAGGATATATATATATATATATATATATATATTTTAAATTACACAAAGCACGACACAGAAAAGAGAATACAAAGAAAACTTACAGAATTCAATATTTCGAACTGTTGTTCGTCATCAGGAGAGTAGACTAGTAGAGAGGACGAAGTGAGAGAGATCTCCCCAGGTCGAAGAACGGAGCGCGAATCATATATATATATAATACATATATAAGTGTATATTGGCAGCAGATTCTCTTGTAGGCATATTTTATTAAAGTAGACGGCAGCTTCGGCATTCACAACTTTTTGACTAGTGTTTTCTAGTTTTCTAACTAGTTTTCTTTGAAAGGGCGTGATTTCAAAGAGGAGTAAATACATTATTTATATGATCTACAGAATTATTTCTTCGATGTCTCCGGGATTACTCCTTTATGAAATCTCGCCCATCCAAAGAAAACTAGTTAGAAAACTAGAAAACGCGAGTAAAGAAGTCGTGAATGCAGAAACCACCGTCCAGTTTAATAACATATATATATTAAAAAGATTTCACATGAACATGTAAAATAACATTCAATTATCAAAGCACAATATGAAATTGGAAACAAGACTAAGATATTTCAACCATAAAAACCGCTAGTTACGGTTGAAAGATCTTAGTCTTGTTTTCCAATTTCATATTGTTGTTTGATCATCATCAGTATCGACTGTGGAATAGAAACAAAACTAAAGTTTATCGGGACTCGGTCTGTTCTTCAGGTTCAAATTAAACTCTCATTGCCAACGTTTCGGTCTTTATTTACTAACTTTTTGATAGGCCTACTTTTTCATATATATATATATATATATATATATATACAATAAATTAATAAAGAACAAGGAAAGGTAAATTAATTTGGAAAGAAAATTAATATATACAAATCAGTAAAGATAAAATAAAAGTATTGTAAAAAAGTAAGAATTAAGAGAGATGTAGTTAGAAATAAAGAAGGTATAATATAATATATATATTTATATTTATATATATTAACGACAGGAAAAAATCCACGAAGGGCATCAAATGCTTCACAGTAAACTATAGGTACAGAGTAAAGTGATGAACACATAGTCTCTAGTTATTTAAAGACCCAACTCCTCCATGGTCTCCAATCGTCGATTCGCATATGCACTTTGTGTCCCTATCTCTACTCTCCTGATGATGGTTCAACCAAAAATTAGGGACTGTAAGTGTGTTCGTGCCTTTACTCTGTATCTATAGCTTAGTGAGAAGCATATATATTATATATATATATATATATATATATATATATATAATATATAATATATATATATATATATATATTTCCTATGAGTTGTCTGGGGAAAGGAATATGATTCGTTGCGATGTGGACCAATGGGAGTGGAGTTTGCAGGTCCATGCGTAAG
This sequence comes from Hermatobates lingyangjiaoensis, assembly GCA_026182355.1. Taxonomy (NCBI): domain Eukaryota; kingdom Metazoa; phylum Arthropoda; class Insecta; order Hemiptera; family Hermatobatidae; genus Hermatobates; species Hermatobates lingyangjiaoensis. Next base: position 3,826,837 of record JAPFBL010000004.1, on the reverse strand, counting down.
GTCCCAGTTGCCCGCTGCTCAGCAAAAAGCCTCTGTTTTTCTGCCAATAGGTATAGAGGTTGTACAGTCCCTCTGTGTTAAATGATGTTTGGCAGAAAACATTAGCCTCACTTTACAGTGAACTCCTGTTCCCTTTCTATTTTTGATTTTTGTGGTGGTTGGGTGTTGTTGTTTACTATTTTCTGTTACGGATATTGCTAGATTTTTAATTGATACTTTTGGTTGTTTACTGCGAAAAGCGGCCTTCATCTTCATGCCAACAGGGGTAGAGGTTGCACAGTCCCTCTTGATTATTAAAAGATGTTGACACTGGATTCCAACTTCTTCTCGTAGAAACATCTTCAAGTTATAGGTTTTGTTTATTGTCCTCTTCGGTTTCTTATGTTCATGTTTTCTCTTCAGTTGAATGTTATTACTGCTATTGATGGGTGGCTGGTAGGTGATGAAAAGTTCTTCACTGTTGACCTGGTGGTGGTATTTGCGACATGTTTCAACCATTCTCTGGTTATCTCCAGGCAAGGAAATGGCCCAGACGTGGTCCTTATATACAGTTTTCCTATGAGTTGTCTGGGGAAAGGAATATCGCAACGAATCATATAATATATATATATATATATATATATATATACGAACACACATCATGAAATCTTGATGTATATAAGTAAAATGTGTTTTGTGAAATGAAAATATAATTTGATGAAATTAATTACTCTTATAAATAAACATGTTCATGAAATTAATTACTTTTTATAGTACTCAGCTTGGTAAATCATCACATATAAAATACTTGGCAAGAAAAATATTTGATTAATAAAAGAATAAAACTTGGTGATTGAAAACAGTGGGGTGACCCTGATCTGAATACCTAAGCGTGCTTTTGTCAGTGGGTGAAGAACAGCCATTGCGACCTTGGCTGGCTGGTCAGAACTCCCTCTGACTTTATATAAACGACTTATTATGTTTAATTAAACTATCCAAAAAAATGTAATCACTTAAATATAAAATTTGAAATTTGCTTCATAAGTAAATAAATTTAAAAATTTAATTTGTACGAACGTGTTAAAAGAAAATTAGAGATCATTTAGCCAAGAACATAAACTTTTCTTCCTCTATTGCTCTTATACATTCTATGTTAATTTCCAGCTTCCAATCAGTCAGGGATCCAGATTAGCTCAGTCGTTAAGGTACTCGCCTCTGAACTGGTTTGTTCAGGGTTCGATACCCATCGGGCTCACAATTTATACACGTGGGAGGTGAATAAAACCGAGCACTGTTCCCTCGGACAGGACGTGAAACCATCAGTCTCAAACCTGTACGATATCAGATACTCGTTATAGATTCCTACTCTAAATACACTTCTGTTAGGCAAAATGTAGGTCTCCCAATGCAGAATTAACAGGTAATATGGCTCGCTCATTACTAAAATGAGTGTCAAATAATAAATGAGCCACATTTTCTGAACCAAGAACAGCACTTAAAGGTGACAGCTTTGTAACTGTGAGCATTGGAAACAAACAATCAAGTTTCTAGTCCTTCCGAACCAAATATGGACTTAATGAGTAAGAATTATTAAACTAAACGTTTTTAAAATTACAAATATATAATATATATATGTATATATATATTTGACATATCAATCATAAATTAAATAAACATACATTAGGATATAAATTAATATCATATTTATAAATTTATATGTACATTAATTTATAAAAAAAGGATAGTAACAGCAAACGTTGATACATGAAAATGAACATTTATACATATATATTTATATATGTATATATATACATATATATATATTATATATAATATAGTTGTAATTTTAAAAACACTTAGTTTAATACATTCTGACTCATTAAGACCATATTTGGTTCAGACGGACTAGAAACTTCATTCTTTGTTAGTGCTGTTCTTGGTTCGGAAAATGTGGCTCATTTATTATTTGACACCCATTTTAGTAATAAGCGAGCCACATTACTTGTTGATTCTACATTGGGAAACGTACATTTTGCCTAACTGAATTGTATTTAGAGCAGAAACACATATTCTTCTCCTTGCAAAGACGGGCACGTTTACTGATGTATATATATATAAGCACTCGGTCAGTTCTTCAGGTTCGAATTGAACTCTCATTGTCAACTTTCTGTTTGTATGACAGGCGTGTTAAATCTAGAAACAGAAAAACTTATGTATTTCATTAGAGATTTTCTTTTTTTTTAACAAAAAAGTTTGTAATTTTAACAACGACTATCTACGAGTAGTTTAAATAAAGACGTGATACATGATACAGCTTCACGTGTTTATTCAAATTATTCGGCTGTTGTTGAAATTCGAAAATTTTTTTGTTTTTTAAAAAAAGATAATCTCTAATCTAATACTTAAGTTTTTCTGTTTCAAAATTTGATACTTCTACAAAAATGGTTTTAAATATAAATCGAACTTTGGTTATAAAAGTTCAATTTGAAACTGAGGAACTAACCGAGTCCTGATAAATTTTATTTTGTTTCTACTTCATGTTCGATGCGTTTATCAATTTATGTACGAATATAAAATAAATTAACAAAAATAGAACACATAAGTGACACCACAAAAACTGAGTCTTATTTTTTGACAACATTGTCATCAGGTAAATAAATATATGTGAGTCCCTCCTAAGATAAGCGAGGCCAAAATTCCCTAGTACTTTAAAAATAAAATAATTTTTCTGACAGCAGAATATTATTTATTTATAATAATTACCGAAACTAGGATCACAAATGCTACTTCAGGTATTTCAGTGATAAATTAGTTTTTAGTCCAGACAGGTGCCTAACACTGACAATAGAAATCATGAAAATTATTTTATACCTCAGAAACTCTGTTTGAATTAATTTATTTACTCCCTTGATTCTCACGCGAATTCTAACTTTAATTTCGTAATTTAATTTACTTGTTTCACTGGGGCACTGTCACGCAGAGTTTGACCCATAATTTAGGTCTCAGTTGTAATCACAACTTCCATAATTCTTCCGGAATATTAATTAAATACTTTGCAATTAAAAAAAAAAATTAATATTGAAGTGTATATATACCAAATGAACTACTGCTCAATATTTCTAGCATAATTCAAGAGTCAAAGCTTTCCGTTAAGTCAAAACTTGTATTTATAACATAAGTAAAAAATTTAAAAAAATAAGAGAATATTGCACTATGAAGTTTATGTATAAATACATAGAAAATAATATTCGTTGCTTGTTAAATATTATAATGTAATTGTTCATTATAACGAATGAAAAATCTGGTCTTTTCAGAAATAAGTGTTGTGTAAAACCGAAGAAATACACTAACAAATTTAATTTGTAAAATATTTATTTAAGAATGTAAGCAATGAGCATACTTTTATTTTCAAATTTTATAGTATAATAGTATGCAATGAAAAAATTGGACAAAATAAATTTTAAATACAGGTTGAGTTTCATTTAAATCCAACGCGTTATGAACTACTGTTTTTCTTCAGGTTGAATGGACAGTAATATTTTTAATTGTGATATATAAACTTCTTCATATTTATCGTCAACAGAATGAATGAATAATACAAACTATAAATAATCGTGCATCTTCTTCATGATGAATACACGATGCAAATTATAAATAAAGGATATGAACTTCTTTGAAGTTTATCTTCTTCAAGATGAATTTGCAATAATGAATTTTAAATGCAGCACTAGAACTTCATGTTTTTTTAGGATAAATGTATAATGTAGTGTTCAAGAATTATCAGAGTGTATAGTGTGAACAGCAAATATTATAAATATGAGTAGGGATATATCAATCAGTAACAGTACTCGGGCCAAAGGTAGTAGTCGTCATATTGAAGAAACGTATGTATGCATATTTTAGACTTTCAAGACTAAAATAAATAAAAAATAAATAGTAATTTAATTTATTTTTCACCTAATTTTATAGTGTTACCATGTTCTGCTAAAACATATATTTTATGCAGAATGTACCACATATTAAACATTCTATTATTTATGACCCCCTAAATCATATTTGTTCAGAATTACGAGTACACAATTAAAATGGTGTTTCATTCCAAAAGAAATAAAGCAGTAATTTAAAATTTAAATTTAAACCATTCAGTTTTTTCAATAACTTGAAAAAAAATGATTAAACAATGCTATTAACTTGAAGGTCATTTAATGATGTACTTTTTGTACATCATAATTAATATTTATGTTTTAATATTAATTAAGAGTACTAAATTATAGATTTAAACGAATCATTATTTTACAAAAATAAAATATCTTTTAATTTGAACCGTTTAATAAATTATTTTTCCTTCTCTTTTCCATATCCATAAATAGATATTGATTTACACTTTTAATACAGTTCTCGGGGTATGGCGTATGACTAAATTGATATTTTGCATCATTATTACTTCAGCAAAGACTCACAAATCAGCAGATTGCATATTGTAAATTTAGAAGATATATACAACTCAGTTTTTATACAATTTTCTTATCTTCAACGATTATCTGATATCACAAGAACTCAGAACAAAGATCTATTCTGGTAATGGCTTTTGCCAGAGAAAACAATAAAAAATTTAGAGTCGTTTAATGACTTTTAACACTGAATAGATAATACTAACAACGCTGAATCTTACTCTAACAGAGATATCTACTGAATAAATGATCCGAATATGTGTAACATAAGTCAGAATACTATAAATGATATAACACTTTAAAACATTTTCTAAACAGATTTAATGTATACATATTTGGTCATATTGAAAAAAAAATGTTCACTTATTAGGCCATTTAATAAACACTTATGTTAGCATTTCAAATTGCACGTATTTAAACACATTATTTTACACGATTTTATACAAACACTAGAACACCCATGACCCCTTGTGTCACTCAGTGTTAAGAAATTATAGCAACACTTAATAAAATAAATTCACTATTTTGTATATTTTTAGACTGTCAATCTGTTGTTAAGAACTTATATTTTTATCAGAAGTATTAAATTAAAAAAAAAAAGAGAGAGAGAATATTGTACTATGAAGATTATGTATAAATGCATAAAAAATAAGTAATCTTTAAAAGATTAATTAATTTTTTAAAATATAAATTAAAAATATAAATAAATTATAAATTAATATAAAATATTATTATTTTTAATAATAAAAGATTAATTATTAAAAGATATGGATTGCATTTTAATAATTCAAAATATAATATAAAAGCTTGAATATTTCAAGATGGTAACGTTTTCTTTGCGTCTTATCGATAAGATGCAAATTTAATAACAAGAAACTGTTATTGCTTTTTCTTGTTACTAAGTCATGAAAGCAAAGATTCTTATATAGCCCAATATTTTGATATAGTATTGTTATCATAATTCAAAATATATACTCAGTATGTATATTTACTAAAATACAAAAAAATCATTTAAAGGTGAAAAATTTCATTTTTTTATGACTTAAAGAAGTAAAACATTAATTCAAGTTATATGTACAATCAACCATATTAAAAACAACCAGAAACCGGTAAACTGAAATATTCCATTTATTTTACCTAACACAAAAGAACATTAATGAAAGGAATTTTTGTCTTTATTATATTACCTTAGAGCATTAGTATTTAACTTGACATTTGTGTTCAAATTTGTATTCCTAAATTTATTCATTTTTAACCTCTAAAGGAATAGATGAATATATATATTTTCGGAATTTGCATACATCTGGTTAATATCAAGGTCCTAAATACAAATTTTTATTCAAAGCGTTGGCTTTCAAAGTTTAATTTTAACTTGGAAAACTGACCGATTCCTGGTAAATATAATTTGTTTTATATAAATAGTTGTAATCTGTTTTGTGCGCATTATGCAAAGACGTTTACTTACATTGTGCCTTGAGTAATTTTAAATAGCAGTTCTTTTTGAATATACTGGATGTACCAGTGACGTAAAGAATCCAAGTTAACTTTGACATACCAAACTATACCAAATCTGCTGTTTTCTAGATATGGAAATTATAATAATAAGTATAGTAAGTAAGACGTTGAAAAAATTAAATTTAAATGCTATTAAGCCAGTGAATTAATAAATTTACAATATGAAACTTATATATGGTTATAATGGTTAGATTTGTATGATTATGCAGTATATTGTTGTTAATTAATTTATTGAATGAAGGGGGGGGGGGGGGCAGTGGCCACACGCTAGCCTCTGGAATGGTAGATCCATACCAGATTCCAATGGGTTCAATACCCATTCTGGCCCTCGATTTATTCGCGAGGGAGAACAAAACTGAGCACGTTGTCCCTCAGAGAGGCCGTAAAGCAGTCGGTTACCAGCCTGTACGGTGTCAGGTCCTAATCCAAATACACTTGAGGTAGGCAAACTTGATTGCTCTTAATGTAGAGTGTTCACTGTGTAATATCACAAATGGGCAATATTCTACCTATATATGTTTCGTTGTGAGACTGCAACAGCAATCTGACGTAACCTAATTAAATATTTACATTGAAGCAAAATCCTTTTACAATACAAGTACAAGATCTATTTCTTATGTGAGCATTAATTACTGCATACTACAATAACAAAAACGAATTATTATTATTTATATTAGTAATAATAATAGAATCAAACAAGTCTGAGTCAGTGACAGTTAAGCAAATATAATGCTGGATAACTATAGCGTATAAGTATAATAATAAACTATAGTTCATATATTATACCTTATATGTTTTCAACCTACCACTTAATAGATTAATTATAATTCCGAATTAATTATAAATGCTAACTTAAGTAAATTAATTGATAAATAATTTCAATAATTACGTATACAATTCAATATGTTACTTTTATATATATGTATTGAACATGTTTGGACCTTACCAGAAATCTCTATAAAAATTGTTTCCTTTGTCTTAATATGAAAGTTTGAAATAAAAAAAAGTTTGGTTTAGCGCAATTACTTACCTTTGAAAAACACAAGAAATGGATTGAGGAAGAGAGCAATTGGAGGGAATAAGATGCAAGAGGCCGATAAGGCGGGCGGTGTCCCAGTGACCTTATTTCAGTTCATTCAAAGAGAGCCTCTCATTGCATGCTGTTTTATCAGCCAATAAATATTGAATTGCCCCCGCTGAAATATTTTAAAAGCAATTTCGAAGATATATATAGCAATCCTTAACTTGGCCTATACGAGTAATTTAACCTATCAACTAAGTTATCATTTTATATTTCTTAACTTACCAAGGCAATTCTTTAAATATGCTTTTCCATTTCTCCCTCACCCTTTTTTTTTTCTTCTTTTCTATATTACTTATGAAAATGTGCGCTATTTCAAAGTAATCTAGGTACATAAGTTGTAGAATCTATAGTCAAATTACATTATAATTCACCAATGGAAAATTCTAATCTATTATATAAATATTGTAATAGATAGACTCTTATTATTATTAATATTAATAATAATTATTAATTATTATTAATAGACTCTTACTTATCTATGCAGTGACATTTTTTACTCTTGTTTGTGGTATTATAGTTTCCTTCAATTTTGATGCACATTGAATTTATAGCAATAATGTTGTTTCGTAATAACCAAAAAATAAAAAAGAAATAAATTAGTTAATATATATATATATAAATATATTAACTACTATATATTAGTTAATGATATATAAATATATATATACACAATTAAATTACTTGCCATCTATGGATGATTTTTCGATTTAGCTTCTCAAGTCAACCCTATTCGAAGAGGCTATTGCCCTCGTAACGAAAGTATCGTTTGAAGAGACCGTTATTAATGTTTATAATTTTGATCTATTAAATTTAATTAGAGATGGTTGAATAATATTTCTTAACAGCATTGATTTTTCATAGGTTATACATTTAGCTCCTGTCCAATCAATATGATGATTTTCATTTTTTATATGCAAGAATAAAGTGCTACTTTTTTCCTGTCCACTTATGTTGCATTGGTGTTGTTTTACACGTGTGTCGACCGAAAGTCGTATAATACTAATTTTTACATCACAACTTACAACTATATTACTTATCTGAAAGTAAGAAAGTCAATTACTCTACATTCTTATTGAATAATTATTTCAATTCATCATTTTTATAAAACCTATAGATGTATTCTTTTTCAACAGTTTCAATAACTCATTACATTTTATTAAAATAAACATACACAGACACAAACCAACACGTGTAAACAAAAACATCTAAAGAAAGATAAAAATATCAAAATTGACCGCAGAGGTCCTGAATTATGAAAATGTTTCATAAAATTTAAATCAATATTTTTCTTGATTTTCGAACTTATATAACACTTGAAATAACACTGTTGCAATGAATATTCATTCGTATTACCTGAATGACTGGTTCTATTATGAATAGAGGGATATTAAAATAAATTTTGAGGCAAAATCACCAGAGATAATTTCGTTTTATCACGATGATAACCTTTTTTGAGGATCATTACTTTTACATCACAACTTTTTTTTTTCTCTTAATAGAGTAATAGAATAAATATCAATTAAGTATGCAGTATACTAATATGGTGGAGGGTAATCTTAAACATGTTTAATCTTCTTTGACAATAGCATGCTTTAGATATTTCAATGAAACTGGATACTGCATTACTATTGTAAAGCAACAGTTAATTGTTTGTTATCTATTTCTCAGGATTTTTACAGGCATTGAAGGTAGACTGGATTAAATAGCACATAGCTGTGTTCCCGTCATATTAAAAAGCACTGAAATCTTGATCACATCTATGTTTTCACAGCAATCGTCTCAGTAAGCCATCCCTCTCTTGGCTGACTAGTCAGTAGAGTAACTGAGTGAGAGTGAGAGAGAGAGAGAGAGAGAGAGAGAGAGAGGGGGTCAACTTGAGGCACATAGAAGGAAATTAGAAAATGAAACCTTACCAAATTTTAGAGTTTCTGTATCAAAATATACAAAATTGTGCATATTAAACACTGCCTCAGGAATGTTTAACAAATAGGAATAAGTTTAAGGGAGTTAAACAGCAAGTGCCTTTCTGATTCTGTGCCCTGTGTTAATTTTCAATTTGTATAGCATTTCTTTAGTTGAAATTGTACAAAAATTAAATATATACCCTGTAATAAAATAGAGGTCTATAAACAATTAGAAGAGCTTATTTATGGTCTCAAACTATCATGAATAAATCAGTTTTTTATTAATAATGTTTATACACGTTTACTAATAAACATCCTTACTGTACACTTTAGTTGAAATAATCTATTCATTATTTGAATGATTTTTACAGTCACATTGACGTATTTACGTATTCTTTGTCTAAAAAAAAAAAAAAAAAATTTGTAGCTTCTAGCATTGAAATATTTTTATTTTCTTCTATATAGATATATACAATTATTTTATTCTTCAATTTTTCACTTACTTAGTTTATTTTTTTACTTCACTTAAACCGGATACGCGTATAGCGACACGGTTGGTCTCCAACCGTCGCTTCGTAAGTGATCTTGGTGTCCCTGTTTCTTCTTTCCTGAAGACATTTAAACCTAAAATTAGTGAATTCTATTTACTACTACCTTTAGTCTATTATAAAACGCCTCTAGTCCTTTGTGGATCGTTTTCTTGATGATAATATTTAGTGCTTATATATATATATATATATATATACACTTTTTTTCGTTGGAAATACGATCCAAAACGGACAAATATAGTTCAATATAAACAAAGAAACATAGAGAAATCAGAAGAACACACTTACAGTTCATAGTCTCCGTATGAACAATCACAGAGCTTCAGTCAATAGCCGCTCCCATCTTCCCATTGCCATACATGCCAATAGCCATGGTCTCCCTTTTAATGAGTGCTACAGGTTACAGATTCTGCGACAAATACCCCCTGACAGCAAAGACCTCACACTACGAGCCTCCGAAGAAGCCCATATTTGGCTATTAAGTGCGCGCAGTGCACCTGGCCTCAATCTAAAGCGATAATGTCTAAAAGTTCCTTGCCTTTTCACATTTTCTAATAATTTTTTTTTCTCATTTGTTATTATTATTTGTATTCTTAGTTTTATTTTACCATAGCTTAGTCAGTACTTTTGTTTATGTATCAATTTCTCTGTATCAATTTCCCTTATTTTTTCAATTTTTTCTTTTTTATATATTTATTGTATTCATATTCCATTAATTTAATGTAATTATAAATTATAAATTAATTATAAATTGATTCCTGTCTACCTTATTTTCTGTGAACGGGCGCGCATGCGGCAACACTGTTGGTCTCCAACCGTCTCTGATCCAGTGCGCTTGGTTTCCCTCTCTTATCTCTCCTGAAGACGGTTCAAACCGAAAATTAGAGACTGTAAGTGTGTTCTTCTGATTTCTCTATGTTTCTTTGTTTATATTGAACTAATATATATATATATATATATGCATTAAACACCACAATAAACAAATATAAATTAATTACAATGCTCTAAGGCCTTTCGTTACAACATCATCAGAGAGCTAAATGAACCAAACAAAAATATAATAGCAAGTTAACCTGGTTAATTGAAGACTTCAATAAATACACAGTAAATAGAGGAACACTTTAATTTTTGGTTTAACCATCAACAGAATAGAAGGGATTGAGTAATGAAACGCACTATTGAAGCAGTACGTTTCATTATGGTTACTTCACGAGTGCGTTTAAGCCCCTCTCACTTCTCTCCTGATGACTATTAAATTGAAAATTAGAGACTGTTACTGTATGACTCTATTTATGCTTACACTTAATTTACTTTTGAACGTTTGTTGTCCTTTTTGAATCATTTTCATAAAGACAGAACCTATGTAATTAAATTTCCTTGTTTTGAAGTTTGATTCAGCTAATATATTTGGAACTCCGTCCGACTTTTTAAACATAATTGACTAATTATTAACTCTCAGCTTGGCTACATTCTACTTTAATAAGGCTTCATTCAAGTTGAGGTTGAACATGCGCTCCAAGGAATTTCTAATATATTAGGCCAGTTATGTGAAACTCGCTTCTCTTAGAGCAGTTCACCCTTGCAATACTTCACTTAACATTCTTCCACCCATTTAAACACACTTTATTTCGGGACAGTCAATTAATCAGATTTGAGAAAGAACTTTTATGACCCAAAATATTGATTTACATTTATCCAGTATAAGTCAAACTATATGTTAATTGATAATTAATATTTATGCACAATACTAAATACGATCATTTCTTGGCATTAATAAAATATACAAGTGGTTTTAGCAAAAAAAAAAAAAACTGGTATGCCTAAACCAGGAGTGGGCAAACATTTTGACCCATGGGCAACATTTGACTTCAAAAAATTATCAGGCGGGTCGGAGTAAAAGACTGATCTCTACCAATATTCACCATCTTTATTTTTTATATTTTTAAAATCGTTTGAATTGCTGTCGTAATTTAATTTTATATCCATTACAAGGCCAATTTATTTTATATTTCATGACTCATTACAAGAAATCCATTCTGTTCTTCATCATATTGGTGTTCTGATTTTAACCCACTCGAAATTCCTTTCATGGTGTCAGTATTAACGTAAGTTTTGTATCTTTAAATTATTCACTTTTAAATGTTTGGAAAAATATTAAAAAAATATCGTTTCTATTTCTTTCTAAGAATTACTGAACCCTGGTTTTAATTTTTAAAAATAATTTGTTTGTGTTGTTATTTTCCATCTTAAAAAATACTCAGTATTTTTGATCGATCATGTGTCCTTTCTATTATTCTGACAACCCGCACTTCTTTACCACAATGATAAGTATGGTATTTAATTAACTTTCAGCGAGCTTAATGAAATATCTATCTTTTCCGAGTGACTCGAGAAACTCGTTTTGAACCTTGGCAAGGGCCTTGAGCGTATTCATGAACTTCTGAATAGTTTTCACGACTTGTCTCATGACCTCATAGGTAACTTAAATCAAGATACTAGTACACACTAATTTTAGTATTTTTTTTATCAAAATTTTTATTACAAATTTGAATAGCTAGGGTAACCTCTTCGACAGTTTAACTTAGTTTGTTGTTTATATTTTTCACAAGTAAGATGGTATTTTTATTATTTACAAATACGATTTTCAGCATTAATGAGTTTTACATTTATTCAAAAAAAAAAAAGGTAAGAAAACTGAAAAAAATAAATACTTAAAAATTTAGCTCGTGTCTGTGGGATATAACTTTTGTACCGGGCCGGATATTGTCCGCGGGATGTAGTTTGCCTACCTCTGCTCTAAGCAAATAAGTCAATTAATTGATAATAATAATGAAATTACTAAATTGTACGAAAGTGAAAATCGGTGTAAAATGATGTGTTACGGATTAGATTAGGCAGGGTTATCGTAGTTAACGATAGCCCCAATTTGTTTCGATTTTCATTCAAGATAGCTTATTAAACAATAAATAAAAAACAAATTAACAAATTAAGAATGCTCCGTCTGATATCTTTTCATGTCAGAGATTAGATGAAATCAAATAGAAAATGCAAAAACGTTTTGGTATTAAACTGAAAAAAAAAAACTGAGAATGTTGTTGAATTTTTGAAAACGAACCACCTGCAAATAATTTATTAAATATATAATAAACTACTTATAATATAAAAAATGAGTATATTGTTTGCTATATTTATTTTATTTAAAAAAAAGGTCATTATTTATGATCTTTCAAATTTTAAATAAGATAAACAAATCAAAGAAAAGATACAGATAAAACTTAACTCCGTTAGTTTTATATTAAATATTAACAATTTAATCATGGTCTTTTTACGATTATATTTCTTCTGGAAATCATGAAAAAATTCATGACGTTTATCTTAAAATACTTACATTATAACAATGCAAAATATAGGATATTAATTTCTATTATTACCATGAACCCTTTGATACAAAATAGAATAGAGTACCTTTCTGATGTTGTATATGCTATAAATATTTTCTTCATATTCTTAATTAGGTATAATTGCTATACTGTTTTACTATTTCAATATCTTAAAATATGAAACACTTCATTCTAAATAGTAAATGATTATCATTCTAATTTTTAAATGATGTTTAATTCTAATTAATTACTTGTATTGAACTATGATTTTTTATGAAAATTACTGGCATATAGATAATACCAAACGATAAATTATTTTCTAGCGAAGTTACAACACAATCGGTAGAGCACATATACAATACTAAGATTACCCGTGACCCTTTGTGTCTCTCCGAAATTATAGTAATAGTTATTGAAATAAATTCACTGAACATGATTGACAAGGATAATTTTAATTGTTGTTTTTTGTTATTAAGGCAGGGAAACAAATTCTTATATAGCCCAAGCTTTTAATATAGTAATCTTACCATGATTCAAGATATATACAGAGAAAGTATATTCAGCAAAATGAAAACCATTTAAAAGTAAAAAACTCATTTTTTTTATGACATAAGTACATAAAACATTACTTCAACTTATATAAACAATTAAATATAATTAAAAAGAAACTTTTAAATTGAAACATTCAATTTATTTACTCAACATAAAATAACATTAATGAAAGGAATGTATCTTTATAATATTACTTTAGAACATTGGTATTTTATCTGACAGTTGTGTTTAAGTTTGTTTCTAAAATTATTCATTTTTATCCTCTAATGTAATAGTTTGTTATATATTATAGGCTACCCTGACTCCCTAATGAGAAATATTATTAAATAATATTGTAGAAAGTCGAGGTGAGTATGCAAGCCACTGAGCTACCCTGACCCCTAATACGATTTGTTATTATGTAATACAACTACAACAAAGCCAATCATAACAAAAGTAAAGATTATTATAACTTCAGGTTTCTATCTTCATGGAAAAATTGAAGTTTTATTTCATGCATAAAATTTCTGGACTAAATGGATCGGTATTACAAAAAGAAAAAAAAAACTGAAATATTCCAGTAATTTAATATGTTTTACTAAACTTTTAAAATGTATGATCTAATACTGTCCTAGTTTGGTTATCAATGTACGTCTAAAATAATTCACTGCTATCATGTTTAGGTTTTCGTCAAAGGACAGTTACTTCCACCACGCTTGCAGTGAGCCCTTGAAGTATATGACTGTAGGACAGCTCCTGGATGAGGCTTGTGTTAAGTGGCCTGACAGAATGGTTGTGTCTTCTGTCCACGAAGACCTCCATCTTACCTTCAAAGACCTCAAACAAAAGGTGAACTTTCAAATTCCTATAAGTAGTTATTATCGAAATTATCTAAGTTAGTCCGCTTACTTAGACTTTCTCTTACTTTTTCTTACTTAGATTGAATCTACTGTTACATTCATGCATTTTGCTTCCATACTTTATACTACTTCTTATTATATACAATACATATACTTAATCATTTATATGGTTTTGCAATAGATTTAAACACCAACAAGTCTCCTGGTTAGGTATTTCAGATTTCTCAGTAGTCAAACCAATAGACCATCCGAATATAAGTGCCTGAAAAAAATAAGACATATAATAGCTACAGCTATTCTTCAGATATCGCGCTTAATAGGGACCAGAACTGGTGGCGATAAGTAAGAAACTGCAAAGTAGTGTCCCCCTCTTATTTTTAACATACATATATTTTTTGTGTAAACATAATATCAATAACTGTGTTTGAAACTATATAAGTGCATATGTTAGCATTAGAACATTAAAGAATAATTTCAAACATGTAAATATAATACTAATAGTATAAATAACATACATAATGTATAAATAATATAAATATGATTTGTGTTTGTAACATATGTAGATGAAATTAAAGTGACATACTGTAAATAGGTTTTTAGAACTCTTAAATTCTTATAAACCAATTGCCTTTTATAACAACGTATGAAACTTGATCACCTCTGACTATAGTTTCCTTTGCTTGGTCTTTATAAAGGTCGACGGAACACGAGGAAATGCCCATCAGAGACTTGTATTTTGAATTCCGTGGACACTCCTTCAGTGGCATTCTGCTAGTGTGCGGGCAACTTTGCTGCCATAGTTCATCAATTTTGAATTTTTGATGACTTTTTTTTTGAACCATCTGCGAAGTACTGAAACTGTGATAAATTAACCGTGAAGTAGCGGGGGATGACTGTATTTTCTTCATGAAACCGTAAATCTGGAATATAACAAAAAAAAAAAAATAAACCTATCCTCAACATTTGAATATGCGATCATCATGGAAATCGAGGCCTATGATGTAGTCCTGGTTCAAGGTGAATAAACAACACTCATCGCAAGACTCTACTGACATTGGTATGTGCTCGCTTTGCGTGGTTTCAAAGCAACTTAAACATTAACCTCTGGATTTGTTTCTCTGGGGTTACCTTAAAGAGAAAGTATAGATAAGGAAAACCATTGTGTAATTTAAGGAAACCATCTGAAAGATAATCATAACCATTAGTTAATGTGCTTCTTGGATCTCATTGATAACTTTGCTTTACAGCTTAAGAAATTCACCGCACCAAATCCGCTAACCTACAAGAGATAAACACCAATGAGCAAACGATTCTGAACCTTGACAGATAACAATCAAAACTATCATAACATTCTTTTTAGCATGTAGTAACATTTTACTTATAATTTCAGTATTCCAATTTTTCATATAAATTTATCTCTCAGAGAGTGGTTACAAATCTGCTGGTAAGCATCCACATCTTTACTCAAAAAAATATCCAAAGATCTAAAGAGTAACATATTTTAATATAATTTTTCTCAAATATAACAAATAATTGTGATTAAATTATCACTCAATTTTTGTAGTGAATTAAACTACCAAGTTCATTTAATGTTATGTTAATTATGTTGCACAATTTATAAATAATTTAGCTAGAAATGAAAAAGACAAATACAACATGCATTTTGGGCACTTAAGTGAAATCCTATTTGTTTAAATAATAAGATAATAAAAACTCGTTAATGATGCTGCAATTAGAAATATTAAATCAAGACAGAATTGTTTAAATAAAATCATAGAGTTGCCATCCTATTCGCACATGCTAGATTCGCAATGCCCAGTGACCCATAGACTTGGAGCACATTATCAGCCATAGACTATGATTATCCATTATTTTTGCTTAATGATTTTTCTCTTCACTGCCAACATGATAAGGAAACATAGAGAGTGTTTTAGCTGTGAAAGTTTTTTTTTAAATCAAAACAAATTTTTAAATTAAACGTTTCGGTTATTACCGTAATTGTTTCTCATAGCCCTGGAGAAGAAAAGAATATCGTAGATTACTCATCAAAATCAGACATATATATTAGAAGAAATGTCAATTCAAAAGAAATTTGGAAACAAAACACATAAGTAAAAATTTTTAAGAGAAAAAACTGTCAGATTAAAAAAATGTTCTCTAAAAACACATTTAGGCCAAAAAAGTAACTTTTCATCATAGATGGAATCGCTCTCAAGCAATGGGTTCATCTACTCAATGAGGCCCATTTTTTGTAAAATATCTATTTGACCATCAAACTTTCGGATATACACTCACCGACCCATCCACTAACTGACACACAAACACAAACACACACACACACGCACACACACACACACACACACACAGACAGACATCATCAAAAAACCTAGGTACATAAAACGACTTCTGGGACCTCAAAACATGTAATTCCGTCAAAATCTCGAGATCGAGTTTTTTCACGATCACTATACTTTACTTATAGTAAAGTAAAAATATTCCAGTGATAAGAAGAAGAATTCTAATCCACTGCCATAAAAATGAAATCAAAACATAAAAGAATCTTTGATTCCAAAAATCATCAACTTATTGTTAAAAAATAATTAATATTTATTATTTATAATTATAAATAAAAGTATATTAACTCATAAAAATATAATTTCAAATAACAGTAAATGAGAGCGTGAGAGCATATGAGATAGAAGACCAAATTGACCATATCAAAACTTTACGATAGAGTACTTTGACTAGTAAAAGTAGTAAACTCTTTCAAATAGAAAAATATTACCTAGTAATAGACTATAAAAAAAGGTATTAGATGGAAATTTTTAATAAAACGATTTTATTTTTATTAAACTCATGAAAAGTATTGTTAACTACTGGACGTGTACCTTTTAAAAACATGATGAAGTATAAAATACAAATAAATGGAAAGAAAGAAAAATTTTCAATGAGGATAATATTAGGAGGATATTATTACGTAATAAGCTATATGAAATGTTTTATAGTAGCTATTAGAAACATTATATCAATTAGCAGCATTAAAGTAAGTTCACAAAAAAAATTGAACACTTACAAAATCTTTATAATAGATATGTATTTCTTAAACTGTATAAAGTAGTTCAAGTTTTAATTGAACAGATGTTTATATGCATTTATTACGATTTTTTCACAGTAATTGAGTTGTATATACACAATTTAAATTTTTACCAGTCAAACAGTGAATTAGTTGGAAGAATGCTAATAGCACTGATATTTTTCAGCTGTTGCCTCAGTATTTCACGAAACCAAAATATTTTCTAAAATTAGTATCTTATCGAGGCCAAAAGTAATTAAAACCACAGATTGCAGAATTTATAAACATCGCGTGTTAGTAATTTTCAATATTCCCATCAATTGTTCACTCAATGTAGTATCTCTTATTTGAAGGTAATAAGAACCATCGAACTGAAGTGTTGTGAACCGTCATCAGGAGAGTTGAGATAGAGACACCAAGCGCACTTGTGAAGCGACAGTTGGAGACCCAACCATCTCCAAACGTCGCTTCACAAGTGCTCTTGGAGTCCCTATCTCAACTATCCTGATGACGGTTCAACCGAAAATTAGAGACAGTAAGTGTGTTTGATCCTTAGTTTTGTGTTTGTGATTCACCGTGAAATGTTTGTTGTCCTTTTGGATCGTTTTCCTGTTTACAATATACATATATATCAGTTCAAAAATGAAGAAAAGCAACATACAGAGAAAGAGACACACTTACAAACTCTTGTAAAGTGTGTAAAGTATAAAGTCTTACAAACTTTTTACTGAGTTTCTAAGTGTGCCTCTTTCTCTGTGTGTTGCTTTTCTTCATTTTTGAACTGATTTGCGTCCAGTTTGGATCGGATTTTTTCGAATTTTGAGCGAATATATATATATATATATAAACGTTTAAAACACAGTGAAAAATATCAAAAAAACTAAGATATTTCAATAATGGAATCAGTTTGTAAATGAATATGTTAATATATTAATTATTTAATTTAATAATCATATTGCGTATATATATATTAATTTATTAATTCATTATGAGAGATTTAGTGCGTTATGATTATATTATTACTGCAACTGCGAGACAGTTTTAAAACATAATCTTCACTTTCTTCAGTAGAATATTTAATCAAATTTCTTTGTATATTACTTTTTTGTAGAAGGAGCAGTATTACACAGTTTTTAATAAAGTCCTCTAAGGAATAAACAAGTGACATAATGAAAAAAAATTGAGGATTGAATTGCTTTTTCCAGTGCTGTGATGCAATATATTTTGCTACTGTATTACTTTTTTTTTGTAATAAGAACGGAGATTATTTTAATTTGATATAGATATTTATTTTAAATTACTTTAATCTTGTTAAACGATTATTACAACATATATATTATATAAAAAAAAGAAAGGCCTCTATTAATCTTGAATTGTTCGTGATTCCAACAAGTATGATCAAAGAAGCAAACATAAAATGGATCAAGAACAGAAACTTAAGACTTGTGCTCGAATTGTCCTGGATTGAGACAAGTCCGTCTATTGGGCCAAGTAATGTAATAAGCATTCACAAGTCACAAGCAATACAAGCAATCGATCGCAAGCTATGTTCTATCTGATGATAACTAGTATTTTAATGCCTGAATGCTCTTTACCATTGAGCTAGTAATATATATATATATAAAAACTAGAATTTAAAAAGAACACATAGAAAGGAAATCACTGAACTCACTACTATATTTCGATGTCCTCGTCTTCAGGAAAAGAAGTGAATCGCTTCAAAGGCTGATAACGACTGACTTGGCGTTCGAACTGAAGCACTCAAACAGGGTAGCCAACTTTCGGAGGAAAGGTAGACAGGGAAGATAAAGAGATACAAGCCAAATAAAAATTAAAAAATGAAAACATTTAACTAAAATAAAATTAAAAGCTGATAACAACTAAAAAATAAGAGAGAAAAAAAAATCAACGATTGAGGTTAAGCCCAGGAGCCGATCTACCGCCCAGAAGACTAATAAGTGCTTCTTCTGAAGCTCTCAGAGTAACTTTCGAATTAGTCTGATCAATCTGCCTCAGGACTTGTACACGGAAACAGTCATTAAAACTGAGTCCGTGAGAGCTGGCATGAGTAGCAACGGGAAGGTCACTGCGTTTGCCAACGGATGACCTGTGATTATTCATACGCAGGCTTAGCTTGGTGGAAGCCAAACCCACATAAAAAGAATCACACTGGGTGCAATCCAAACGGTAAACGCAGTTACCAGAGGTACAAGAGGTCTTGTGAGAGATAGGGTAGGTGCGTTTACTATGGAAGTATATATATATTTATATATATGGAAGTTATATATATATATATATATATATATATATATATAAACTAGAATTTAAAAAAAGAGAACACATAGAAAGGAAACCACTGAACTCACTACTATATTTCGATGTCCTCGTCTTCAGGAAAAGAAGTGAATCGCTCCAAAGGCTGATAACGACTGACTTGGCGTTCGAACTGAAGCACTCAAACAGTGTAGCCAACTTTCGGAGGAAAGGTAGACAGGGAAGTTAAAGAAATATATATATATATATATATATATATATATATATATATATATATCAATGATCAAACCACAATAAGAAAATGAGTTTTAAAAACCCAACTGGGTTTTTGACTCTAACGAAGACCGCTTGTTATGGTTGAAAGATCTTAGTCTTGTTTTCCCATTTTCTTAATGTGGTTTGATCATTGATTGTTATTTCACGTGTTTATGTGAAATCTTATTATATATATATATATATATATATATACGAGTTCGAGATTAACAAAGAGCAACACACAAAGTAGGGAAACACACTTACAGACTCAAATTTTCGGGTAATCCGTCTTCAGGAGAAAAGAGAATGGGAGACCAAGCACGTTGTAGGCGCAACGGCAAGTAAATATATATATATATATATATATAAGCAAATATATATTGTTAAGCAACGCCCTATATTTGCGACGCCATATTTGGCTTCTAACTGTTTCCAACATAATTTCTCTAATTTTCGGAATTCCTTCCTTATCTCTTTATGAAAACTATAAAGCTTCTCACCCATATTACTAGTTGAAATGTTTCGAATGTACCACATTCATTATCAGGACAATAATGAGAAAAATAGTGAGTTAGTTAGTTTATTTATAGAAGGTGGATTTGTACAGTGAATTTTAAAATGGTTTTGAACAGACCGACCCGGATTAGCCAGGTAGAAGGTGAGTCCAACCCGCTGCCGTAATCCCCCAAAATGCTCTATGATTGAAGGGCGAAGTCTTGTAAACATTCCTGTACAAATCCACCTTCTATATATAAACTGAGTAAATCACTATTTTTCTCATTATTGTCCTAATGATGAATGTGGTAATTTGAAACATGTCAACTAGTAATATGGGTGAGAAGCTTTATAGTTTTTATAAAGAGACGAGGAAGGACTTCTGGAAATTAGAAAAATTATATAGGAAACAGATACAAGCCAAATATGGGGCATTATTTAACAATATATGTTTAAATGAAGGACTGATTTCAACTTTTACTTTATATATATATATAAATTAATAATCAACAATAACTCTTGATATAATATATGAATTAAACACCACAATAAACAAAGATATATTAATTACAATGCTCTAAGGCGATTCATTACAACGATGTTGTAACGAAAGCATTGTAATTAATATATATTCGTTTATTGTGGTATTTAATTCATATTTATATAAAAAAAACAATTCAATAACATGTCAACCGTTTGATGAATAGGTGTATTATGCAATCGGGGATTTGTTGACAATACGGCGGTGGCTGTTCAATAGAGAAACAATGTTCTGTAACACCTCCAAGTAGAAATTTCAACTTTTGCTCAAGTTTAATATAGGAAACAGCTGTCTTTTAATTCTGGAAGTATGCAAGCAGTTACTGGGTGATATATACTAATGATTAGAGAGGAAAAGAAACATTAAGTCTTCCCACACAAAAAGGTATTAATGAAACAACGCGTTTTGATCACTTAGAGTTCATCATCAGGTTGCATCTGCCTCAGTAATTGATATTGACCAATTCAGCATCATATTATGCAATACAGTTAACAGCATATTAGTCAACATCACGTTACTTAGGTAGATGCAACCTAATTTGTCGAAACCCGTTGTGTGATTTCTTATGGGAAGACTTAAGTTTTCCTTTTCCTCTTTGTCTTTACTTTAATGTTCAGGAGTAGTATAGTAGTTGTGATATGTATCAAGAAATCAGTGCTTTGATTTCGATTCTTTTGAAAGTGACGAGTATGTGAGGAAGTTGTTTGTGTGACAGGGCGAGGAGTTGGCCAGTGGACTACTTCTGCTGGGGCTGAAGCCAGGTGACCGGCTAGGAATGCTTGCTCCTAGCAACACTGCTTGGCTGACCACCTTCATAGCAGCCGCCAAAACTGGCCTTATCATGGTATGTCATCAACCACCAAGTACAGCTTAAACATTGCTCAGCCGTGAGTTATAAATCCAAGCTTTTAATGTTTTAATATTATCAGTTATAGTTTTAGTTCATGTTATGATTTTAGTTATAGTTTAGTTAAAGATCAGCGTCATTACTGGCATAAACACAGGAAAAATTGTACATTAGTATAATAAGATTTTACATTAAACATATCAAATAAAAATCAACATCTAAACCACAGTATGAAAATAATAAAAATGACTAAGATTTATCAACTATAATAAGTGAGTGTATTGCTCGTCAGAGTCATCAGTTAAACTCTGACGAAGACCACTTGTTCTGGTTGAAAAACCTTAGCCATTGTTCTGATATTCATATTGTTGTTTAGACGTTTATATTAGTATATATTCACATAAAGAAGATCTTTTGTAAAGCAACCTTTGTATTTGAACACATCGTATTTTTTCCAGATAAACTCTCATATTTATTATATAATTAAATTAAATAGTAAATTAATTTAATTTAAATTAAATATTATTATATAAATTGCTACAATCTCTTAAGAAATACACTGGCCTTGTAAATGTTTTGACTCAAGTATTTATAGTTTTATCTCTCACAGCATATTATAAAATAGTTTAGAGCTTCCTGGTCCTTTAAATGTTCAAACAAACTAGACATGCGACAAACAGTCGATATTATTATGCTTGTTTCAAGCATAAAATTTAAAACAAGACAACTAAATAAGCTAAGCTACGTTGTGTAAATTAGAATGTAAGTTATGGTAACGCTCCAAGTCAACTTGATTACTTTTAATCTATATTTACTTACTTTTATATCTTGTTTCCTCATTGTTTTAAGTCCCTTCTTTTCTCATCTGTTACGCTTGTTCAATTCACTATCTGTTGTTGGCCTTCGTTTTACCAACGCACTGTCATCTCCTCTCACTCCTCCTTTTGATTATATTAAACAGTACATGATATACATAATCTGATCTCTATATAAACTTCATCTTCTAAATTTATAATAAATACTTAAAACTTTGGAATAGTTTGAGATTTTTGAGTAATTGTTGTCATAAAAAAAGGAGGCAGAAAACAAAAACAATGTTAGCTATCACATGTCTGTAGTAGGAGTTCAGACATCTCAGTCAGTCGTATCAACTCGTCGATGCAGTCAACTCGTATCAACAATTTTTTTCTCAAATTTTTTACAGATTTGATTTGTTTCTTCATTACCTCAACCAGCATTAATACTCATAAATGCAACGATGATTCTTTTATTTGTAATTTCCAATTTCTTATTACTTTGATCAAAATTAATATAATTAAAGTAAAAGATATATAAAAAAAATTGTTTTCATTATTCTATTTCTGTATCTAGAAATGATTTTTGTTGTATAAATGGTTTCATTTTTTACCCCTTTTTATATAAAAAAAGTGATCAGATGTAGTTATAACTGGTAGTTATTCGCTTGATATAATGACTTGCGTTCATTATTATTTAACAAAATGGTGAAATGTGAAGACTGGCTTTGGATCCTCGTGACATGAATTCCTGATAGACTGCCTTAATGTTTATCACAGGGGAGGTACAGAAAGGAGAGGACTGCTTGCTTTCTAATTAAGAATTCAAGAGGTTTGCCCTGTTAGTTAGTCATTCGCTTTATTTCAAAAGGTAGTTGACTGTAGAGTACGACTGTGTTGTGGTCTAGCTTTTACCTGTAAGGTTCTCAAAAACCTTCATATAGTTACAAACATTTGGCTTGTAGGTAAGAAAATTGTTTAATCTAAATAAATAAAAGAAATATTTTGTCTGTACAAAGCTTAAAACTGACTTATTTCAAGTTTTCTTTACATTATACACATTAGATAAACCATAGAACAAATCCATAGAACAATTTTTCTCTGTTTGTTTGTTCAAGAATTTTGTCAATCAAACTCAGCTACAACAAGTCATAGCGAGCGGAAACGTTGACAGTATACGTATGTTTAACTTAAAAGCTAAGATTTGAATAGATTAGAAATTTAACGTAAATGCAAATATTATGCAAATATTTATTATGGAGCTTCAAGCTTTGTTTGGCTAGCTACATAGGTAAATCAACTAACAATACCAACTTACTACAGTATGAGGCACCTAAAAATACATGCCTATTTTTAAAATGAAAATACCAAGCAGTCAGAAAGTTTTCTAAGAAAGGATTCGATTTATTTAATGCATACAACGTAAAAATACTTGAAATAAGTCAGTTCTAAGAATGTACAGAAAAAAACCTGTAGAGATATCTAGGAAGTAACTTTTGTTAGTTGATTTTAATTTCATTTAAATTTTTCATAATTTATTCCCTTTAAAAAAGTGATTCCTACCTAACTGCCATACTGAATAAGAAATATATGCCTAGAATAAAATCAAATTTGAGCTCTGTATCTAAAGCAGCAAAACGGAAAAGAAACTCAGGATCTGATGGCAGTATGGAATGTACTAATAACATTTTCTACTGTTCTAAAATGTCTAATAATATTTTAGAATACAATGTACTCGTATCATCTCTGAATTTTTGTAAAACACCCGTCAAAAACGAACACTGCTAGTCCATCATAAATAAACTTCAGCATATTTTCAAATATGTACCAATATGATTGTTTTTGTCAAATTAGTACTCAGTTTAATAAACAATTATTTATTTATATGACTTTTTAAAAGACATATTAACGTCAATAGTTCGAAAAATCTGTCTAATTCTGAATGGAAATATTTGCTATCAGTGATCATGATGTATGTGACTCTTGAGGGTATGTCATGTCGAAAGAATTGATAGTTTATTGTCCATAATTGATTCCCTTGGATACAGTTAAACATGGTATGTTGAAACGGGAAAACTATGAAGTGAACTAAGTTCTGAATAGGACAAAAGGAAATTGTTGCTGTTCTTACAGTCTTACAGTCTGTATATACAGATCAATATACTGGTTGATGATGTTTTAGTATTCCGGTAATTTTGTTAACGAAACTAAGCTAAAGTCAGGTTTCAAGGGCCATCCCACGAGAAAATACACATAGGTGACTGATTCCGCTTTTGGGTTACGACACAATACTCACAATTAGGTGTCCTAAAGCTTTTCTAACCCAAGTATATATAGAATACAGATCTTTAACGAGTACCTGATATCGTAGAGGCTCGAGACAGACGTTTTAGCGTCCTCGTCATGAGGCGACCTGCTATGATTTTTTTCACCTTCCATGGATGTTTACGTCCGTTAAATAAATCGAGTCCCAAAGTAAGTATCAATCCCGTGATTTACAAGTCTTGAGGTCTGCATGGAATCTATTGTGATACCTTGATCTGCCAACAAAGGCTAAGTTAATTAGTTTAATAGTAAATTTTCACTTATAACAATGGTTTTTAGTGCTAGTAGAATAATCTGAATTCAATTTTTAGGTGAATATTAATCCAGCCTTCAAGAAGGATGAATTGAAATACTGCTTGGAGAAAGCAGAAATCAATGCTTTGATTAGCGATGAGAAGTACCTCACTCAAAACTACTATTCTATGATGTGCTCCATCATTCCTGAACTAGAGTCGACACCCCATGCTTCAAACCTCAAAGAAACCAACAAACAGTTTCCATTTTTTAAAACCCTTATACTCAACACAAATAACAGGCTGCCGTAAGTGTTTCTTAATTACAATCTTTGAGGTTTTGATATAATTATTGATAGCACACGAAATTACACACACGTACACAAAACTGTGAGTGCATACATATGCCCGGTTTCTAGTATACCTAACTTTTATCACTTGAAGTTAATGCCTCGAAATGACTGGAAAACGGTAGAAATATAAACGTACTTTTGATAAACGATATCAAAAGTACTACCGCCTGAAGTGGTCACAATAATTACAACATCCAGGAAAATGTATACTATTTAACAATCTTCTTTAAATGTACACATTACTTATATACACAACACTTTGTCCATATTCCAGTCAATTTTCGCAGTTTCTGGAAGTTCAGATTATTGGCGGGAAGTGGAGATGAATGTTGTATACACAAAGATATATTACGATAGGCAGATTTAATTAATAAAATTACCAAAAATTTCATTAAAATTAAACAAGTTTTCAATTTCTTTATCTTTTAGAAGAAACCATCACCTAAGTACTATATTTTCAAATATAACTTGGTAATTTTTCTCTGAATTGAAGTCTTTATCTCATATTAAATCTTGGTATCATTTCAGAAAAACAATATTTAATTATGCTCTTAGATACAAGTTAACTATTTTGCCAAATGTTTGTCAGTGTAGTCTTTGTTGATGAATGTTGTTTGAGTTGCTGTATTCTTTAGTGGAATAGCTGTCATGTGAGGGATGTCTTGAGGATGCCCTGTGTACTAGCGCATGAATTGTTCCTGTTCTGTAGCACTAGGACACTCACTACTTGCGTTAATGTAATACCAAGATTCATAGGCATCTGAAAAAATGATGTGATGTAACTTCTACGACCATCGATGTGTTCATCAATAAAGTTGATTTGACCTTCTTGTCTCTCGTCATATATGACATTTAACCGAGTTGTTTTCTAAAACGTTGTTTTCAATACCTTCAGCTCTTCAATAGAATGTGTAGGCAGTTATCTACGTATCGCCAAAAGAGAGAAGGTTTTAGTTTTGAAAAATAATTCCTTTTCGTTATGCTTACGTATCCTTCGTTAAGTTTTCTGTTTGTGGGTGTTTTCCTCTCGTAGTTTGACGGGTCTGTGTAACCATTTGAGTCAATCTATGATACCTCCCTCATTTAATCTTTCTTTAAGAGTTTCGCATAAGCTGGTGTCCTCAAACTGCAAACCCTCTATTGCAGAGCAGGCATTCTTGAATTTTTTTATAAACTGTCGTTGAAAATTATCAATGAAATCTTACTCTTTTCTTGCTTAGTGCAGACAAATAGTAGTGTACTTAGTTAGCACTCCTTCAGCTATACAGATCTTATTCAACACAAAGTAGTATTCTCTATGCATAATCTTCTTCCCAATTTTCTCAATCTTCCAAAAGATCAACTTTTTGTTCTCAGAACAACGGTTTAGAAACATCAACGGGCTCAAACTGTCGACATTATCAAGACAGTAGCAAAGTATTCTACAAGATAAAATATACAGAGACATACAAAAAAGATTAACAAACACTCAAACAGATTATACGAAGAAATTTAGAGTATAATAATACCAAAACACACCACTTGAACAAGAACACAAGAAAAAGGTCACCCACCAGGACTTAACTGAAAAAACTGAAAGTATTAAAGAAACAAATGATCAAGGCTGACTGCAGATTTATGAAGCCTCCAAAATAATGTGAAACAGCACTAATATCAATATTTATACATATCATACTGAAAACAGTAAACTCGTGAAATAAAAATCAACCTATAAATCACAGTAACAAATCAGAAATCAAACCCAAGTTGTCCATCCAAAAAGTGGCCTTATTTTTGAATTTCTTACTGCGGTTTAGACATTGATATATACTAATATATTACAATAATATATGTTATAAGCAGGTATATTAATATAGTCTTTAGATACAAAACACTTAATTTATTAAATAAGACCAAAGTTACATGAGTATTTATAAGCTACAAGATTTTAAAGATATTTAAACTATCTGAAGGTTTGATATTCTCATTGTGAGCAAACTTTATTTATAATTTAAAACTGTGCTACCTAAGAAAACAATCTCTAAAGAATGTAAAGCCAGTTTCAGTAAAACCATCTTTTGCATTATGACTCAAAATGTTCAAATTATTGAGATTTCTTTAAAAAGAGAAAATAAAATATCAAAGATAATAAATAAAGTTAAGATCCTAAGAACAAGCTAAAAACTTTTTCAATTATTTATTTCTGTTTTTCTATTATATTTTAATTAATTAAGCGTTGGGTTTAAACAAAATATGGTTGTTGTTTTTACCAAGTTAGTATAAATTAATTGAAACAATTAAATCATATCTTATGTGGCCTACTGTATCAGCCTCATCCCATCTTAGTCACTTAGTTGAATGGGGTCGAGTAAATTTGGAAACCAAGAGGGTCTAAAACAGTGATGGGCAAACTTTCTAAAAGGAGGGCCAGATAAAATAACAAAATATCCAGGAGGGCCTGAAAAAAAAAACCAAAACAGATTTTTTTTTAAGTGTTAAAGCTTATTTTTGACTTTTAAATCGTACACAACTTATAATATGCTACAAAAAAGTTACTTAAATTAATTATTCTTTAGATGAGTATGAAAGCGTATTTGACAGATGAAACTGTGACAGAGCTTCTAAAAGTTTGGTAATAATTTGGTAGAAACTGGGATGAGCTGATCCGCATTAGTGAAGCTAAACCAGTCAATCGATTTTTAACGCTGTTTTTACAAAGTTTCATGGTAAAAAACACCTGTTTGCAGATTTTTAAAGATGCAAACATCGCAATTATTTTCAGAGTGTAGGATTTCAGATTTGAAAAACTCGATTTTGGCAGAACCTTGTAGAACTCAACTTTTAACTTTTGTAGAAAAGTTAAGAAATAATTAATTAATATTAAAATTTTCCTAATATTATTAATATTAAGAAATTATTAATAGTAGTATTTCTCTATATAAACATATTATACGGAGAAATGTTAATCCAAAAATCCAGAGAACATAATACAACTGCACATCTACTACAAGTCAAAAACTACAGCAAGTTTGATTATGTAAAATAGCCCAGACACTATGTCTACAGAATTACAAAAGTCGAATGAATGTACGAGTACACAAATGCAACTGAAATTTGTTGTGAACTTTTTTGACTTGTAGTCAAAAAATTTTAAATAAACATCATAATATTTATAATATTAAGTTATGGTTGTGAGTAAAATAAACATTTCAGTCACAACTCATTTTAACTTCATATATATATATATATATATATATAATCATAATATTGTTTTTGACCATAATATCTTTTTTTTCTTTTAGAGATTCATCAGGGTTAATTACTACAAATTACCCCATCGCCAAGGTTTTGTATTTATTTCAAGACATCCTCAAGTCTAAAAATAATATAATGGTCAATTATCTTATTTGCACAACGTTTTATACAAAAATTCCCAAACTTACTTACCAAAGGCCAGCTTAGGTAAAACTAGTCTTAGGTAAGTAATTTATTTGAATTTGTATGTAGGATGTGTAAATAATTGTCCATTGTGTATTTTTTAGCCCTGTGGATTAAAATGAAACGTTGGCAATCAAGTGATTTGTACTAATTAACTCTGACCAAAGTTGAGAAAAAGAAAAGAAATTATAAATACATAATATATATATATTTCATTAAAGTACGCAGCAGCCTCTGCATTAACGACTTTTAAGCTGGTCTGCTTCAATTTACGAACAGCTTTGCGGTGGGCAGGTGTTAAAAGCCACATCAATTGCCCAAGAGACATCTTAATTTGGCATGAGCATATGTAAAAAGAAAATCACAACTTCCATCATCACAAATCTGCTCATGCCAAATTAAGATGTCTCTTGGGCAATTGATGTGGCTTTTAACACCTGCCCACCGCAAAGCTGTTCGTAAATTGGAGCAGACCAGCTTAAAAGTCGTTAGCGCAAAGGCTGCTGTGTACTTGAATGAAACATGTTTACGTGAGGATTTGCTACCATCATACACAAATATATAATATATATATATACACTAATTTCCACAGTTTATATTATATATATATAAACACTAAACACAATTTCCAATACTCCTACTTGTGCCTTTGGAAAAAGATTTTAAATAAAATCGAAACGTCGGCAATGAGAGTTTGAATTGAAAGTGGAAGAAACTTACCGCATCCCGATCTATCATTTTTTAGTTTTATATATATATATAGTCTGGCTTGCGTCACTCATGAAATGGTGATTATGGGTTTTGAATAAAACGCCTAGATATTTCAGTTTTCAAAGCGTAATCTGTTTGCTCTTTGTACTCTGTGGTTCTTATCCTCCAGGCGGACAACATAATGAGTTCCTGAAACTTTTTTTTTTCTTGATAACCTAAGGCTATTAATTTTTTGCCTCATTTCTCATTTCAATAAATGAAGTAGTCTCGCGAAGTCCAAAAGTCAGAGTGCTGGAGGCTATAAGAGGTGCATAATCATTACTACCTCTGTTACATGGTTAGTAGCTTCTAACAAAAGTAGCAGAAAAGTAGAAGGATAAGTGAGGTAGTCAAAAGCAATCATTCTGAATGAGTTGTCAACAGATGATCTATGAAGGCTGCCTGCAATAACCACTAGTCGATTTGGGAGAAGAGTGAAAGATTACAAGGGCTAGTAAGAAAGGATGTGCTGATTAGAACAGTTGAAGTAAGTTGTTGGTCTAACAAATCATGACCATACAGAATGTGGAATAGAGTGTTCAACAGAATTTACTACTGTTACTTATGATGTACTAAAAGCGAAAAGGAATAAAGTCAATGTATTATTGTTATTATTACGAGAATAATGTTTACGAATATTTTGGCATATATTTTAACCTATACATTACTCCCTTATTAAATATAAGAGAAAAAAAATTTTTACTTATGTACAAAATATTATTTTGCAAGTAAATATTTTAAGTAGGCACAATTAAGAGGATAAGTATTTCCAATACTAAAATAGAATTAAGTCGTTTCATTTATGAAATTAATGACAAATACCTTTGTTGTTGAATTTAATATGATTTAATCCTCAACATCTTTCATGTAATAAGCTACTTTTCTGTAATTATCGTGCGAAAGGCTTTCCAAATTTCGACGTATATATACTTTCAGAGGATGTTGGAGATTAGAGGATGTAATGACTGACGTCACCAAAGATTTGAAGAATATTGAACAAGATGTTCAACCAGACGACCCTTGCAATATACAATTTTCATCAGTAAGTATACCTTGGAATTGTTTATCTTCATTGTTTAACATCTGTTTATTAGCTGGTAATCATCAATGTTGATTATAGGTCTCAATATTGGTATAACTCTATAAGTCAAGAGTATCTAAATACAGGCATGTTATCACGAACTATGTTTATGAAAAATGAACCACAAGCTTTGATTACTGTAGGATCACAATCATTTTCATTGTATGCAGCACATACGAGGTGTAACAATAAAGTAGTGAACTGGCAACGTCGCTTTCAGATCTGGCAACGCTGGAGACGCGTGTTCCTTGAGTAGCGTCAAGGTGCACGCTTTTGCGCCTCCAGTATGAATCTGAACTCGCACATTATTTGTTTCCTTGCGTTGGATTTTCGTGAAATGGTTTTTTCTTGAGCAGTTTTAAAAATGAGTGACCTCAAAGTTGAGCAAGCGATGTGCAATTCAAATTTTGCTTCAAAACTTGGACATAATGATACCGTAAACCGCCTATGGAGAACGTTTTATCAGGGCAAAATAGTGTTTTAGGATGGTTTAAAGGAATTTTCAGAAGGCATAGAGATCGATTGAAGATGAACCATAAGCGAAGCCTTCAAGTGCAACACCGATGAAACATGTCAACTAGAGTACGGAACTTGTGCGTTCAGATCGACGCTTTACAGTCAAATGATTTCGGGAACAGTTGAATCACAACTCCGTTCATCACATTTTGACCAATGAATTGGAGATGAGAATAATTTGTGCGAAAATTGTTCGAAAATTCCGAAAAGAAAACGAGTTTTTGGCCAGTAAAAACATTCCTGATGCTCCTCAGCCTCCTTATCCTACCAGACTTGAGATCTAACACGATTTCCCTTTCGAGATTGAAAAATCATCTCAAGGGATACTCATTTCGGAAACACTAAAACATACAAACTGCTGTAACCGACCAACTGAAGGCCATTCCAGAATCCGAGTTCCAGAATGTTACATATGATTGGAAGGACCGTCTCCAGCGCTGTGTGGCTTCCGAAGGGAACTATTTTGAAGGTGACAATATCACATTGTAATTATATTTGAATAGAAAATTTAAAAAAAATCAGTCTCACTACTTTATTTACACACCTCGTACTACAACCATTCTGGTGTCGTCCAGTATCGGTCCAGTAGCAGCACCAAACGAGATTAGTCAAAAATGTTACCACATGTAAATCAAGTTTGAGACCTCTTTACAACATAATGTAGGTTCA
The DNA here is from genome assembly GCA_026182355.1 of Hermatobates lingyangjiaoensis. Classification (NCBI taxonomy): domain Eukaryota; kingdom Metazoa; phylum Arthropoda; class Insecta; order Hemiptera; family Hermatobatidae; genus Hermatobates; species Hermatobates lingyangjiaoensis. The sequence goes on along the minus strand of JAPFBL010000004.1, from coordinate 3,794,962 downwards.
ATCAGTAAATATGAAATTAGTTGTTTCCATCTAGCTCCAGTAATTTTGTGGAACTAGGATAATGGGATTCATAAAAACACAAAAAACTATACCTGAATTTTAGACAACAATCTATCATTCCATGGAATGTATCAGAAAGTTTATGCTTGTTGGTATTGATTTTTATTATTTCAGAATTTTATTCCTCCTACATACAATATAAAGTCTTTAACAATAAAACATTTCAAATTGTTTTTAATCAAACCTCTAAATAACAATGTTATTTCAGTGATATTCTTAAAACAAATCTGATAAGTACAGTAGGTGATCCATTTATAGTTGCATTGCTCTCCACAGAACTTGGATTTTTTTGAAATTTTTCTTATAAATTGCTAGTTTCATGTTTAATGTTTTGGCCAAATTTCATTGCTATCTAAATAGCCGTTTGGTGTTATTATACATTTTCTGAAAGCATAAATTGTGCGATAAGACCCCTTTCTATAATGAATATTTTTAAAGTAATTACCGTTTTTAAGTAAGAATACAAGAGGTTTGTAGTCGTCTTTCCACCCATAAATACAGTAGAACCTCGCAGTTCGAGTTTAATTTGTTCCCAGGCCAAGCTCGTGTTACGATTTACTCATATTCCGAAACAATTGTTTGCATTCAAATTAATATGAAATAATTAGGCTGTTTCATTCCCAAAAATGCCAGTTTTTAAGTTTTTTTTACTTTACTATAAGTAAAGTATAGTGATCGTGAAAAAATTCGATCTCGAGATTTTGACGGAATTACATGTTTTGAGGTCCCAGAAGTCGTTTTATGACGTTTTTACGATGATGTCTGTGTGTGTGTGGGTGGGTGGGTGGGTGCGTGTGTTAGCATTGCTTGTTACCACGCTACGGTCCAGAATCTTTGATGGATCAAGTTGATATTTTACACAAAAATGGGCCCCATCTAGACGAAGATCCCTATTGTTTGGGAAGAATTATGCATGATGGGAAAGTCACTTTTTTTGCCAAAAACCGTTTTTTTTAAAACATTTATTTCTCCTAAACTGATAACCCTAGAGTTTTGAAATTTTGACATTATCTTTGAGGTTTCAATTGCAACAAACGAAAAATATATTCAGAATTTTAAAACAACGGGAAATATTTTTTTTTCAATAAAATGTAAAAATTTTGACTTATAATGCAATCTCAAACCTTGTGAGAGCGATACAGGCCATACTGTTTGATGGATCAAAATGAAACTATGCCTAAAAATAAAACATTATGTGGAGAATGAGTTGAGATATTTTTTTTTAAAATTACATTCGCTAATGGGGTGTTACAGTACGATTTCTGTTTTCAGAAAATGTTTTTTTGACGCTAAACGGCTCGTTAAAAAATAATGAAAATTTGACCAAAAATGGAACAAAAAGTTAGCAATTAATAAAAAAAAAATCATGAAGTTTCAATTACGGGAAAGAGCAGTAACGATATAAAAACTCTTTGTTTATCCTAGACTAAGAGATCACCTGCTATACTTGTCGAATTTGTTGTATTTTTTTACATTGTTTACATTGACTTAGAAATTTTTTGAGCGAATCCACTGAGATAAAATTGATTTTATAAAGGAACAGTTTAAATTGTTTATTGAATTATATGAGATGTAAGAGGAATAATATTGTGCAGGTAAATGATAACACTCATTAAAAAAAAATTCGTATATATGTTATTTGACAAAGGGGAAGGAAAATGATCTTATTAAATACTAAGAAGCCATAAAATTCCCAGTATAATAATTCTGTTAAAAACCAAAAATGTAAAAGATAATTCAAAATATAAATCTTTCGTTTAGAGATTAATAACTATATTTATCGTACATCTTTAATTAACAGATCACCTTAAAACAACATTTTCTTCGCTGTTTAAGAAGTTTTTCAGAGAAAAAAAGAGTATTTTACTGTTTCAAATTTAAAAATTTTACATTAATATTCAATGTAGAAGGATGTCAAGTAAACGATGTAAGAAATCTACTGGCTATTTGAACAATAGCCATGTTCTCTTGTAGGATAATATTTCGTTTCAAGAAATGTTCAAATTGGTTTTTCAAAAATGTTATTGCTGCTGTAGTTATACTAATGAAATTATTTGCAAATAATAAATTATTTGTGATGTACAAAAATAAGCTTATAAATTGATATGTCCTTCAATCACTATCTGTACTAACTCACGAATGCAATGCTAATAATTATATCCCATTTAGATATTTATGTTATGCTTAAATGATACGTTATGTTTTATATACTCAAGAAATTTGACATTGAGTTACTTATAGTAAAGTAGAGTGTAGGCCACTCCAGATTTTTTATAAACAGTAGAAGTGCAATCCGAAAAAATAAACAATACTGTACGTGTACAGTATAATAATATTACTTGAACAAAACAATATTACATGAATACAAGAAATAATCATGATTTATTAATTTACTAAACTTAAAAAGGAGACCACCTTGGCATGAGGAAGATGGCGCTCGTACTGCGAATTTTTACTCGTTGTTCCAGACAAATATTCTTACAAATGGCTGTTCGTAAAGCGAATTGCTTGAAGAAGGAAGTACTCGTACTATGAGGTTCTACTGTACTAAGAAACTCAACTACTTGTCTTCACAGATGCCAATATGAAAGAATTCATTCGTGTTTAAAATATTTTTACACATTTAAAACGTCTTTGATGATTGAAAATTTCGCTTAAAGATGTTATGTGATTTTGCTTTCTGAAAAAACAAGTTTCAGATTGTTTTCTTTTTCAAAAACAAACAAAAGTCTGGTGTTCTTTATAGTGAGATTAATTAGTTGTATGTAGAGAACACTATGAGTGATAGAATTTACAAAAAATGGTTAGAATATTTAAAGAAAACAGAAATAATGTTCCTTATCAAAACATGATAGTTATTAATGAAGACTTTGTTCAGAAACTTTAAGGAAAAGTTCCAAAAAATAGACGATTACGATTTCTATATTATGCAATCTGTTAATACAAGTCTTGAAAAGTATTCTTTCTCGAATTGTGGCAGGATACTAAAATTATCGGAAATTAAGTAAACTCTGGTTATCAAAAACGATATCTTGATGTCTTCTTCACACCAAACCGGTATTAAATTTTGAAATAAGCCACCTGTCTATATATCAGTATAAATCACATATACAACAGAATGTTACTTTTGACTAAAGTATAAAATAACTTAATCATTTTTAAAATTGAAATTAATGTATTATTTGCTTTGAATTTTTGACATGTCTACTTAAAATGTTACTATTTTTCTTAGGGAACCACAGGCAGGCCTAAAGCAGCACTCTTAAATCATTTCACATTAATCAACAACGCCTACTTTTTTGGGAAAACAAACGGATTTGGAAAAAAGGTAACAATATGATTCAAATTGAAATATAGTTAAACATAGTCTACAGACTTCATTTTAAATTGATTGAAATAGCATGTTAATAATAACTTATTTGGATTATTTGGTTTATTTCTTTTTTAACTTATTTGGGGTATAATAATTATTTAAAGCTTTGGAGAAATCTTTAAGTAGTCTTTTTGTTTTTGTTGTTTGTTTGTGAGAGTGTGTGTCTGTCAAAATATAGATGACTATACCACATATGACATTCTTTGATGTACCCTAATTCAAATTTGGCACATAAACATTCCTTTGTTAAAGATAAAACAATATAAGTTTTCGTAATACTAAACTATGGCAAAAGTTTGTTATATTGAGACACTTAGGTCAAATATTAACTCTTATAATCTCCCAACTGTGTTTAATAGAAAACTGAAAAAACTATGTTACTTTCATAATGAATGAATGGTAAGATATTTCAAAAATTTTGATCATACAAAAAGTAAATATTATAGTAAAACTGATAACTATAAATAGATGCATATCTCAACAGTGATTTAGTTCTTATATTTATTAAATTTTAGTGATGTTCACCACAATAAAATAAATAAACAATGAGAAAAACCAGTTCAGATAAAATGTTTTAATTTTTAACTGACTGAATAAAAATAAATACAAAATCTCAAATGCCTCAATGAAGTAAGAATACAAGTACTATTCAAGTATTAATGTATACACATTAATACAAGTAACAAAAAAGTAATTACAATTACATGCCAAAGAATGTCATAAAAATGATTCTGGTTTAAACGTTATCAATGATTCATATTCGTAATTCTTACAACTTACGTAAAGAATACGTCTATTATAGAACCGCTTATTTTCTTGATGATAGCGAATAAGATTTACATGTAAATTAGGATATATGATCCAGTTGCATGCGTAACTCTCTTGCCGCATGATAAGGCCCATGAAGCTGATTAGTTCACCTATTAATGTGATGCATATGTTTACTTAATTATAGTGAGATCTCTGTCTCACTATAATATAATGTGTTACATTATTAAAACTGAAAATTAAGTATTCTTATATGTATATGAATATCATGTATTTGTAAAAGGAAGTTTCTCTTTTTGTCGGTTCATTGGCTCATTTCAACCAAGAGACTTAGACAATTTTAAAAAAAAAATGAAATTAATATTACTCTAACTTAGAAAACACCATAAATATGTTTTCAAGAAAATGGTTAACATACTGGTGCCATATAATAAACTTATATTTATAAAGCTGCCACATTGAAACATTAAAATTGTTTTGTGATTCGATATGTTGACATATTTACTGTGTTACACAGTAAACAGATTTTTATAAGTGAAATTTATTTTTTTAAATTGTACACAATTTATTGATTGATATTATTTTAGTATCTTCGGGAATATTACTATATATGAATCCAAAAGTAGGTGACATTAATTTTGTGTCTTATATTAAAGCTCAATAAATAAAAATAAACTAATTAACAAATCAAGTTTTTTCCACAGAAATATAACAGTTTATTGGTAATTTAGAAGGAAATGGAAGTTGCAATATTTGGCGAAATGCGAATATAAAATTTCACTACCATTAGAAAAATTATTTCCAGTTCACAAACCAAATAATCGAACAGTCATTATATAACAACTTGTGCAGTTTTCACATAACAGACCTTGAAATTCTCTGTACCTTGTTACAGTTGTTCCCTAACTACTTTGACCGTAAATAAATAATTTTAATTACTAAAGCTGACTATCGAATTAATATTTTTTTAATTGTTTTAACTTTTTTTGAACAATTTCTTACAAATAGTATTACAGAGCAAGTTTCATTGTTTACTAGAGTCAAATACATTGGGACAACACACAATCCATTATAGCCCTCCTTTGTCTATAGGTAATTAATTTGTTTATTAAATTGGTTGATTAGACGTTATCCGTGGTTATTGTCTTTATAGTATTAATTTTATGTTTCATATTTTCACTTGGTACATAAAAATTAAATAGAATGGGAAGCACTTGATTTGACGAAGAACAAAAGAAGTTAGCATGGATACCAGAATCCGTAATCTATTTTTCTACAAATATTCAAGCAGAATGAATAATTTTTATGTGTAATGTTTATATCAAGATACCGTATGAGTTTATGAGTCCCACACTCATTTATGATTTTTTTAAGGGGATTCAAACCCTTCTGTTTCAATAATTAATTATAGACATAATAATTAATAATAATAATTATAATTCATTATAATTTCTTTCGTTTTTTTTGTAAGAAGGTGAAATGCATATACCCACATTGTTCTGGGCTCCTAGATAAACCAGACTACCAACTAAAACACCCCCTTTTCTTCTAGGACACTAGCCTGGAACTGTTTTTCACATTACCTGAGCCTAGACCATTCATTTCCTTACGTAAGGCAGCTTTACTTTAGAATATGTTATTCTAGCTCCTCTAGGTGTCTCTCTTTGGTGGTAAGGATATTTTTGACCAGCCAGTCTACCATTTTCCACACATCAGATGATGTCTCCATCATCTTGGCCATAATAGTTTCTGGGGAGAATATACCGATTTTCTTCATCAAATCAATCCTCTGGCTATTCCATTTTTTGCATGAAAAGAATGTGTGCTCTATATCATCTACTGCTGAGCAATACAGGCACTCGGATGGTGCTTTCCTATCTTGTATAGGAAGGTGCGGAAGTACCCATTTCCGCTGAGAAATTGTGTCAGGTAACACCCCCACCTCACCTTGACCTCTCTCGGCTCACAATCGGACATCTCTAATTACCTTAAACGTCCAGTGCCCTCACACCTCTTGCCATCTGTCTAGGGTACGTCTTCTCTGCCGACTTCTTGCATTCTTCGGTAAATAGCCTCCATTTCTCACGTTAGTAGGTCAACTGGAATGATGCCAGCTATCACCAGGACTGCAGGCTCTGATACCGTGCGACAACCTGAGCACATCCTTAATTCTCCTCTCTTTTCTACTATAAGCAGTTTTTTTCATAATTAATAATAATAATAATTACAATCTAATTATTAATAGTATTATTATAATTATTTATTGATTATTGTTACTTCGGTCTCAATCATTAATTAATTAATAATTAATCATAAACATGATCTGCTCATCTCCTACCCCAATACACCTTGTCACATATTCGTCAAAGTTTGAACCGTTACATCACCTATGTAGCTTTTCCACTACAGGTAACTATCATTCAACTTCAATACCTTCAATATGCAACTTTTTGATTTAAACCGTTGTTACACGATTACTAGTTTAAAAAACATAACGTGCTCTAAACGCCTTATTTATTTAATAAAGCTCTTGTTTAGGTGTAGAGAGGTGCTATAATTTTGATGTTTTACATGTAAAGCGTAAAAAAGAATCAACTTTTTAAAAATTAGAACCAAATATTTTGATAATATTATGGTCCAATATTTAGATCTATTTTTGACTAGTATGCTCACACCAGGCATACATACGTAGCTCACACTAGGCGTCACACTAGGCGTACATATGTAACAATCTGCTGACTCTACAGTGTGACTTGCAATATAGTAAATATTATTTAAAGGTGCAGTTGAACAAGCACTTATGTAAATAAATAATTATCAGTTCAGTCTACTTAATCAGTATGCATACTAGATAACCACTTTCTATGCCAGTATTTATCATAATTTAAAATTCATTTTTTATTGCCTGTGTTGAGACTTTTCACTAACACATGATTTGAGTTTGTGAGAAATAATCTATTCTTTAATATTTTATTTTTATTATAAAAAATCTGAATATGCTATAAATTTAAGTGAATTACGATAAATTCCTATTTCGGCATGTTTTCATGTTTCTAAAACTTATTGAAAATAAAGATTTATAATAAAGGCATGAATTTACCATCTTATATCTTCTGTAATTGCCGTTATTTAATAAATTTAACTATTAAGTATATTACGGGCTAATGGCATACAAGTCTTAACTCATTGACCTCTAACAGGATGTTAGATCGTTTACCCTTTATACTTCAGAACCAATATTACTTAGTGTTGTGTACGAACATTTCTTCAAGTTTAGTAACTGTTAGTTTCTAAATAATATGATTAAACGATTTGACCTTAGCAGGTTATAGTTTGACCCACTCCATATTAGTTCATTCAAATTGTAATTCCTTTATAAATTTCAAAGAAGCATAGAATTTTAAATAGAAAGCAGAAAAGTGCATAAGCCATACAATGACTCAATATAGTCTGAAGTTTTTGATTAACTTATGAGTATATGCCTTGGTTGTAATATGTAGGCAATGTCCCACCCGTATGAAACCTGAATATAAGTTGCCTAGAACATCACAAAACTGATCCATCCCTAATGGTTGAGGTAGGGGTGCGCAAGATCACTGCTCGTTCTTTACAAGAACAACCATGGCATAAGGTGAGCCTATACGTACGTATATATACGTAAAGTCTGGGGATCTGATGACTTATTATGTTCACCTGATGTTCAGTCCAGGACCAAATGCAGTAATTTACTGAGCCAAACATATTCGCCACTGTGATACTGAGTCGTATTTAGAGTTCATTCCAGTGACTTACCATGTCCGTAAATACTTTAGTAAGTCTAATAGTGATTTACACTATAATTGCACTTATAGTGATATTAGCTTAGGAACTATTGTTTTTCATTCCTTAACCTTAATCTAAGGGTACTTCTTTATCACCGTTATCCAATAAAACGCTTTGGTTTTGTAGGAGACACTTAGGTCCATTTAAGTGGTAAATAGATCTAAGGATTATTTACAACTTAAGTAGTAAATGTAACTAAGTTTAAACAACTTAAATGAGAATCTCAACCACTCAAGTGAGGATATCCTAAATAATCGTACAAACGATTATTTAAATCCTAAAGGATACAAAGTGTGACAGGAAGGTAAAGACTAGCGCTTGTAGGCTTTAAGAAAACTAACCTGTAAAGAATCTCTGATTAGCCACAAAAAAAAGTTGTGCAATTATTCTATTTGTGTAATAATACAAAAAAAAATTTAGAAAAAAGAAAAATATTTTTTTAAAAAAGGAATAGTGGTGTAGATCTAAAATAATGATAGTAGATTAATACTGTCTTCCATTTCAGTTGTCTATGACATCCTAACAGGTAAAACCCGACATGAACCCTGCATGTACTAGTTTACCATTAAAAGAATATGTTTTACTATTAAACTATTGTTGAAGTGAATGTTTGACAATAAATCATTGTAAAAATATTATGCATAAATGAACTCAGAAGAGTTAATGAAATCGTTATAATTGATTTGAAATGATCACGACAATATATAACAAATGTATTACTAGAGATATGTGTAACAAAGGAATCAACGTCATTTTAAACTTCAATCTGACGTAAAATACATTACCACGATCTGAAGGTATGAATAGAAAATATTATGAAGTAAAATAAATGAACAACAAACAAATGCTAATAAATAACAAATTAAAAATACAAAATACATAGTATGTAAAATAGGACTTGAAAGGTAACAAGGAATAAATATTTTACTGTGTATAGTCACTAGAATAGTAAAGGTTGAGAATTTTGTAGAGATTTTCTGAATATTATGAAAAGAAATACTTTAAATCGAGGGTTTAGAGTTGTATGAAAGAAGTTTCTTGAAGGATTTTTATGATTTTACTGCTTCGTGAACTGTTGATGTCTTCAACTTTGAATAAATTACTTGATTTGGCTCGTAGAAGGAAAAAAGTAGAATCTGTTGAAGGAATTTAGTTTCAAGCGATCATTTATATCAGCAACTGAATTAGATTTTCCTAATCCGATTTTAGTATGAAAACATGAAAATATTGTTAAGAATCAGTTAGTTTAATTTACATTGACCTATATTTGAGAAAAGCATAAACAAAATTAACTTCTCTGTAATGATTAAAAGAAGTGCTTGTTTTTTTATTTAAAATAAATATGTTCTGAAAGAAGTTCCTGCATCAAAAATAACTTAAACTCTTTTTTTCCACTCACAGTAATAAATATTACTTCTCAATTACTAAACTATGTAGTCCTTAAAAATATTCTATGCAGTTGCTACATTGATTCAAGCACTCAAAAAATTCAATTGAGTGCTCACGGAACTTCCATTCCCGTGATCCGTCACTTCCGTTCACGGAAGAACAAACATTTGGAACCTTTGACTCATTGGGCAAGCAAACTACAGTCGACCATGTGAGAAAAACTTGGTCTCTCACTTCAATTCCTGCGTTAGATAAAGTTTCCCCTTGCGACTTAGTTAACGTCATTGCGAAACAGAATCTGACGGCACTTTGCAATCGTTTGAACGAAAACGGATAGTGGCTCGGAATCAATGGTATGCGTGGTATACCACAGACTCCCCAATACCACACCCAGTCATAATGTCCGCCACCTCATGGCATATACTGTGCAGAGCACGAGCTCAGAGTCGTGTCCCGTTGCACAGTTTCGGAGCACTCACATTTTGTAACATGAAATTTGTTACTGCTGCTAAATTGCAGCATGATGGTGCTCCTACTTTAACTTTTTACTCATGAGCAGGTAGTCCAGTAAAAAGAAATTCAGAATCAAGAAATTCAGTTGGTTAATGAACTGCTTCCTCATCACTAATCACTCTCTTTACTGCCTTGTAAGTTCTTTCCTTTGGATGATATAGCATAAGAACTTGTTTGTTGAGTTTTTTTCCCTGTTCATATTAAGGGTTGAGAATTTCTCGTTCACAAGACTATTTATTCTTAATAGATAGAACAGTCTCAACTCTGGGACACATTTTCAATGATGTCAAATAGGCAATATATTCATATGCTCAATTTTTTTTTTTTTTTTTTTTATTTTATTTTACATAGTCACAACAATGCAAATGTACATTACCAGTGACAATGACGAAGGAAATATATACATTACACATGGAGGCAGGAGGGAAGAAATAATTCAGTAATTATACTTCCTGGCGTGAGAAATAAGTTATGAAACTTAGATTAAATTTACAAGTCACTAGAGTAATTCACACTAATAAGTCTCTTGGTCAGTTTCTCTTCAGGCGCCTTTGGGGATTTCCTGGAATATTTGTTGAGGAGATGTTTTGGACTAAGGGATTGTTATTGCTACAAAGATTTTTATGGAAGGCTTTGTATCGAGATATTGCTACTTGATGAACTGTTGAAATCCTGAGGTCTGAATAGATTGTTTGATTTGGTATGTAAAAGGGACAATGAAGAATTTTTCTAAGAATTTTTGACTGAAGAGCTTGTATGCTCTGGGCATTACTAGATTTTGTTGCTCCCCAATTTCAATTCCGTAAGTCCAAATAGCGCATAATCATAGATTTATATAGTAATAGTTTCATGTGACCCGTAGTTAATTTTGAACGATTATCAATAAGTGAATAAAAGTCTATATCGTCTGTTTAGTTCTGTTTCTTTTCATTTTGATATGGAGGAGCCAAGTAAGACGTCTGTCAAGGTGCAGTCTAAGTATTTGGTGGTTGATAGCTTGAGGGATCGGAATATCGTTAAGGAAGACTGGAGAACACGCATCTGGCCGCAACGTGAATGTTACGTAACACTTGTTCTGTTCGTTAATGCGTATTCTCCAAACTTCAGCCATGACTCTATAACGTTTAAGTGTTGCTGGATATAGTAGATGCTAGCTCAGGACTGTCATTTGTGCAAAGGATTGCCTTGTCGTCAGCAAATGTGGCTAAGACTGTATGGGGAGATTCTGGAATGTCGGAGGTGTATATGGAGTATAGCACTGGTATGCTCAAATGAATTTAAAATCAACTAACAATACCTACTTGCTACACCTGTGTCTTTTCAAAATAAAAAACTCTGTGAAGTTAGCAAAATACAGCTTAAAGCCCCATAACTTAGCTTCTGCACTGAATTATCAATCTATTTAGAGCCTATATTTTAAGTTAGGCATACACAAATCTAGTGTCAAAGTTTCAGCTCGTTATGTCGCTTGGTGGCTCTTGTGACAAACGTTTTTGCTTTAAACGTCCATAACTTCACTTCTGCGTTGAATTTCTTATCAATTCAGAACCTATATTTTAAGTTACACATACACATATCTTGTGTAAAAGTTTCAGCTTGATATATCTTATGGTTGCCGAGTTCACTTGTGACAAAATTTTGCGGACTAACCGACAAACCAACAGAAATTTTTCTAAGGGTGGATTCGGTTTTTCCAATGTATGAAACGTAAAGAAAACTTGAAATGAGTCAGTTCTACATTGTACATTGTGTACAAACAAAATCATTCTTTTATTTATATAGATTACTAGCAACTCAATTCTAAAGTAATGTTTTATATTAATTCGAAGTTTTAAGTTTTGTAAATTACTACAAAATCATTGCATGTTTCATTGAGTTCCTCTTAGTACAGTGTAATGATAATTACACTAACAGTTTAGTTCTTTTTCAGCATCACACCCTGTGTCTCCAAGTTCCTCTTTTCCATACTTTTGGTCTCTCACTTGGAGTCATTGGTGCACTTAATTATGGTATTTCTCTCGTTATCCCAGCGCCAAGGTTTTCACCCGAAACTACTATTGAATCACTTAAAAAAAACAAGTAAGTAAGCTTTAATATTATATTTTTTTACCATAAAACTCAGGGTAGCAAAGACACACACCAAATCACAAAAAACGATAACTAAGTGTAAATGAAAGAACAATGAAAGCGAGCACAAACAGAAATAAGATAAGGGTTTCTTTGAAATAGAAAAATGAACATAGAGCCATAATTTTTTGTTCAACCATTTTCAGGAGGGAAGTGAATCTTCAAACATTCTCTTAGAACATTTAACCTGTTTGATTTACTATTTTGATTAACATTTAGATGTCTTTTAAACATTTTATATATACAAATACCATATGGTTTAGAAATCAAAGTCACCAACAAGAAAATGAATTTCTGACGAGTATTTATCTAACTTCGAAGATTATTAAAGTTTCCCTTAAGTTTTAAAACTAATATTTTAATTAAATTCTTTAGTTAACATAGATCCCCAATAAAACAATGCTGGAATTTTTGGATTTGCCACAAAATTTATGGTTTCTAGCATAGAAAAAATAATACTGAAGTTTTGTTCCATGAACTAACTCAATTCATAATTGCTGTATACTGGATAAACTGAGTTTTGGAATAAAGAAATCTACGTCTAAACAAACAACTGTAAATAATTAGGGATGGGCGAAATGTCGTAAGGTCAATGACCTACATCTGAGTGGAACAATGAATGAAGCATGAAGAAGAAAATAGATATATGGGTCAGCTGTAGAAAAATGTTGTGAGAGAGATATTTTAAAACATGAGAAATCCAAAAATAAAAAAAAAAGTCGTCAGAACATGCTAAACAAAAAACAAACCTTTGATCGCGTCAATGTTAAGATTACTTTGAATATACCATCAATATTTATTACCAATTCTTATTAAATTTTTATACTTAGTACTAAATAAACACTACTTGTAAATTTTACTGAATACATGAGCTGATTCTAATGCATGTAGTATTCTTGTATGCATAATATAAATTGGAAAGAAGCTTAATTGATCATGCATGAAAGGTGGATAATGTTACGAAATATTGTTGAGTAGCCTTTAGTGTAATTTAGCAAACTAAATGCTATAACAGCAAATATTGGTATACTGAAATCAGGCTTCATATCAACTAGATGTTTGTCAATAATGTTTACATCAAAAGTCAGATGTTTTCTCTTTTGTCCCTGAACTCTTCTGTTTGTCATTAACTGGCAAAACTATTTTTGCTTTAAATTTCTTTTCATTTCTGAAAGGAATTTTATATAAAAGTACGTTTTATTCTCTCTTCATTTATTACAATATCAAATATATATTTACTGCTAAAGCCTTCATTCATTGCAACTTTCGAAAGTTACCTGATCTAAAGTCCATTTTCTGAAATTTTAACCTGAATTACATGCTGATATATATATATATATATATAAACTAGAATTTAAAAAAGAACACATAGAAAGGAAACCACTGAACTCACTACTATATTTCGATGTCCTCGTCTTCAGGAAAAGAAGTGAATCGCTCCAAAGGCTGATAACGACTGACTTGGCGTTCGAACTGAAGCACTCAAACAGTGTAGCCAACTTTCGGAGGAAAGGTAGACAGGGAAGATAAAGAGATAAAAGCCAAATAAAAATTAAAAAATGAAAACATTTAACTAAAATAAAATTAAAAGCTGATAACAACTTTAAAAATAAAATAAATAAATAAAATAAAAAATAAATAAATAAAAAATAAAAAAAAAATATATAAATAAAAAAAAAATCAACGATTGAGGTTAAGCCCAGGAGCCGATCTACCGCCCAGAAGACTAATAAGTGCTTCATCTGAAGCTCTCAGAGTAACTTTCGAATTAGTCTGATCAATCTGCCTCAGGACCTGTACACGGAAACAGTCATTAAAACTGAGTCCGTGAGAACTGGCATGAGTAGCAACGGGAAGGTCACTGCGTTTGCCAACGGATGACCTGTGATTATTCATACGCAGGCTTAGCTTGGTGGAAGCCAAACCCACATAAAAAGAATCACACTGGGTGCAATCCAAACGGTAAACGCAGTTACCAGAGGTACAAGAGGTCTTGTGATATATATATATATAAAAAGATTTCACATAAACACGTGAAACAACAATCAATGATCAAACCACAATAAGAAATGGGAAAACAAGACTAAGATCTTTCAACCGTAACAAGCGGTCTTCGTCAGAGTCAAAAACCCAACTGAACACTAGATGCAGAAAACATCTGGTGAGGAGTTGAGAAGAGTGGGAGGGAAGAGTGGTATTTTAAAAGGGTGAAAGCTCAGTTTTAAAAGGGTAAATCTAATATTATAAACATTAGTAACGGTCTCTTCAAACTTGATACTTTCGTCACGAGGGCAACAGCCTCTTCAAAGAGGGTTGACAGCTAGCGGATAGTTTTTTACTTTTTCTTACTGTACTCCTTTGTTTCCCCAAACATCCCTTTCTGGACATTAGTCCTTTCCTGTGCTTTCACCCTTTTAAAATACCACTCTTCCCTCCCACTCTTCTCAACTCCTCACCAGATGTTTTCTGCATCTAGTGTTCAGTTGGGTTTTTGACTCTGACGAAGACCGCTTGTTACGGTTGAAAGATCTTAGTCTTGTTTTCCCATTTCTTATTGTGGTTTGATCATTGATATATATATATATATATATAAAAGTTGGGAGCAGTCCTTCTTCAATACATGCTTTTAAAAACTGGATGTCTGTTTCCACTTGATTTAATTTTGTCTTATATTTTTCCAAAATACGATTCGTATTTTGGAAAAAAAATATAAGACAAAATTAAATCAAGTGGAAACAGACATCCAGTTTTTAAAAGCATATATATATATATATATATTTCACTCAAATTCGAAAAAAACGATCCAAACTAGACGCAAATCAGCTCAAAAACGAAGATGGGTTACCGGGACGGTTTCCTGCCGTTGTGCTTCCGGCGTGCTTGGTCTCCCATTCTATTTTCTCCTGAAGACGGATCATCCGAAAATTTAAGTTTGTAAGTGTGTCTCTTTCTCTGTGTGTTGCTTTTCTTCGTTTTTGAGCTGATCTATATATATTATATATATATATATGTTTCACGACGAATCACAAACACAGAACTAAGGAACAAACACACTTACTGTCTCTAATTTTTGGTTGAACCGTCATCAAGAGAGTTGAGATAGGGACACCAAGCGCACTTGTCAAGGGACGGTTGGAGACCCCACAATTGTGGACGGAGACCCCACAAAAGTGGAGACGGTTGAAGACGGTCTCCAACCGTCGCTTCACAAGTGCGCTTGGTGTCCCTATCTTAACTCTTCTGATGACGGTTCAACCGAAAATTAGAGACAATAAGTGTGTTTGTTCCTTAGTTCTGTGTTTATAATTTATCGTGAAACGTTTATTGTCTTTTTTGATCGTTTTCCTGTTTACAATATATATAAATATATATAGTTATACATATATATATATATATATATATATATATATATATATATATTTACCATGATAAACGAAAAACGTCCGGCAGGACAGATAACACTTAAAATAAACAGTGACACATATCATTCATTTTTCAATATTGAAAAGTGAGTCTTTGTTATGTTTCATTCTATGTGTCACTGTATTTTTAAGTATATATATATATATATATAAATCCTAACCTTGATTTATTATACTAACCTTGCCACATCAGGAATGGTTATGAATAATAACCCACATAAGAAAGCACCCCTCCAGAAAACCAACGTTATTTATGAGTTTAACTGCAAACTAGGAACTGTGAGTCCCTATCCTCAAAATACGTGGGTTCCACCACTACCACGCTTTCCAGAAGGCTTACAATGCATCTTGCCTCTGGAGGCCCTAAGGAGCATGTCGCGAAAGCACATGGGTTACAACTAACGAGGGAAATGCTTACTGACAATACCATGATTTTGCAGCAAGAATACGACCACACCAGGCTGCAAATTTTGGAGGCTATTTTCATCCTCCAAAACCAGCCTACCATTAACAGCCAGGGTGGGGGATTCACTAGAATTTTAAAGCTGTTCGACGGAAACCTGAAGACAAACCAGTCACTGAGAGTGAACGAAGACAGTCCAATACCTTCCCAAGCACAAACGGCTGTAGGAAGGTAACCAGAATCCTGGGGAAACCTCACCCTGCGGAAACCTGTTACAACCTTCCAATGATTATGACTGTTAACCTTGCGTGTTTATTTAGTAATGTATTTTAATAGATCAGTATCAATGTTAAGTTTTTATTGTTATTTAGTATGTATAGTTTAATTGTGTAAAAATAACCTTGAAAATGGTCGATGTGGACCGAAACATGTTGGTGTACAAAAATAAAAATTATGGAGAACTGATATATCTAGTCCCGGACTCTTGGAAGCCAGAACTCAGAAGAATGGAAAAATTAACCCGAAAAAGAGTGAAATTGGAAATAGGCATAAGTTTTAACAAAACTTGTATATATATATATATATATATATATATATATTAGTCATCTACACACATATATATATATTATATAATATATATATGTGTGTGTATGTGTGTAGACTGACTAAATATAATATATATATATATATATATATATATATATATATATATTATATTTATATATATATATATATATATTATATATATATATATTATATATATTGTGTGTGTGTGTGTAGAAAAATCACAATTAAAAGAAAAAGAAAAAGAAAACAAATAAATGCTCTGAGATCTTTCACTTTATGTCATCAGAAAGCAAACAAAGCAAGAAAAAAGAAGGCAACAGAAAAATTAACCAGGAGGAAGGTTACATGTTACACATATATAATGATTAAAAGTAAGGTTAAAAAAAAACTCACTTCTGGGAGTAATTTTTCTTTGATTCCCATATCGACTTTAAGTTTATATCTTCAGACTGAGGTGTTGCCATCGGCTCACCCTGGGGGTAACCTTTGCCAACTTCTATATGTGTCACATGGAGAACCAATTATGAATAAACTCGGGACAAGACCACTATTACTGCCATACGTTGATGACTGCTTCGTTGTAGTAAAAGATCAGAATGAACTCAACAGGCTTAAAGAGATTTTGAAAACTAGTCCGGTCTCAAATTCACCTCAGAGATTGCTGTCAATAATAAACTCTAACTTCCTCGACTAAAGATAGATTACCATAATCCGAAAACTTACTACATCAATTCACAAGAAGTCCACAAACTCTGCACCTTATCTTAATGCTAACAGTGAATGCCCACAACAATACAAGAACTCAACGATAAAAGCTTGATACATAGATCTATAAAACAAAGCAAATGGAAACTATTTCAAAGGACATCGAGTTACAAAACAATCTCATTAACAACGGTACTCAATCTCTCTTTAAATTTTAAAACAATATCTAATAACAGAATCTAATCAGTCAAACCGATAACCAAATAACAGGCATAACACATAACCTTTATTACGAAATCAGTATCGGAAGACCACAAAATAGACGAACGCGTACTCAAGGATATAATTAAGAAGATTATAAAATGCACCTCACCCGAGGTAAGGTCCCTTTAATAACCTATTATCGGAGCACCACTTTACAGCCTAGTGATAGAAATAGCAATAAGAGTTAAAGATTCTCAACTGAAGGATCTAATCTCGTGTATGAAACACCTTACAAATGGGGACCTGAGCCCTGCAACATTCATACATTGGATGACAACTACATCACTGTCGAAAGACTTACCATGCACCTTTCTATAGGCGGTCCCAAGAAACTTAGAGGACATAGCATAATACCAAAATAACTAGAGACTACTCGTGATGGAACTAAAATAATTAGAAAGAAAAAACTATCAATCGTGCTGGCAATCGTCAGAAGAATAATAATTAATAAATTATATCTATCATTTATTTTTATTATAATATACTATTTTAGTAGTTTTAGTAGTGAGAGAGTGCTTAAACTATACGCGACCTTAAGAATAAAAAACCGTAAACTTCATACACCCCCCCACCATCCACCCCTACCTCATCATTGCTTTAAAGAAATCAAGAGCAAGAAAACCGAAGAGAAGGTACTTCAAACTTCTACTATATAATGTTTTATAATACCAACTCCCAAAGAACTAATAATTTGTCTTTGTTTATTAATCACCTGAAGAGACTGGAAGCCAGTCGAAACCATGTCGGTTATACTAATTAACATTCTCCAAGTTTGGATGAAGAAAGAAAAGTATATCAGAAACTTTGAAAAATAGTAAAAAATGACATCAGCGAAATACGGTAGCTGTTCAACGAAATATGTTTTAAAGAAGACTGCTTCCAAATTTTACAAATATATATATATATACGTTTCACGACGAATCACAAACACAGAACTAGGAACAAATTACAACTTTCCTAATTTTTGGTTGACCCGTCATCAAGAGATAGATAGGGACACCAATTTGCACCGAAAATTAGAGACAATAAGTGTGTTTGTTCCTTAGTTCTGTGTTTATAATTCATCGTGAAACGTTTTTGTACTTTTGATCGTTTTCTGTATTACAATATATTAAATATATACCTATACATATATATATCATAAAATATATAAATAATATATTTATACCATGATAAACGAAAACACCGGCAGGACAGATAACACTTAAAATAAACAGTGACACATATCAATCATTTTTCAATATTGAAAAGTGAGTCTTTGTTATGTTTCATTCTATGTGTCACTGTATTTTTAAGTATATATATATATATATATATATATATATATAAATATGTATTTATAATATATGTATTTATTTATAAATATATGTATTTATTTATTATAAATAAATAAATATATGAAAATATATACATTGGAAGCCCTGTACATAAAGGAAAGGAACCCCTCTATAAACCTCCAGGTCAAGGACATGTACATAATTCCGACGAGCAGGAGCCTGGAGCCAAGCATGAAGTCCAATCAGAGCAGCAGCCTTAACCCTGCGCTCTGATTGGTTCGAATTAGTCAATCTAATTGGTATTTAAGCTCTTAACTACAAGGCATACTCTACCTGATGACGACCAACGTTTATATGGTCGAAAGCTCGTAAAATAATGACGATGTCTTTAGGACAGATGTTATGGCAACTGCAGCCAGAAGAAAGAAAAATCGCCCAAAGGATCGAGGCCACCAGCGCAAAGTTAGTGAGTGCAGAAGCTGCTGCAAATTTTAACCATATATATATATATATATATATTCAAAATGATCTTGACATCTTCATTCAACACAATATTAAGATTTTTTTTTAGGCTAGGTCTTTGAATTAAAATACACCTTTTATACTACCGTTTCGATGTATTTATGCACAAAATGCTACAAATGATTTTAGCCTCATCTTCAGCAACCCTGAGAATGGTATAAAAATATATCAAAACCTTTGCATAAGATAATTATTTCAATTTAAAGACCTAGCCCTCAGAAAAACTGACTAAATATAATATATATATATATATATATATATTATATTTAGTCAGTCTACACACACACACATATATATATATATATATATATATATATATATATATATATATATATATATATATATGTGTGTGTGTGTGTGTGTTGTGTGTGTGTGTGTGTGTGTGTGTAGAAAAATCACAATTAAAAGAAAAAGAAAACAAATAAATGCTCTGAGATCTTTCACTTTATGTCATCAGAAAGCAAACAAAGCAAGAAAAAAGAAGGCAACAGAAAAATTAACCAGGAGGAAGGTTACATGTTACACATATATAATGATTAAAAGTAAGCTTAAAAAAAAACTCACTTCTGGGAGTAATTTTTCTTTGATTCCCATATCGACTTTAACTTTCTCTTCATAGGCCAGCTTGAGAATAGAGTCGAGGTTGGAGAAAAGTTGTCTGATAAAAATAAACTGTAACGATGAAGCTAAACTTCTCAGAAAAGATCACTCTATCACAAATATATATACATATATAAAGCACCAGAAAATCTCAAAAAGTTTTTAGAGATATTTTGAGTTTCTACACACACAATATCACTTCTTTCATTAATCGATTAGTCATGCTGGATTTTGAAATGTAGAAGTGCGATTTACGAAATTTTACCCCATTTACAATCTGTACCCCATAATTACATAATTTGAGGACCATTATATTTAACATATGTTCAATTAATATGGAAATAAACAATTATTGTTATTATTACTCTTATAAAAATTTTATAATTTCAATTCATAACTACAGGTAAGTTCTTTCTCAAATACATCATCATTCATCATCAACTTCATCAAAAGATTGCCATAAACAAAAATAAATAAAATTTATTACTGCACAAATGTAATATACAAAAAATATAATTATAAATATTATGTAAATAACAAATAATGTAGAACTGTTTTTTGTAGGTTTTCCCTAATATATGGAACCCCGACGATGTATGTGGACTTATGTAATAAAATACAAGAAGTTCTAGCAGACGATAAACAGCTTCAAGACTCGCTTAAAAATTTCAGTACTATAGTATCAGGAGGTGCAGTGTGTTCTCCACAACTATTCAAGCTAATGTCTGAAACGTTTAACTGCACCAATTTATCAGTAAGTTTAACTTATTCTATAAATCATCATAGAATGCCTAAATATAAATTATATTAGATATTTTACTAAAATATTCTACAATATTTTTTTTTTATCAATCTGAAATCACTTTACTTCAATGAGTTTCAAGTATGCTAAACATTAAATGATCAAATATGTAACACTGTGTACTGTGTTAGTGTGTAAGCTGCTCTGAACTTAAATTTCGGTATATCATTCTATTAAGTATTTTTTTAAATACCTGAAAACACCGTACAACTAATGCCCATTCCAAATTGACTTGAATCTTAATATTCAAATTTGAAGAAGTTGCAGTCCATATTTCAATAAGGAAAGAAGTTCCCATTGTATCATACATCTTTTTTTTTCTTTATCGTTATATCAGAAAAAGGTTAAATGTTTAAAAACATTTGTTACAATAACTGATAATCCATCAGTTATTACAAAAACGATCCATCAGTAGAAATATTATAACTAATCAAAGGTCATCGCATCTAAAACTGCATTTGGTTTCGAAGCACACACACACACACACACAAAGAATATATATTCATTTCACTATGCAATCATTTATTTAGTGGTATTTAATCATATTTAGAATAAGGTGAATA
This sequence comes from Hermatobates lingyangjiaoensis, assembly GCA_026182355.1. Classification (NCBI taxonomy): domain Eukaryota; kingdom Metazoa; phylum Arthropoda; class Insecta; order Hemiptera; family Hermatobatidae; genus Hermatobates; species Hermatobates lingyangjiaoensis. Next base: position 3,773,785 of record JAPFBL010000004.1, on the reverse strand, counting down.
AGATACACAGTAAAAATAACACTCTCACTATCTCTCATTTTCGGCTTAACCATCATCAGGATGGAAAGATAGTTTACTCTGAAACGTTTGTTGTCCTTTATGGATCCTTTTCTTGATGATAATATTTAAATATATATATATTTGTGAATTTAGGGAACAGTTCTTCTTTAATACATATCTCATTAAAAAGAACGCTATATCTTGCTGCATCTTCTTTTCTGACGAACTAGTTGTTACAGACAATTTAGGTAAAGTTTTGCACCAAATAGATGACTTAAATGTCAGAAAAAAATGTCGCCTAGTATGACAAAAACTTTGAGAAACAAGTTGGAGCAAGATATGCCGTTCTTTTTAATGAGTTATATAATATATATATATATATATATATTTGTGTTTAAATAAGTTGTCCGGAAGAAGATAATTGGTTAGTTGCGATCGTGACCAATGGGAATAAAGGTTTTGCAGGCCAAGCTGAATCCAAGTGTGCAGCTGTTGAAAGTCAGTTCCTCGCTATTATGCGAAGCCTCCGTTATTCTGCCAATGAGTTGCACAGTCTCTCTTTAAAATAAGATTACTGGCAGAAAACATATTAATATGCACTCTTGAGAGTCCATCTACGGGAGTGACTTAGGAAGGACTGACTTGAGTCCTTCCTAAGTCATTTTCATAGATGGACTCTCAAGATAAGTTGTAAACCTGAAGAAGAACGCTAAGTGTTCGAAACGCGTTCTTATTTTACATATTAAACTTTTTTTGTGTGTAGACGCTCATTATAGATTGTTGAATCATCTATATGCATAAAAAAGAGGTTGACCTTTAGCACACAACGTTGTTTAATGGCTAAGAATGATCACAATGGTTATGTAATCTCCATCTGTTTTTCAATGAAAACAATATCCTGATAGTCAGAGACATCAGGACACGATGCACTAGAGTGTTGCTCATAATTAATGTTCATCCGGGAGATAGATCATTGTCCTTTATGCATCGTCAGTTTATTCATTTCAAACTTGGCATGTAAGCTGATAATACTTTGTTATGAAGTTTTGTGAATAAATTACACATTCAAACACTGTTAGCTGTACTGATTACATGCTATGTCAATTGGAATTTCGTACTCTAAAGTTACTATTTTTATTAGTAATTTAAAAATATGCGTTCAATATTTAAATCTAAACTGCATTTCTGCAATATAAGAAAGAAAACTTTCTCTTAAACCATAAAGTTTCCTTATTCAAAAACATATTTATATGCCAAAAGTTAACCTGCATATTTCATAACTCTAAAGATTAATTTTCATAAAATAATATTTCTATATTTTTATTTATATTGGAAGTTTTAAAAAATTTACGTCTCCACACATAAAAAAGTTTTATACAAAAACTAAGAACACTTCAGGTTTACATCTGCACTCTTTAGAGTCCATCTACGGGAGTGACTTAGGACTGGCTTGAGTCCTTCCTAAGTCATTTTCATAGATGGACTCTCAAGATAAGTTGTAAACCTGAAAAAGAACACTAAGTATCCGAAACGCGTTCTTATTTCACATATTAAACTTTTTTTGTGTGGAGACGTAAATTTTTTAAATTCCCCAATATGAGTAACAGATAACACAAGTAATGAACATTTTCATTCATGTAAAGGCAACGTTTCACAGTCTGCTTGACGCGATAAATGCTACTATAATGCCAGATAGTGAACTCTGAAGGTTTTGCGTGCAGACTAAGGTCAGGGACAAATTGAACGCTCCACTGCTCCAGTTCCTGTAATCCCTACTTGCCTCTAAGAACCTCTTTGTACCCGCATATTCTTTCAAGCTTTAGTAAATTTATGATCATAGTAAGATACTATTTATAGTATCTTAATAGTATGATAATTATTATAAGCAATATTCAAGCAATATTAGTTAAACAACAATATTAGTTAAATTCGACCACTCAGTTGGTGGTGGGGAAGTCTGCTTCACTTCGATAGAATAGCAGTGTTCAGTTGGCATTTAAACGCCGAAGTAGTTAGTAATATGTATATTTAGTTAATATAAGTAGTTTAAGAACCTAACGATGACCCATGGGACCGAAAGCTTGTTATGTTAGTTTAATCTAGTGTAGTGATTAATTAAATATAGTTATCCCCTGTGAAGTGTTTATTTAGTGTTTCACCTTCTGAATGTCGTATGCTAGCTTGCTTTGGCAATTATCACCTGCTCAAAAGAAATTGTAAGAAAAATAGAAGCTATAAGTAGAAAAATCGTGAATGCAGAATCTGCTATCAAATTCAATAATACATGCTTGAAACAGGAATTGCTGCCGAAATACACAAATATATATATATATATATATATGTATGTATCAATATTCAATATTTGTTTTCAATTTTTAAAATTATTTTTTGTTTTAGTCTGCCTATGGGATGACTGAATGTAGCCCAATTACGATGAAAAACACAGAGTTTGATACATTTGAGCAGAGGACAACAACAGTGGGCTTTGTGGCAGAGCACACAGAGGTAATATTCACATTAATGTTTTCTTTTCTTAGCGATGAAGCTTAAAAATAAGGTTCAAGTAATTTTATTTTCATTTCAGAGATAATTTCTATTGTGCTCTAGGAGTATGCTAGTATGTGAATACTTTTACTCACCATTATAATCTAACTCTTTTTGAATTATATTCGATAGTATCATAGACACATGCTCTAAAGTGTGTGAAAAATTTGATAAAAATGATTGTTTGAAGTCCTATTTTGTAAAATATAATTAGTTAAGACTGAAACAATTTATAATATGACGGAGGAGGGCATGAATGTGGCAACACTTGTTATCAAATAGTTAATAGATATTTGGTCAGTATACTTTATTGAAGTATGTAATATATTATTTACTTGAACATCCAAGTCGAGGACCGGCGTGATAATTGAACCCGGATCTACTAGCCCAGAGGAGTGCCTGTAACCATCTTCCAAATTATAATCTTTATAATACGTAGTAAATCTTCAATTATAACACGAAAGAAAAATTATTCCAATTGTATGAATAGATAATTAAACTGTAAAATATACTAACTTGTTTTATCAATACCAATTTATAACAGTAAAAGAATTATTTTTTGTTTATATTTGATATAAGTTTATGATGGTTCTCTTTGATGGTTAGGTGAAAGTTGTAGATGACAGAGATAAGGTGGTCAAGTTTGGAGAGGTAGGAGAAGCTTGGTTCAGGACGTACGCCACCATGCTAGGTTATTACGGTGAACCTGAGAAGACCAAGGATGCCATTACTCCATGCAGATGGATCAAGACTGGGTAATATGTAGTTTCATTTAAATAAATTAAGTCATACTTTTATTAAAATCGAACACATTTTGTTATTTTTTTTAACATTCTAACTCTTTTATTTTGTATCATTTTTTAAATAAAATTTCATTATAATGAACCGTAGTCTCGGCATTCACGATCTTCAGAATGATAGATTCGATTGTACGAACTTAAAAAGGAGCTAGCCAAGTGAAATGTCATACAAAATCCAATAAGATAGTAAATATATATATATATATGACCAAACCACAATATGAAATGGGAAAACAAGACTAAGATCTTTCAACCGTAACAAGCGGTCTTCGTCAGAGTCAAAAACCCAACTGAATCAGTTACGACACTTCTAAAAGTGTTAAAGAACGCACATAAAAGGAAAAATTCACAGAAACTCACTACTATATTTCGATTACATCATCATGAAGAATATGGATGTGAGTCGCTCCGAAAACAGGCAACAACTTTGTTACCTCTAACTGTTACCAGGTAACTGAGTCGATCCTGTCTTCGGAGTGACTGTCTATCTTCCTGATGACGGAGCAATGGAAATATAGCAGCGGGTTTCTGTTATTTCTTTCTTTTATGTAAGTTCTTTTTGTGAATCTAGTTTACTTAGTTCGTAGAATCGTTTCATTTTATTTTCATTTATTTCGTTTTATATATATATATAAAGATTTCACATAAACACGTGAAATAATCAATGATCAAACCACAATAAGAAATGGGAAAACAAGACTAAGATTTTCAACCGTAACAAGCGGTCTTCGTTAGTTGGGTATTTGACTCTGACGAAGACCGCTTGTTGCGGTTGAAAGATCTTAGTCTTGTTTTCCCATTTCTTATTGTGGTTTGATCATTTATATATATATATATATATATATATAAAGTCCAAACCACAAAGAAAAACAAAAGAAATAAATGACCTGAATTCTTTCGATTTATGTCATCAGAGAACAAAAAAAAATAAGAAAAAAGAAGGTAACAGAAAAGTTAACAAGGAATCACAACCTCCACCAGGAATCCTATAAACACAACCTCCCTTTCTTTTCCCTCAGTTATTGACAAGTCTGTTCAATAATTTACCACCGCTACTCAAAACAACCGAGATATCCAATTTTTTCAAAAATTCATGAATGTTTTTTAGAGGTTGACTAAAAGGTACAACCCATTCATTTCTATTCGTGAAGAGTTCCTTCTCAATATCAATTCTCAAGGATTCTTTAGTTTTTTTCAACACACTATCAATAAGTGTTTTTGGATATCTTAATTATGAGGCTATTTGATATATATATTCAATTTCTTCATTGAGCAATTTTTGTGAACCTTTTTATGTGTGATCTTTCTATGAATTGAATATATATATATATATATATATATTCTATGTTTTGTTATTGAGGGCTAGGTCAAATAAAAGAAAATAAACTCCTTCCTAGACCGACGTTTCGATGTATTTGTACATCATCTTCAAATTTTTTGAGATTATATATATATATATACTTAAACTGTGACACATAGAAAAAAACATAACAAAGACTCACTTTTTAATATTTCGACCGCTATAACGGTCTTAAGATTAAAGATCTTAGTCTTATTTCCGTTTTCATATTGTGGTTTGATCATTCATAATTATTTCACGTGCTTATTGTTAATATTAATGTTGTTAACAAATAAAATAACAATTAATATTGTTATATATAATACATATAAATGGCTAATAATAGAGTTTTATTTTGCAGTGACTTGTTCATTCTGCATGAAAATGGATATGGGCAGGTTGTGGGAAGAAAAAAAGACTTAATCATTCGCGGAGGAGAAAATATATTCCCCATTGAAATAGAAGAGTTTTTAGAGAGTCATCCAGAGATACAGCAAGCTCAGGTATGCATTCCATTAATACATTAAACATTTCTGAATTTATTTATTTATTTTTAATTAAGTGCAACAAAATACTTGTTCAGCTTGAATCTACAAGCTGATTAAAAATAATAGTATTATTTTAAGTATATATAATGCTATATGTATTCCATTTATAGCAGAGGTGTCAAACTCATTTTGATCTGTGGACCATATACAGATTAATTTGATGTCAAGCTGGCCGGACCAGTAAGTCATCGCACAATTTCATAGAACTAAAGGAGTCTACTACTTTCTTTGTATAGTTACTTATACTAATAATGAATGAAGAATAATCCAATTATAAAAATTTTTATTGAATCAATTTACGTATTCTAAATACATACTGAACAAATTAATAACTTAGAAAAAGTACATGCAATTTTAACAAATTTTCACATACTATATAGTATTTGTTTAAGCGAGTTGTGCATAAAACTGATCAGTGATAGTAATATTGTTGCATAACAGCTTTTTAGAACTTAAAAAACAGTTTTTTATTGAACATCTGGTCAGAAATTTTGACTTTGACAGAGAACGGTTATTACGGTTGAAAGATCTTAGTCTTATTTCTGTTTTCATATTGAGGTTTGATCATTCATAATTATTTCACGAGCTTATTGTTAATATTAATATTGTTATATATATATATATATATATATATATATATATAACAATATTAATCGCAGCAGAAAATGCCAAAACTGACTTCACTTTGCGTTTCGGTGGTCCAAATCTGCCGATAGTTTGGAAACCCTGTCTACCACGGCATTTCTTGCGAAGCTAATATTGGCAAAATCATGCCACTTGGACACACGATTTCGGCAGCCGTCAGCATGCAGTTTTTGACAAACCCTTTATCGCGGCACGGTTTTGATTCTAATGCTATTTGGATCGCAATTAAGTAGCAGGCTTTCACTGCAGCATCACTGACTTTTCGACTCCGAGGATGCTACTACCTCCTTGTGAGAGTTAAGCCCCAGTGGTACTTTAATGTTTTATTTGCGTTCAAAACACTAGGCCCCTAACAGACAATATAGAAACTATACATTTTGAAGAAAATTAGAATAAATTCATTCTTGTTTTTTATATTGATGGAGATTTATCTCCCGATCTGTACCGAACCCCCAGGCGGGCCAGTTCTGGCCCTAGGGTCGAATGTTTGACACCTCTGATTTATAGTTTTAAGCTTTCAAAATGATCAGTTTGATCAATACACCTAAATCAAGTATTAGAAGGAAGTCTAAGTAAGCTGTCAAAATACTAAAATACCTAGTTATTAGGAAATACATAAATATTCTCCAGATATTAAGGTGAACAATACATATTTTTAGGAACAATAAATTATTATAGAATGATTTTTGATGAAAATCAAAGCCTGCTTTGCACATTAAGTAATGGCTAATATAAATTCGATTAAGCTTAATCGGCAGCATTCATTTCCAAATACACACCTCGCCAAAGTTTTGAGAAAGAATATTGTTAGTCACGTTTCGGATCAAATAAATTGAAAGCCCGTATGGTCTTTATATTATCTTAACATTCTTTTAATTAAACCCTTTTATAAAGATACCACTTCCTAAAAAGAATTATCGATTGAGTTTGTAGTTAACTCTGTTTGGAATCTAAAAGAATTGTTTAGGTGATTTAATTATCTAGATGGTGCAAAAATAAAATGTCAGAATTTCAGTATAGGGCCGAGTTTCTCAATTATTTTCTGTTATGATCACCCCCTAGCAGGGGGAAATAAACAATTCGCGCCTCCCCCCCCCCCCCCCACACTTGCCGGTCGTTCTTCAAACTGTAAACATTTCCGATATACATTGAACTATTTACTGCTGGAAAATAAAATTAAACAAAAAATAATAATTTCAAATTGATTTCAGCAACATGAACTCAGGAGCTCAATATATAAAGCACTTTAACCTGCAAAATAAAAATGGATAGAAGCATTCGTGCTGATTTTTTTTTTCAATTTTCCAACTGCCTCCTCATGAATGAAAAAACAAGACAGTTCTCGTGAAATGCCCAAGGCGGATTTTGTGGAGGAGAGCTTTCACGACCTACATCAACAAAAGTTATAAAACATAAGCTACAAAAACCAGTAGCCTCTAAGAGACTGTTGGTTACTTGAAGAGAAAGATCATCAAAAACTACAGAGGAAAACATGAAAATGGAAATAAGAAGAGTAACTATTACTAGGAAGTTTGAATATAGCAAAGAATAGGTAAGTAAGGGAAGGAGTCACAGATTAGAAGAAAAGGTATAGGGGAAGAAAGGAGAAGCATTCAGACTATAACTTAATCGTGAAAGGCCAGGCAACCTGAGTCCACTACAACAAGCCGCAACTAGCCTCTCTCGAATAAAACATAAGCCTGGCAAGCAAACAAAGATGGTAGATTTAACCGGGGCGAAAAAAAAGTTTTGAAAAAGGGAGCCACAAGGCAGAAGTAGGAAAGAAGAATATGGGATCCAGCTCTCAAACCAGTGCGAGACTGAACGGACTTTCCACCTGCGGACACCAGCCCATGATCAAGAACTCCAAAGCAGCAGCTAAAGCCGCTGTTGTGCAACCGCAGTAAAAGAGAAGTGATAAAAAAAGACAGTTGTTAGCCAGATCTGACCAATAAATGCGGAGTCCCACCCAAGCCAGGGCGCAATTTAGCGGACTTTAAATCCCCGGACGTCTGCCGAGTCTAGCCCCCACCCAGGTTGTGCCTTTCTTAGTTCACGCCATGAGGGAACAACCACTCAGGCGAGTTAAGCCCCCCCACCACGACAAGGTGAAGGCACATCGGGGGGGGGGGGGGGGTCATTGAAGATCAGAGTGGATACTGAACCCATGATCTAGCCAGATTGACATATGAGGATAACAGACCAGGTCCATTTGACGATTTAAAGACTCAATGCCAGTAGTAGAACCTAGAACGCTTTGAGCCTATTTTACCATGCAGAATGCAACCATTTCAGCAGTATATCCCACTCAAAGGTAAGATCGATGTCATTGAAGATAGAGTATATTGAACGAATCAATCCATGAAGTATAAGATCTTTCGCAGTATTTGAGTATATATTCCAGAGTCATACCATCTGAATGCATATATATTCAAAGAGATTCAAATGTCCATTGAATAGAGTATATAACTATTAAGAATTCCATTGAAGATAATCTGTCCAATTGAAGTATTCAAGACATTAAAACATTCGAATATGAGTATATATTGCAAAGAAGATTCAAAATGTCCATTGAATATGAGTATATATTGCAAAGAAGATTCAAAATGTCCATTGAATATAAGTATATATTGCAATATGAAGTATATTCAAAAATGTCCATTGAAATGATATATATCAATATGCAAGATTCAAAAGTCCATTATATAAGTATATATTGCAAAGAAGATTCAAAATGTCACAATTGAATAAATAAGCAAGATAAGATATATATTAATGCAAAGAAGATTCAAAATGTCCATTGAATATAAGTATTATCAAAGAAGATTCAAAATGTCCATTGAATATAAGTATATATTGCAAAGAAGATTCAAAATGTCCATTGAATATAGTATATATTGCAAAGAAGATTCAAAATGTCCATTGAATATAAGTATATATTGCAAAGAAGATTCAAAATGTCCATTGAATATAAATATATTTTGCAATATGAGTATATATTGCAAAGAAGATTCAAAACGCCCATTGAATATGAGTATATATTGCAAAGAAGATTCAAAACGTCCATTTTCGAATACTAGAAGTAAACATACTGCCAAAGGACTTCAGTAACCCCTTATAGAAAACACTATTTCTCAACCAATTGAAAAAGAAAATATACAAAATTCAGAGAATATGCCGCAAGTGTCAAGGCCATATGAGCCGCTTATTTTGAAAGTGGCCTAATTCCATTTATGTTAAAATCGAGATATTTAAGGGTTTGCGTTTTACAAAATTTAAAAATATTGTCATTTTATTTATCAACTAATTTTTGTTATAAAAATTCTTATTAATTTTAAATAAATTTTGTACAATTTGCTGCAAAAGGTAAAGATAACGTAAAAATGTAATTATTTAAATAGCTAGCTAAATTTTTTTGGAAAATGGAATTAGGCCACTTTCAAAATAAACGGCTCATATAGTCAACTATACCTTAAATTGCTAAAGGTTCCTCTTCTGTGTATCATTGAACATTTACATAAGATATTGTTCATAATGAAAGTAGTTTATACATTTTACATATTCATAGTAAAAAATATATTAACTATTTAAAATTATAACTATTTAATGACATATAGTAAAATAGTACACACTTTTTATTTCGTATATGAAACATAAATATTGTCCTACTTAGTCATTCAATCCATGTCAATATGAAAATAATCTACTTTTTATAAATGAATAGAAAATATTGTTATATTATTACTTTTCAAGTAGCATTAAAAAAATATTCCGTGACAAGTAATGCAACTGAATTTCCCATATATTCTAAACTAAGTCTCTCATTGTGGAATCATATGGCATAATATGTCATATGGCTCATTATTAAATAAGATGGATGCAAAATAAGAAATAAATTAGCTTGCACAGTAATAACAAGAAGGTATAAAAAATGACAACGTCAGCTGATAGAAAACATTCAGTTAATTTATTAAGTAACTCAAACCCTTCTGAATAAGTCTAATGGTAAAAAAAAAATCTTTTTTAAAATCCAATATTATTAAATAAATTATTGTAAAATTTATTCTTTAAAAAAATATATAAAACAAAATTAAATTCAAATCAAAAGTATAATGGAATTTATTTAATTGATTTATATTTTTAATATGGGAAACAGTCGTACCTCGTATGATGATCTTGGAGTCGTTGGAGCGCTTTCGGACGTTGTCCATCTTTGATCGCAACTAACTTACTGTATTAGGTTAGAGATGGACAAAGTCCGAAAGCGCTCCAACAACTCCAAGATCATCTTACAAGGTACGATGGTTTCCCATATTAAAAATAAAAAGATTTCACATAAACACGTGGAAAACAATCAATGATCAAACCACAATAAGAAATTAGTTGGGTTTTTGACTCTGACGAAGACCACTTGTTACGGTTGAAAGATCATAGTCTTGTTTTCCCATTTCTTATTGTGCTTTGACCATATTAATAATTTAAATCATAACAACTTCAGTGGTACTAACATTATGGATCTATATTTAATTGATTGTTGTAAGCCATTTATTAATTTAATTATTTTATATGCAGAGACTATTTATATTAATTTTAACTAACTAATTATTACTATTATTTATTATATCTAATTATTATGATAATTATTTTAAGATCTATGGAGTTCCTGAAGAGAGAATGGGAGAAGAAGTGTGCGCCAGCATTCAGATAAAGCCAGACAGTAAGCTTACACAGGAATGCGTCCGCCAATATTGCAAACAAAATGTAACAAAACATTACTCATCGTTATTATTTTGGTTAATATTTATCTTGAATTATAGTAGGCCTAAAACAATTAACTTTGATAGGCTAAAATCTTTTGATAACAATCAAAAATGCAATTGATTTTGTTAAAGAGGGAATTTTTATAAAAATTAATGCAATATTTGTAACCTTCATTTATGAAACAAGTACATCTGAAAGATTGGAACTAAGTCACATTGACTAAGAAAAACAAATCATATCCAAAGAATGAGCTATTTTTCCAACTAACGACATATTATTAACATATCGATAACTTCACATAAAACAAGATTTTAAATAAATAATAGACATATAAATTAACCACTTTAAAAACAATACAAAATTCGGAAATGGAACTTAAATCACACCTTCAAGTATTCAGAGTGCCCCTGACTGACTAATGCGAAAGATCTTATTCCATATATATTTGTTGGGAGCTGTCCTTCTTGAATGCCTACATTTAAAAAGTAGTAGTCCGATTTTACATTATTTAGTTTGGTAGAAATGTTTCTACTTTTCTAAAACACTTTTTCAAATCTAGGTTGCGTAGATCATAAATTAACTGACTATATTTCTTCTTATTCACTATATCGTTCGGCATGTTTCGGTGCTCACAAGTCACCATCTTCAGGAATTAAACATTCAGCATAATTAACTATTAAACAATTAAGTAACATAAATAAATCAAAATAAAACTAATTAAACTAGCAATAATTAATCTCTCTCTCTCTCTCTCGTCTGTGGAGTAACTTCAATCGATATGACAAATATTTGGAAGGCTCACAATCCCTCAGGAAATCAAAGTGTTTCTATGTAACATCAGCTTCTCTGCGTGGAGATCCCCAGATCCGTTATTCATTATTGCCAGATTACTATTGATACAGTTTCTAAACAATGAAGCCTCTGCCGTCCTTCCACTCCCTCAGTATATACGGATACTGCCAATGGACATTGGCCCCGCTGCATAACAAGGTCTCGTTTCTATTGTTTTTGGTGTTGTTTTGTGGTTTGTTGGTGATATTTTTCTTCCATTGATAATTACTGAATTTTCCATGAACTATTGGTCTTGAGAAGTATCTAGTTTTGGGTCTTGCTTGTACTGCCTTTACATTAGTTTATTCTTGCGACATGTTTCGACTGTTACTACAGTCATCTTCAGAATAGTTCTTGTTTTAGAGTGTAGTTGAGGTCCCACACGTTGCTCATTATATACTAAATCTAGATAGTAGTCTGGATCTGATCAATAGAAGAACAGCATCCAATAACCCACAAAATTCCACCAAAACAATAGAAACGAAACCTTGCTATGCAGCGGGGCTAATGTCCGTTGGCAGTATCCGTATATACCAATGTTTCTCAACCTTTTTTACTTCAGGGTGTACCTATGAAATAACCAAAGCTTTGGGACGCATCACTGATTTTAATATAGAAAATTTAGTCCTGAAATTTGAAGATAGGAAAATGAGAGGAAATTTTAAGAGAGAAAGATCAGTAACAAATAATTTAAAACCCCAAGGAAAGGAAAAGAGAAACTATTATCCATATCTGCTTAAAAAATAAAGATTATTATCTTCCAGGTCAAAATATCAAGTAGCAGAGACTTGACTCAGACTTGAGAACTTTAGGTGTTTCTAAAATACATAAAAATGATTCAAATTTTTCATTGTTTAGCAACTAGTATCAACAGGAATCTGGCAATAATGAAAAACGGACCTGGGGATCTGCACGCAGAGAAGCTGATGTTACATAGAAACATTTTGATTTCCTGAGGGAGTGTGAGCCCTCCAAAATTGTTCATGATCATTGAAGTAACTCCATGGACGAGATGTACTAAGTATGTGCCTTATTAGAGCCTGAAAGGAGTAGAACTTTAAGGACATTCTACTCCACGTCAAAATAACTAATTCATTTGGTTATCTAATAGCCAATCAGATATGTATATGACCAAACCACAATATGAAATAGGGAAAAAAATCCTTTTTTTTCCTTTTCATATTGTGGTTTGACCATTGTTTATTATTTCCCGTGTTTATGTGAAATCTTATATATATATTGTTAAAAAACAGGAGTATTATAATTTACAATATTACAATTATATATTGTATTTACATTCATACGTAAGTTGAGCTGCGTAGAGGCCATACACTGGGTGCAGTCCAAACGGTAAACGCAATTACCGAGGTGCATGAGGTGTGGGGAGGACAAGGCTAGTTAATCTTACTGTGGGAGGAAGTAAAAAAAAGGTTTAGGGTTGATGATATGACAGGTTTGGCATCTGCTCCGTCCGCACTCCACCATTCCCCTCCTAAGTGCAGGGTTCAAGGGAGAGTGATGGGAGAAAATGCCACTAGTGCCCATCGCAGTACTCTTGGTTTGAAGGTAAAAGGTACTATCAAACCGGAAGGCATTATACTTCAGGACAAATTCGGCTAAGGAAACTAGAAAATTAGTAGAAGGAGTGAGGGAGGGTGTTCTGAGTTCGAGGAAGTAACGAAGGGAATTCAGTCCCTCACTGTGTTCAATATTAGTATACAGAGAGGTGACGTCCATAGTAACCATGAGGAGGGGATGGGTGAGGTTGGGTGGTATAGAGAAGTTATTGAGGAGATTGAGGAAGTGGAAACTGTCTTTACAGTAGGAAGGCTGACTGCGGACTAGGGGTTGGAGGAAGTAGTCAACAAAAGCAGACAGTCGCTCTGTGAGGGAACCATAACACTCTTTATATATATATATATATATATATAGGGGAAAACCTGATACCTGTTCTCTGCCATTTAGAGAATTTTCCTATAGATAATGAGCTATGTTTGCCATGTAGAAATGTACTTTGATAAACTTCCACAATTAATTAAAAAAAATCATATTACTCTTATCATCTTATAAAAATTGTCAACTTTTTAAATACCAATAATTCTGATAATAATATCAAAATTTATTTTCAGATTTCTCACTTCAAAATACCGAAGTACATCAAATTTGTAGATGACTTCCCAAAGACAGCATCAGGGAAGATCCAAAAATTTATATTGAGAGAACAAATGGCAAAAGAGTTAAAGAAGTCAGAAAGTTAGCTTCTTTGAATTATGAAAGTATTAATGTGTATTACTTGCATGAAATAAAGACCAAACAATATTGCAACTTCCATACTTCTCTAAGCATATTTATTGAATGAAGATCATATGTGATTACTTAAAATTTCATAAATTTTAACAAACAGTTAAAAAAATACTTAATTAGTAAATATATATTTAACTTTTATAGCTGTTATTCAAATGCTTTTGTAATTGTTAGCAAGATAGTTGTTTCGGTGTATTTTTGTAAGAAATTCAATATTTTTAGATATACGAGTAATTCATTAAATACAAACCTAATATTGACCTATTAAAATATATTATTGCTTTACTTATCTTTTAATACATGATTCCTTGCTCATGAGTGTTTAAATGGAATTGAGTTCTTTTCGAGATGGTAATAAAAACAAGAAGCATTAAAGTACACTATAACGAAGGGTATCCTATTCTAATAGTTGGCAATCTGTTTCAAGAATAAAAAAAATAATAAATCTTCGAAAGAGCAATAATTTATTTCTATTTGTGGATTTCAATATCTAATAATAGAAATACATTATATTTTAACTGTTATATACGTTGATTCGTTCCATCTAGTAAGTTCTGTTGGTAGGGCACTTGACTAAGAGTCCTTTTAAACTTGTCCCACTCTGTAACGATGGATTCGTTTTTAGAGCATATGGCCACCTAGCCAGTCAAGTCCATGAAAACCGGATAGTTATCTGAACACTGCACTTGTGGTGTTCCAGTCCAGTGCATCGAAGCCCTGGAGTTGGCTTTGGCTAGGTTGATAGTACTAGCTGCTCTCGTTGTTAAATACGTGGGACCTGCTGGATAGTAGACGTTTAGGTTAATCCTATCATACGACCTTACCTATCTTCCTATTCTTGGTACAGTTCCACGTCAAGTGTTGAGTGTTAAAGTCCCTTCGCATTATTGTGGCCATGGACACTTCTATGAATTTTTTTAAAAGTTCTCTGAGTTTATAACCAATGTTCCCTCTAAGCTGCGCGCACTACCCGCACATTCTCGGCGCACAAAAAAATGTATCCAGCACATACAAAAATCAACATAAACGTATTAATAAATATCTAATATTAGACATATTGATATTAATCATTAAATGTTGTTACTATTAGATCATTTATGGGTAGTAGAAATGTCAAGGAAAACTTTGTAATTAGATATTTTAAGGGCAATGTGTTACAGGAATTTCAACTGTATCACAAGCTACAGCAAAAGTCTTTGTGTAAAATATGAATGTTTAATGTGAGGAAAATGTTATGTTTGAAAGGTTTATATGTCTCGCATCTTCCAGAACAAGACCCTCAGCCAGGCCAAAGCAGGACTCTCACATATAACATCTTTTGTCTTTTTTTTTAGTGGTGATGTTGCTCACAATGGTCCTCAGTTTGCTCAGGGAGCTTGTGTGTATTCCCAGTTACGTGAAAAATTAGAGGGAACATTGGTTATAACCGTGTTTGGTATATTATACAACGACATCAGACGCAGTGGTTCTCCTCAGTTGTATTTCTGTAATAGTGTATTTCCAACTTAACCTCTAGGCTATCTGGAAGCATTGTATGTGGTATGTCTATAGGGTTCTTCTATGACTCTATTTTGCCATCCGAGGATAGCACTTTTTATCAGTTTGACTGATGGATAAACTAGACTTAGACTGAACTTACGTTGTGGTTTTATGTGAGTCCCACTAAACAGCACTATATCAATGGCCTGACGATCAAGGATCTCCAAGAGCTCGTTGAGCAAATTACATTTGCTATCCACATGAGGACTTTTAATCTTCTATTGTCCCCGTTCATGATACGAGTAACAGGCCAATAGCAGCATGTCCTAAAACGGAATAGTGTCCATCTCCTTTGTCAACGTAACTTCCATAGTTAAGCGAGACAATATCGAGCTGTCTAGTGAAGCCTTAGTTACCATCAGAAGTCACTGTCCTCCAGAAGAACTTAAGAGGATGAAGGATCATTGTGGCTGGAGGTGCCAATCTAACATATAAGACATTTCCTCCTTGACAAGGAGGAGGGTCTAAAGGGTCCTTAGGTTTCCTCTTCTTCCTCAATGCTTGCGCAACCACTATAATTCGTTGCTTGTTACTCTAAACACGGTGACGCAGTCTCTCGTTTTTATACTCTTTAGTGATGCGTATCAGTGCACTTGACATACTTGGGATGAATATTACAAAAAGCCTGTGTATAGTTCACATATTTGGCATATACCTTATAGGAGATCCAGAGCTCCTTTTGGACCACTCAAACTTCACCAAACAAAAGTTAGGAGGTTAGCAATTACTACCTTCTTGGAGCGGTAAGAAATTCAAAGAGCCTAAGTTTCTAAGGTTGGCAGACTCCTTATCAAC
This sequence comes from Hermatobates lingyangjiaoensis, assembly GCA_026182355.1. NCBI lineage: Eukaryota > Metazoa > Arthropoda > Insecta > Hemiptera > Hermatobatidae > Hermatobates > Hermatobates lingyangjiaoensis. Next base: position 3,757,679 of record JAPFBL010000004.1, on the reverse strand, counting down.
CAGTCGAGAGGATATCAATCAAACTATCAGCTCACAGGTTTTATTAATAAGTCTCCCCACAAAAAATAAATACTTAATTAATAATTAATTAAAAAAATTAATACTTTTCCTAACATGAGTAAATACCACACTATAACATATTGCACAGTTAATGAATTTATTAATAAGTTAATAAATAATCCAAACCAATAATTCCAAACAATAGGAAATTTAAACCCATTGTTTATATCAAATTTATACATGTTAAATATATGAATTGTGTTAAATGCTTACGAAATCAATCGTTTTATGAATTAGTACAACCATCTAATAAAAGTAATGTATTCCCTAAAGTAATTTTTATTTTGCAAGTATTATGAATCATAATACTTAGTAACCCAATTAATCACTAAGGTTAATGCCAGAATTAAAAATTCTGAACCTAAAGGGGTTTTACAATGAATAGAGACAAACAAATAAGATACCAAATATATTTTTTTTATTTAATTTCGTACTTGTTCAAATCTTCTTGCTCAAGGAATATATCTTGATTTAAAACATGATCAACTGTTGCTAAATCATTTGGATCAACAGGCTGCAACGATAGGATAAATTTCATAAAATTAATCAAATTAAAATTTTGAATTGAGAAACTAATACTAACCTCATCTGTTGTAGAAAGAAGATAGTTCTGAGTTAATCGCACCAAATCAGAATTCAAACGTTTCAACTTCGTAATTTCTTCGCTTAGTTTTAATCTCTCTATTGGAAAAACAATAATGTAATAATATTTTCATTATGTAGATTTATAATCCTTGATATAGATCAAGGTCATTGGCATGTTGAAAACAATGGTTCTTACTAAATCACTGAAGTTAAGCAACTGGATTGGTGATACTATGCTACTGTTGCCCCGGGTAATGTGACTCGTTCATGTTTAATAGGTGCCAAATTTTAACTGAGTCACTCTTATGCCAATTGGCTAAATAAGGTTTAAGTCTTTACTACGTTTGGCAGTAGTTAATGAAATAATAGATTTATTTTAGCCATCCAATTGTCATCACCAAAGCTAAAAGTAACCAGAAACTGGTCATTTCAGCCATAAAAATGTATATTCAAGTCTTATTAAATATACATAAAACATTTTATATAGTCGACGCTGTAATTATTTCTATAAAAAAATATATTATGCATTAAAAAAAATCATATTTCAGTTAGCATAATGCAATTTCTTATTTGATGGAGGCAAAATATAAAGATAATATTTAAACACCACTCAAAAAAAAAAAACAAAACAAAAGAAGTAGCATATAAAACATTGTAGCGTATAAAAGAAAATACAACAAAACACAGTAAAAATACTGTTTTAACACAATAAAATTAAAATATGTTATATTATCTTATTTGTCTAAAAAAAAATGCAGAAATTTACGAGTTGAATAATTTTTATTTTGGTCAGTTAAGCAAACTTAATGAATAATATTAAACTAAAGAATAAAATTACCATAAACTTATTTTGTGCTTTAATATGTTGTTCTATATTTTTAAATTATTAATCCCTATTATGTACATGGATACATTAGCTAGAGGCAGGTAAATAGGTTGAATTTTCTTAATCTGATGATTGCATCAGAAATAAGAAAAGTTGGTTGGTTAATGATCAGAGAAGCCGAAAATTTGTGACTAAATCTTAATCTTTCCTTATTCCTGTATCCTCACTCATATTGAATTAAATATAAAGTATTTTATATAGTAGTTGGCATATTACTCAGAAGAGAATGGCCCAAGTCACACATTTTATCTTTAGGATAAAACATTTTATATATATAAGTTAATAAAACCTCTAGAAAATAATTGAAAAGCTCTGAGATAAACTAACAACTGTTTTAATCACTTAAGAGAAGCAAGCATCCTCATATAATTGATACCTGTGAGCACTTTGTGATATTCCCTGAGACCTTCAATAAAAGTATCCCACAATAGTTCTTTTTCAGATGACACACTTTGGCAAGACCAAAATTTTTTAATATCCTCTTCGGTCAAAGATCGGGAAACTGTTTCGAAATGTTCACTCAGTAGAACTTCCAGCGGTTTCTTTGTTTCTCTGTTTACATTAAATATATTTATATAAATTCAATTATTGTTTTAATTTAAATACTAATGAAATTGGTTAAATTGACAACTGTTATTTATATTGTATTTTAAGTTTTTTACTAGTTTATGGTGTAAGTGAAATTTTTTAAAAAGGTTAATTTTAGGAATATACTAGTAGTAATTAAATACAGGGTGTCCTAAAAGTAACCGAACCGCAAACTCTAATAACAATTACTAATCGGAAACAACAAATTTAATAGGTGCATTAATTCTTTACAAGTGTTCAAAATGCCTACCTCAATTACTAATCGGAAACAACAAATTTAATAGGTGTATTAATTCTTTACAAATGTTCAAAATGCCTACCTCCAACTGCAATACAACCAGGACATATTTTGACTAAACTATGACTAGGGTTTGTCGGTTTTTAAAAACCAGTTTTTTGGAGAAAATTATGAAATTCGAAAACCGGTTGTTTAGTAGAAAATATCAGTTTTCAATGTATGAATAACACTTAAAAAAAATTTGAAAATGACAAATGTAGCCAAATGTACCAGATTGATGAAAACACTGTTGCAAGCGGCTTGGTTCTTGGAATCATATCGGTCCGATTTAATAATATGGTTATAATAAATATAATATGGTTATAAAATAATATGGTTATAAAATAATATGGTTATAAAAATATGAAAATATATAGTTTTTATTTATTCAAACTCTTTGCTGAATAACTCGTTTCACTATTATAAAAATATTTATAATAGTGAAAATTTTTATGTGTGAAAATTCCGCATAAACAACGAATAATTGTTTTTAACATCCTTATCAACTATTATTTCTTTGTTCTAATAAATTGCATAAAAAATGTTTACTATAAATAAAATTGAACAGTAAATAATTTCAGTCAAAAACTGCTTTTAATCACTCTAAATTTTTTTAAAAAACTCGAAACATGTTAAAACCGGTTTTCTGAAATTTCGGTTTTTGTATAAACCCTAACTGTGACATTCTTTCTGGTAGGTTTCCTTTAAAATTTGGTTCCATTCTATTTAAATATTCTGTCTCAGTTGATCAATTTTCCTAACATTATTAGCATAAACTACGTTCTTTAGAACTCCCCAAAGAAAAAAATCAGGTGGTGTCAGATCCAGGGATCTGGTAGGCCATTCGATTAGTCCTCAGCATCCTATCCAACGTCCAGGAAATGTTTCACCAAGGCATTGTCGAACATCTTTAGCGTAGAGCAGAGGTGCTACATTTTGTTGAAAATAAAGATCACTTTAAAGAATTTCACATTAGTGAAATGGGGAACTCACTAATAAGATTAGTCACATCAGTCACAAACATAGTTCGGTTACTTTTGGGACAACCCGTATAATCAGAATATTACAACATTATAAGCAATTCTTAATACATATATTCTCATATTTATTAAAGGAAGTTATTAAAAATATACATAGAAAAATCAACTTAATTTTTTTATGAATATTCAAATCACACTTTTTGATATTATAATTGAATCATATGATGCCAGAACTAAATTCGAATCCAAAATTTTAAATTCTAGTAAAATTGTATAATTATAAAAGTTATTGAATGCTATATTTTGATTGTAAGTAGTGATTTTTTTTGGGTAATTATAGTAACAATAACTTGGCAATAACTTTAATCTATTTACTGTGGAGTACAAGTGAAGGTATTGAAATGGACTTACCCAGAAATTTCTTTCATAAGTTCTTCTGAAAATGATGATAAACCTCTGAGTACGTAACTCATACAAATAAATATTTTATGCTTTTCCTTTATACACTTTGTAAATTCCATGTACTTTACTGGTGCGACGATTTCTGCTGAAATTGTTTATCACTTTAATAATTATGGTACATGTGAGTAAAATAAAAAAAAATTTTTTTTTATTTGGTCATTAATTAATTATTATTTTTTCTTGTCTCTTCCCCTCGTTACGGTGGAAACATTGATAATGTACTGCAGAGACTTCAATTCTAGCTTGCCTTTGGAGCGGATCACATCGATTCTTATGATAAGGGATATCGAAATAATGTAGGGAGTTTTTGTGTTTCCTCTCTGTGAATTTATATTCACAAAGACTAAGGGAAAAAAGACTAAGATCTTTTAACCGTAACAAGCAGTCTTCATCAGAGTCAAAAACCAGACTGAGTTTTTGACTCTGTTGGGTAAAAACCCTCAGTTGGGATTTTGACTCCGACGAAGACCGCTTGTTGCGGTTGAAAGATATTAGTTTTCGACTCGCGTCAACAGTTGAAATATTGTTTCTTCATTTATATTGTGGTTTATTTATTATATATATATATATATATATATATATATATATATATATATATATATACAGTTCAATGTACATAAAGAAACGTAGAGAAATTAAAAGCACACACTTACAGTCTCTAATTTTCGGTTGAACCGTCTTCAGGAGAGATAAGAGAGGGAAATCAAGCGCACTGGTACAGAGACGGTTGGAGACGGTTCAATCGAAAATTAGGACCTAGAGATGACAGAAAATCCCGATAATGCACCTATTCAATCAGTTGAATTCAGTATATACATATACAAAACTAAAGTTTATAGGGACTCGGTCAGTTCTTCAGGTTCAAATTAAACTCTCATTGCCAGCGTTTCGGTTTTTATTTAAAACCTTTTTCATAGGCAGGAGTATAAATTTTGAAACCGAAAAACTTACAAAGAAAAATAATTTGTAATGTAATACTTAGTTTTTCTATTTCAAAATTTATACTTTTGCCTATGAAAAAGGTTTTAAATAAAAACCAAAACGTTGGCAATGAGAGTTTAATTTGAACCTGAAGAACTGACCGAGTCCCAATAAACTTTAGTTTTCGTTTCTATTCCACGATCGATACTTTTATCAAATATATATATATATATATATATACATTGACCAGTGCAACATGTTTATTCAAACTAGACAGTTGTTGAAATTCACAGACTGTTTTCTTTGTAAATTAATATTTAATGCAAAACTTAGTTTTTCTGTTTCAATAATTTTATACTTCTGCCTATGTAAAAGGTTTTAAATAAAAACCGAAACATTGGCAATGAGAGTTTAATTTGAACCTCAAAAACTGACAGAGACCTGATAAACTTTCATTTTGTATATATATACTTAAAATAAACTGTGACACACAAAAAGAAACATAATAAAAACTCACTTTATAGTATTTTGATCACCATAATGGTCGAAATATTGAAAAGTGAGTCTCTGTTATGTTTATTTCTATGTGTCCCAGTTTATTTTAAGCACAATCTGTTTTGCCGGACTAAATTTCGTTTATCCGATATATATATACAAAACTATAGTTTATCGAGACTCGGTCAGTTCTCTAGGTTCAAATTAAACTCTCATTGCCAACGTTTCGGTCTTTATTTAAAACCTTTTTCATAGGCCTACAAAAACAGAGGAAATATAAGAAATAATACAATCATTCAAAAATCAAACATACAAAAAAGTACAATTAGTTACAATTAAGAAATTACAATAGAAATTTTGACTATAGGTTAGTGAGAAAACTTACAGAAGTATAAATTTTGAAACAGAAAAACTAAGTATTACATTACAAATTATTTTACAAAGAAAAATAGTATGTGGATTTTTAACAACTGCAGTCTGAATGAACACGCCACACTGAACTGAAATAACCAAGCAAGGTAACCAAATTTCACCAGACAACCAAAAAGACACTAACACAATTTTTCATCTATCAACAATGTTTAACTAAACACACCCGAATAAATACTATTTAAATTTGAAATGCCACTTCTATAATTAATGAATGACTGGTCCTTTCTAATATATAACATTTCCAGAGTTTTCCTTCTCTGTTCATCCATTTCTTTGGCTATTATTTTTATTTCATTAAAATCAAAATTATGGCCTTCATTAATACTGTGTGCAGCTAATGCAGTGGCATTAATTTTCTTTTTTCTTATAGAATAACTATATATATATATTATTTAGTAGAATCATAAGTGTAACTCGCTTAGTACATTATATCCTGTACACATATTCCTCTATAAGTTTTAAGTAACTGCTACTTACATTTAGCAATAGCTTGGTCACTGCTTTGACTAGATGTGTCACTTTCTTCAGTATATTTTATTTCATTTTTAAAATTTTCATGGCTAAAAATATAAACAGTGATAAATATTACTCGACAGGGCTAATTTGATTGTTCAAACTATACTTGTGTAAAAACCTGTTAATGAGGCAATCTTTGGCACCATTAATTGCAGTCAAGTAAAGCTGATCTTCCTCGGTTCTGAATTCTTCTCTGACAACCTCTTTCATTACCCTCATTCTTTCGTTAATAGATTCATTTAAAATAGCGATGCTATTTGATGCTGGCTCTTCTTCTGGTTGTTTTTTGTCAATGTAGGCTAAAATCCTCTTTAATATCCTAATAACAATAAACAAACAATAATCACTTTTAACTACATAACAATATATGACAATTTTTTTTAGTTAAATAAATAACTTTGTATATTAGTTATTCCTTATTATGAACAACTTACAAAAATTATTTTTCTTTTTTATCGAAGTTAGGTGTAGCTTCAAACGATACAACACCTTTAATCCGATGTTTGGTCTATATTTCTAGACATCTTAAGTTTGTAGACCAGGATATTTTGATATTTAATTATTTGTAATCTGCCTTTACTGCTCGGGAGCAACACTGTAGGCTGATTTGAAAACAACGGTTATGTAGTTATTTCATTGCAATAGGGAAATACCAAGCCCTGAAGATGTCTATAAATATAGACAAAACATCGGCTTAAATGTGTTGTATCATTTGAAGCTAGATCCAAATTCTAGATCTTATCAGTAAATGTGAAGTGGAAGAAATATGTTCATTAATATTGTTTATGTGTCACTCAATGTACTTAAGAACAAAATTACTACATAGCATCAGTTTGGTCACTACTTTGACTAGATGTGTCACTTTCTTTACTAGATTTGATTTCATTTTTATAATTTTCATGGCTAAAAACATAAACAGTGATAAATACTAATGAACAGGACTAATTTGATTGTCTTGATAGATTGAAGAAATTAACAAAAATTCTTCATAATGCCAAAATTTGTTTGGCTTACTTGCTATCCAATGCCCAACCCAACTTAAGTTTTGGCCATTAGGCGACGCGCTGACTAGCAAAGATGATATTCTGCGACAAGTTAGTTGTTATGTTGAGAGAGGGTCATAATAGTCAGGCCTTCAAGTGTTCGGTGTCCATTGATTCGTGATGGCAGAGGGGACACTCTGGATTTAGTAGAAAACCATTCCAGTTAAGATGTTTCCCGAGGTAGTCGTGAGCAGTCTTCACACAGAAGGTGGCCACACTTACGGCTCTTGACATGTTTGAGTCAATTGGTCCTTGAGATGTTAGGCTTTTCTAGCTCTGGTCTGTAGCCAGTGCAGAACCCGCTGTTTGTTCCATTGGTTGATTGTAGAACAGACATGTCATTTTGCTGCTTTGAGTGATGGTTGCAGGACGTTTGAGGAAAGCAGGTTTGTTCTGCCCGGTTGACGTCGATTTTATTTCCATTGATACCTGCATTGCTTGGTATCCACTGGAACTTTAAATCCATCCATGGTTCCGCAGGAAATTCGTTTTCTATACATGATGGTCCTAGAGCAGTCTGTTTGAGATTTGTTGATCACACACTGACAGATAACACAAATACAACTTAACCTGCAGGGGCTTATTTTCTCTAGTTCTGAGGTGGAAGTAATTGCATCGTAATTGCCTAAGAAGGCTCCAACTGCCACAGAAAGGTCGAAGTATTGGGGGGATTATGGAATGAATTAATCTAATTTACAATATTTCCTGCAGGAAAAATTGATTGAATGTTCAAAAAATCCAGTTTATACATCCCTTTCTGTTTCAGGAACGAAATAAGTTCGTGAAAAGAAGCATCATCATTTACAATTAATCTTTAATAAGTTTAAACACTTTCAGAATAAATTGAATAAATCTTAGATAAAATGATTCATTAAATCTATTGATAAATAGAAATTACAATCTAATCATAAATTACTTCAACAAATCAAAAAAACATATTGAAACACAATAAAGTGAATAAAATAAGATTAAAATATTTATTTATTATATTAATTTTGTATACTGGTCATCGCAATCCAAAAAATCTCTTGACTCAGAAGTTGATTCCGACAATTGTTCATCTATGACTTCGTCCTCAGCAGCATTTAATTCTCTGGCATTTTGACATGTTTTGCACTCTATATATGGTAAAAGATGTTTTATCAACAAATCAAAATGACGTTCACATTTTAGACCTATAAACTGAAAAAAAAAAGTAAAATCATTAAGTTTTAATAACATTGTAAATTTAAATATTAGAAAAAATCTAACAATTTATACGAATACTTCAAAACACAGAATTTATAATTAGCGTATGAATCATATTTCCTAACTGAAAGTAAAATAAGTATAAAATAATTGAACTTCAACTTTTATGGAATTTGACCCTATCAAAATTTAAATTTTGTATTAATACATAAGTGATATCAGTATTACCACAAAAAAACATAGTTTTTCGATAACAGAAACGGTTAGTTTTGCATAGAAACGTAAATAAACAATAGCATAAAAACTTAATCACAAAATTTGACTATCATAATGAAATTGAAGAGAAAAACTGGAAGTGGCTCCCCAAAAAACAAACTCTTTAGTTTTTTGGTAAAATTACTTCATAAAAAGAATACAGCAAATATATATACTGGAGTGAGTAGATAAAACAAAATCTCCACACACAAAAACGACCCTCTTTATTCTATGCGTTTCGAACACTTCGAGTTGAACATCAAGTAAACTTCCACTGGAAATAGTCGAGAACCGAACAGTCTAACAATTAGTGTGATAAATACTACACAATTATGGATTGTACAACTAATGAGAAGTACAGTAAGTACATTTTATGACTTAAGAAATTGTTCGTCCAAATGAAATACTATAGAGCATTAAAAGGCTATTTTAATTATCTCCCATTAATGGGAGCCATCCATAATGGAACTATCAATAAGTAGCCTTTTATGATACAATTTTAAGGACATTATATCACAGATAAAGGATTATACTTTAGAAATGAGAACCTTATCCTAGAATAATTGTTTAGATCATATAAGTTTTTTGTCAGAATCAAGGTTAACAGACCACTTTCAACTGACACAGTTTCATTTAGATCTGAGACAGAAAGTCATAAGAACTCACATTAAAACAAATATTAATGTAAATTCATTAAACCACAGTTTATTGTTTACCTAAAGTTACTAGTTATTCTTTAATCAATATAAGATTTCATATAAAATCGCCAACTGTTTTCAATGAATTAATTTGTTGATAATAACTAGTTTGTAATAATATCTACAGTAAATTTAAGTATCAAAAAGGACTAATAATTTTTGTATAAATGATATCTTAGTTTATTGGAATAAAAATAAAACATAAGATGTAAGTTATGCAAAATAATGAACTGCACAACTCTTTCACTTATCAGTTTAGCACCTCCTGATATGTTTTAAATGTGATTCGTGTAGTACAACTGATATCTGATACTACAAAAAAAATTAGTACACAATATTTTGTTTACAATAGCAGCGTAAAACAATCAAGCCTATAAAAATAAGAACACAAGTAGACAGTAGCTCTGGGCTACAGTAGTACATCTTCATAACGCTAGATTGCAGGGTTATGCAAACTGGTACAGTTTTTAATATGAAGTATTGGACATACGATAATCATTTATTTAAAAACCTTATACCATGTGAAATAGTTTATTTCGTACATGAAATATGTTTTCTAGGTTAAGAAGCAATTTGTTATTATCTCAAAGTTTTTACTTATTTGAACATAATTGTTTAAAACATTTATATCCAAATAAATAAAAACTAACTTAAATATAAATAAGTAAGAATGTTGAACAGATTGTTTCTTAACCTAGAAAACATATTTCATGTACATTAAGGAACTATTTCACAAGGTATAAGGTTTTAAAACCTATGATTATCTTATGCCCAGAGATGAGTTCGAGATTTTAAGAATAGGTTCTCCTTTATATAAAACTCACTAGGAAGGGTTTCCTTCATTATACTAAGGTCTTACAGAACTAGAAGTCGACCCTTCGAATTGCGACTAGATAATTATTGTTATTGTGTTATTTATTTTAAACTTTGAATATTAATGATAATGTACACACATAGAATAAAATTTGTATTGCTAATTTATATTCACAAAATATTTCTTTAGAAAATAATAAAATAAAGAGCACGTTACCTTAACAGGTTCTTTATTCAAGAAATTCATTTTAAGAAATTCCAAATAGCCACTTGATTCCAATTATATTTCTCAACCATTTTTTGTTTCACTCTCAGCACTGTTGTTATTTTTTAGCCACGTTTTTACAAAAGTTGTGGCCGTTCCATGTCTCAAATGGGAGACCAAAAAGACTAATTGTCATTAAATTTGTTACTTCTCTACTGTAAGACGATTTGTCTTATCTGAATATATATGATTCATTCTGCAGAAGCCTCTTTCTGCTTCAGATGATACTGTTACTACTGTTAATAATAGCTTTTTGTATACTATGAGGAATTACAGGCTCTCTAGCATAAAATAAAAAATTCTTAAATTTTTTTTCCAAGCTTCATAGATCTTTCGCATTGAATTAAGAACGCGCTCGCTGAACATATTCACATTTCAAGATCGATTTTGCGCGAACTGAATCCCATCACTGGCTATGTCCATTAACTTTATATTCAAAACTGTATCAATTTGCATAATCCTGCAATCTAGCGTTATGAAGATGTACTACTGTAGCCTAGAGTCACTATCTACTTATATTATTAATTATTGCTATCGGTTTGATTGTTTTACAGTGCTTTTGTCAACAAAAAATTGTTTACTAATTTTTTTTTCTAATACCAGACAACAATCGTTAAAATAAAAACTTTTTATTCTATGATATTACCATTGTGGAGGGGGGGGGGGACTCCTTTATGCCTTCAGCCAACAGTCAATTGAATAGCATTGGTGCAAACAGGACTTGTACAAGAGGAAGGGGGAGGTGGGATAGAAATAACGTCGGTGATGAGTGAAGGGAAAGCAAAAACTATGAGAGTGCTGTTCAGAATCATAAATTACTTATTAGTATTTTTTTATAATTACAAGCATCCCTAAGAGAAGCCATTTTAATTAATCTCTTTCTTTAAATCAGTCTTCACCTTTTGTCGAGAGGTCTTTTGGTAAATACTTTGAACAATGGATTAATTTTAAGAAACTTAATTTTGTCCTATGTATGCTAGTAACCTAATTTATGGGGTAGTAACGGAGTAATTAAGCGCCTCTAGTAGCCTCTAACACTCAACTCCGCCTTTCGGTCCTCACAAGGATACCCTGTTAACCTGCTATATGCAGGGACAAACGAAAGAGGAGGAGAACGTGGCCAGCAGTTGGGCCTGACCACCTTCGTTTCCCATCCTCCTAATCTCAGCCCCAATCTAAGGTGTTATGCGATCCAAGCTGAAGGATGGATGATACAGGAGTTACTATATTATGATCGGAGCCTCAAGGGAACCAAGCGACCCCCTTGAGTAAATAGCCTTACTCCGGTATGCGGTGCTCTGCCGGAGCGGACAAAATACCACCGATAGAGATACAGGGATTTTCCCGTGTATGATACTAAGGAGAAGGAATTCCGGAAACCATCCTCCGGAAGCGCAGAGGGTCCAAAAGCACCAACTAGTGGGAGCCAACCTCCCACAAGTGCACCTAAGGACCCGAAGAAGACCGTGCCGAAGAAGGAGAAAGGAAGTTACTTTCTCCTGAAACGTAGGGAACCTGAACGGACATTATCAATGATTGTTTATGTAGATTCTGCAAAAAAAGAGGAAGAAACACCGTTGCACTTGCTGACTGACTGTAAGGCAACTTTTCTGCACAGAGGTAGGTGCTTCGGGACACTCAACAAAACCATGGAAAAACTTTTACCGCTGGGACCAGTAAAAGTGCTGAGTTTCTTGGAGGCGTTGGAGCTAACTGCTGGGGTACTTTAGTAAAGAAGAGGGAAAGTACAATAGTTTTAAGACACAGTGCTATAGTCACCCTCAAATAACAATAATAATAATACTAATAAAACCTACTTCATAAAAAATTGCACAGATACTTTCATGTATAGGCATAAAGTAAGCTTACAAACGTATACTATGAAATATTAAGACATTTAATAAACTTCGTTACTTAAAAGAAGGGAGAGGGAAGGGAATGGTATTGTACTTCTTTGCATGAAACAACGTCATCAGTAAATGCAAGTCAATCCAATAGACATTTATGTTCTTACAAATTTAAACAAAACAATAATATATACAATGGAAATAATTTTAATAGTTTATTTTAAAACCTTATATCATATGAACAGTTATTTTCTTACTTGAAATATGTTCTCCAAGTTAAGTACCAATCTGTTATTTTCTGAAAGTTTATTACCCAATCTGAGAATGTATTCGTCAATCAAAAACTTTGCATATTTTGCAACATTTTTCATAACTGCTTTAGTAATAAATCTTTCATCTTTTAAATTCAATAGTTCATTGAATATGGTTTTTCCAGTTTTTTCCAGTTTTTTAGATTTTGTATCTTAAACAAATTACAAAGAAAATAAATAAAATAATTTCTTTCCAATTGATTATTAGGATAGAAAGATGAATATTGTTATACCCGTAAAAGTTACGGGACCAAATTTTTGGCACCAAATGTTTTTAACATTTATAATAACTTTAAAAGTGTATTGCTATAAACAAACTATTATTATTCTTAATAAACTGTAAAATTTAATGATTATTTTATGTTTATATAGTCAGAAGGAAAACTGGTCCTAGAATATTCGGTCCTAGAAAATGGGGGTCCTGCAAAATTCATAAAAAGTTTAAGGAAAGAACAAATTAAAATAGACGTAAATAAATAAAAAAGTATTTTTATAGATAATAATTAAAAAAGCAATATATATAATGCAAAATAATATATTTATAATATTACCTTTAATCAGACATATTAAAAAAAAAAGGTTTTTATCAAAGATATTAAACAAGAAATTAGATAAAATAGTATGAGAACATTATGTCACTGAAAATGAAATTAAATAATTTAGTGAATGGTAGAGAATTACCTTTAGGTAAGTTAGTTTATTATTACTATCATAAGATTGCACATGGTTTTTTATCCGTATATCTGCTGTCTATTATCTCTTCTTTGAATGTGGGTTATCTTGGATAAGAAATTCATCTTCTGAATCAATCAGTTTCCAGATGTTTGGGTACTTGCTTAAATTGGTAACACCAAACACCAATTTAAAAAATTTCCTGGGATTAAATTTTCCTACCAACTATTTACATATATAACTATCAACGTCTAAAGCACAGTAAGAAATAAAAAAAAAGATTAAGGTCTTTCAACCGTAACAAGCGGTCTATATCAGAGTTAAATCTCAAACGAGATTTCCTTGAAATTTCATTCTAACGAAGACAGCTTTTTACGGTTGAAAGATCTTATTCTTTTTCTAACTTTTTCCTGTGGTTTCAACGTTGATTTTTATATTACGTGTTTATTATGAAATCTCGTTATATATAAATATATTATGATAAAATCATAACGTTATTGACGAACATTTATGTAATATTTAAATAATTATTCTATCTTGATGTTTCTCTATCCCCTTATTTTAGCATGAATAGAAGCTTCTTTAGGAATAAAGAGAAATTAAAGGATATATATTTTTTATTGTCTTTCCTAATTTATTTTCTATCTTAATAAATAGCGTACACATGTTGGCTATGATTTAACTGAACAATCAACAGAGATAAACCCGAATGAAAGCAGGTAATCTCGAGCAGACATCAATCAATGATTGGCATGAATGAAAGAGTGCTACTGCAAGAAATCAATAATCTGTAAAAGTTGCACTTCTCTTCTACAGAAGTGTGCAGAAACTTCCTTCTCTTTGACGAGAACAACACCTAGGTGGCGATACGGATCACAGTGAAAAATGCACTATTGAAAACATTAGAGGAAAAACGATGGAGCTTCTGGGTCACTAACTCCGTACACATTGACCTTTATTGCCCAAGATTCCTTACCATCTTTCGAACAACCACTAGATAGGACTCACTGGCATCCAATCTCAACTGGATAATGATCTGGGCTCTCCGCTGTTTTCACTGTGTGATTTCATAGTATCCCATAATTTATAATATATTTATGTTCTAAATATATGGAAACAACTTATTAAACAAATACTTTTAAATACTAAAAATACTTTTCAATGGATACAACATATATATTCCTAGTCTTGCTGAAGAAAGAAGAGTTCCACACCTATGCGGGGCATCACTCAAACCGTGTCTGTTTTTGACCACTGCCACACGAAATGCCAGAAATGTCGACTGTGGGCATTAGTTAAGTAAGTAGGTAATTTTCTTCACAATAATCAATATAATTTACGCTAATTTTAAATAAGAATGTATGCTAATGCCCCGAGAAGGCGATGAAGAAACAAAAATAATATTGATAATCATCAAAACTTTATGAAAATAAGGTTGAATCAACCAGGAAGAATCAATTCACAGGATGATAATATATAGCAATATTACCTATAAGCAATCGATATGCTACAGAGGACAGAAAAAATACGAAACCAGTGAAACGCGGAAAAATATTTACTAAGTAGATTATACATTCTTATTTAAGTCATAATTTTCATGTTTTTAAACACTTTACAATTTTTTGAATTTTGCTAATAATTTATTGATACATGAGCATTTGTCCCTCATTGTGGAAAACACTATGAGTTTACTACATAAAAGAGATCAATACTACTGAACAGAGCCGTGCAAAAGGGAGGGAGTGGGCGAAAAATACCTTCGCCAAAACTGTGGGGTACCCAAATCGTTTTGATAAGCGTCTCATAAAAACCATTAACACACGTAACGACTTTTGGAAAAAGACAATGAGATAAACCAGAGGCGATCAATTAAAAATAGAATAAATATGTTTTATGAATAAATAGAAAGTAAAGAACGCAAAATTTAATAAATAATACATGTATTCATGCATGTAACCAATGATAAGTTTTGATATTAATTAGAAGAAATACTCGATAACCAGTTATTTAAGTCATAATTTTCATGTTTTTAAACACTTTACAATTTTTTGAATTTTGCTAATAATATTATGCACCTTCTTAAGGGGGAACAACTGAAATTGATAAGAGTGAGAAAACAAATTTCCAAGGTGAGATCAATATTCTTCCTTTCTCTATACTTCTGAAAATTATAATATAAAGTAATAATTTTCGATGCAGGCAGATTCACAAGCCTAAATCAGTGCTGAAACGCCCTTTGTAGGGCCGAAACCGGCCACTCTCTACTGCTAGAGTCAGACATTTAACAAATGTCTGCCTGCAGCAGAGATTAAAGAGGAGTTAGCTGGACTGTCCGGACAACAGACAAGCTAAACAGTTTATTTTGGGCCTCATTGCCAAAAATAGGAATTTTCTTCTAGGGCTTGGTAGGAGTAGGCTGAGAAAGCTAATAGGAGTTCTCGTAAGACACAGTAGACTTAGAAGGCATTTAAGTGTTATGGGCTTAGAGAGCAGTACAGTCTGTCAGAAGTGTGGAGAGGAGGAGGAAATTTCTGTCCACTGTGAGGCTGACTGTCCTGAACTCAGCATAATTAGGTTAAATGTGTATGGAATAAACACTATTAGGAAAGAAAAATTTAAGGAACTTGAGTGGAAAGAACTCCTGATCATTATGGAGAGATCAGGAAGATTCTCCTTAGGATAGGTCAAGGTCACCTGGAGTAGACAAAAAGGGCTCATCTGGTGGCCTACTTGCCAGGCCTTTGGTCTCTCCACCCTTAATAATATTATTATATTATTAATTTTCGATACATGTTGTTAACACATCTGAGGCTAGTTTTATTAATATAAGAAATAGAATAAACCGTCTTACCTCGTCAACTGCTGCTGGAGTTTTCGACCGATTTCGGACGTTACCTATTTTCGAAAGGAACTGAAAGGTGGGTAATACCCGAAACCGGTCAGAAAACTCCAGTAACAGTATACCAAGTAAGACGGTTTATTCTATTTCTATATATTACTTTGGTCTATGAAATGTTTATCATAGAACAAATCTGTAATATTACCACTGGTTTATACATGATTATTTGTATTAAAATTTCTTTTATTAAGCACTTACTAGGCAATGCCTCTTTTCTATATGATGGCAAATCTTCTATGGATATCTTTGGGATGAAATTGGGTGGGCTGGGTACATTCATAAATTCTTCGTATAGAATCTTATCAGCTTTTTGAATCTGAAAAAAAAAGAAAAAAAGAAATTTATTCAAATAATAAAAATTAAACTTATTCATATATTATATGTATATAAATGTATATTTGTATATTTGTAGTGGTGTTAACAAATTACATAATGTAAATATGTATATTATATGTATATAAATGTATATTTGTATATTTGTAGTGGTGTTAACAAATTACATAATGTAAATATGTATATTATATGTACATATGTATATATGTACATAAATCTTTAAAAGAAAACAGTTTATTATCCAAATAATGCTACATAGGTCTAGATAATAAGTAAAATAAATGATAAAAATGATTACAAAATCATTAATTACGTTTTCCATTAAATTGTGAACTTCTTGTACATTAAATTTCCACAAAGTAAGAAATTGTTTGCAATTATTAATGGATAAGTCATAACATCTCTTCGCCATATCTTTTATATTTCGATTGAAGGTCATAATATCATGTTTAACTGTTTTTATAGCTGTTTCAACAGTGAGTTCGTTATTATGACATACCTTTCTCAAGTTTGTAACTTGATCTTGCAATCTAAAAAAAGAAAGTTAGATGTTTTAATTCATAAGTTGCACTTTATGACCTAATATCCTGTTTTCTTATTCTATTACGAATAAAGAATAATAGTGACCTTGAAAAACAAACTATTCTGACGGTTTTACACGATTAAAGGACTCCTGAATCCTGAATCATTTATTAAAACTTTAAATCTAGCGTAAGTAAATAATAATAATAATATAATAAAAAAAATTGACTTTCAGATTTTACACATTTTGAAGTCCTCTGAATTCATTGTTGATATTTTAACTTTTGCGTAATTTTCTCTTTCTATACTAGGGGTTAAGATACAGGATCACAAGTCTAGTTTTCTTCTTGTCACTAACTAATCTACACCCTTATTTGTATTAAAATTATATAAATATACATTTAGTACAAAGTACATTTAGCCTTTTATCTAAATATACATTTAGATTATCATAATTTTCAGTAATCGGTCTTAGGATATATATTTCATTTTTCCATAAGCAAATTTTAAAATTTTTGACAAAATTGTCCGTGTTTTTGACGGATTTGCACGTTTTGAGGCCCCATGATCAACTTTCCTGGAAATCCTGGAACAAACTTGATTTTGAAATATTCACAGATTCAAGTTACCTTGAATACATTTTTTCATTTTTTTTTTATGATGAGTATATCAGTATTTTGTAAACACGCCAGTACATATATTATTTGCCATATCTTAAATGAAATGTAACAGATATGAGTTTTTGGTATGGGAAGAACCTAGTGGTTTTTGACAAATATTACAGCAAGAAAAAAATACTTTATCTCATTTTATATCATAAGGGATACCATAACCCGTTTTCTACTCTTCAAGCCATTCTAAAAATTTTACTCTTTTTTAGTTAGTGTTATTTGAAAATATATATTCGTGAAAAAATGTTTACGAATTTTGGATGACAACACAAAAACCTAAAAGGATCAACTATTTAGTCAGTTGTAGGATTTCTCTACCTTAATTTTACTACAACCTCAGAGTCAAAGTAAGTTATTTAATAAAAGCAGATTTCTGACGTTTTTGTGAACTCTCTTAAAGGAGAACCAAAACAATGTATCTCATTGAGAACCTGCTAAGTCTGCAGTATCTCACTGATAACGTATCCACTCGTTATCGTAATCTTTCATTACATTCAACAATTTTATTTATAATATACAAAATAAATGTTAACTGTTAACAACAATAATTATTAGTTAAACGTTACTTCAAAATTTTTTGAGTGCCACAATAATGTTACTACAGTTTGTAAATTTATAATTGAATTGTAAAATAAACTTATAATTTACTATTTATAATTGTAAATTGCAAATATATGTGATGATATAAATTTTGATTGTTACTAATCATATTTATTAGTTATCGATACCGTTAATTTTTTTCAAGCGCTGTAACGAAGAAATGTTACGTTATAATTTTAAGGATTGAAATAGCCACTTTAAAATAAATATTTCATTTATAATGAAATTAAAAGAAAACCACTTCAGATTTAATGTTTGCCACAAACATGTAAAAGTGTTTAACTATCTCTATATTGTTTTCAAAATATGAGGATGATTAATCATCAATGATAAACTAATTCAAACCTTCAATGTGGATTCATGTGGACTAATAAGAAGTGAGTTTTCGTTTTACTTTCAATCAAATTATTATATATTATAATAAATTATTTTAAAGGGTTAATAAATTTAAATTATATTAATACTGATCTAGATTATTATTAAAATAAATATTCTTACTTTGTGAGTTTCCTTTTCTGTGTAGCCGATATTATTTGATTTTCATCTGTTCTTTTCTGAAGAACTCTCAGGTTATGATTTAGTTTTTCACTATTAAAAATACACATTGCTTCAACGTGTTGAAGTTGTAATTGCATTTCCTGAAAGTAAACCAGATAATTTTGCTGTCGGTAACAACTTTGTTTGTTACTAAATATAAAATGATCAAAATTGCAATTGCATACATGAATAATTTTCGTTTGTCCTGTTCTTCTGACTTTCAGTTCTTCTCTATGCATTCTCTCTAGAGCATCTAATTCTTTAATGTGGCTTTCATACATCTGTTTACGTTCAATTAGAGCCTTTTCTTGAATTTGTTCTTTTTCATTAATAATTTTATCCCATTCAACTTCATGTGTTTTCATTAATTCTTCTCTTTCGATATCAATGGCTTTCTGTAATACATGTCATAGATAAACATATTAATAAATATTTAAAACGAATAAGCACTTTGGGAAGAATTATTAATAAAAAGTAAAAATATAGGAATGTCAAGAACTATTATGGTTAAACAGTCAGGTTCTATCGTTACTTTGTTATTCTCCCCTAGGTTAGGTTAGGTTGCAGTGTCAGTCCCACAAGAGAACACACATAGGCAGAACATAGACCCTTTGTGATACCACAAAATGAAAATTGATTCTACATCAGGAGTCATAAGTTTTGCCTCACTCTCGTGCATTTAGAGTAGTGATCTTTAACAAGTATCTGACATCGTACAGGCTCGGAACCGATGGCATAACGTCCTCTTCGAGAAACGACCTAATCAGATTTATTCAACTCCTACGTGAATAAATCAAGGGCCAGAGTGGTTATTGAACCCCGGACCTGTCAGTTCAGCAGCGAGTACGTTGCCACTGGGCAAACCTAGCCACCTATTCTGCAATAATATCGTTAATTTAAATTCAAATTATCCTCAACAATGCTATTACTATATAGTGTTATCTGCAACTAGTAATTTTATAAAATATATAATACTAATAAATTATCAGTGGGTGATGTAGAATATATAGAGTTTATAGTTGTAGTTAGTAGTTCAAGTATAATAGTTCACTACAGAATCAATTTTATTTGGTCACCGTTTGATAGAGATAAAAACGTAAAAATAAAATATATAAATAAAAAATATAATATAATATAACATATATATATAAAACTGAGTTGGGTTTTTGACTCTGACGAAGACCGCTTGTTACGGTTGAAAGATCTTAGTCTTGTTTTCCCATTTCATATTGTGGTTTGATCATTGATTGTTATTTCACATGTTTATGTTAAATCTTTTTATCGATATATATAAATGAAAAAGGCAACACATAGAAGGAACGAGAGAACTTACTGGATCGATATTTCGAACTGAAGTTCGTCATCAGGAAGAGAGTAGAAGGGAAGAAGAAGAAGAGGTACTTGCATTCACGTGTACCAGTGGAATGCGACTGAGGGTTCCACTGGTACAGGTGAACGCACGTACCTCTTCTTCTTCCCTTCTACTCTCTTCCTGACGACGAACTTCATTTCCAAATATCGATCCAGTAAGTTTTCTCGTTTCTTCTATCTGTTGTCTTTTTCATTTATTTATCTGTCCGGTTTGGACTGTTTAGTATTTTCATTCTATATATATATAATATAGTATAATATAATAACGTATTAATAATAAAATTATATATTATGCACAATACACAAGATTTTAATTATTTATAGTACATATTATTTTTAATGACGAGAGAAGTAATGTAATATTTTGTAACTAAAATCTCAAAACAGATTCAAATCGTGTAAATCTGTTGAAATATCAAAAAAAAAAAATGTTATGAGTTACAGTTAAGTATCAAGATCAGAGAACCGTCAATTAATATTGCACTACTAATATATAAATATAACAATAATGAAATCAAGTATTTTAAAATTATCTTGCAACATTAAACAATGTGAATATTTTATAAATATATTTCATTTCATATAAAATATAGCAATAAAAATTCAATCTAATTCTTTTATTTAAAAGTCATATGAAGGAAGGCAAATATTATTTTATGAGATGTCTGAAAGGAATAAAGGAAGACCAATAGCTCCAAAGCCTTTCATACTCGTAAAGGTGAATAATATAGATCTTTGCATGTCAATTCCTACATTTTAGACATAAAAAACTACTGAATCAATATTTATAGAATGGGAACGCAGAACACTCAAGAAATATGTAAGCCAGAAGTTTAGTTTTATTTTGAGCAAACAACACATTGGATGTTTACTATATACTTTACTATACTTTATAAACTTTACTATAAGTAAAGTATAGAAAAAATTCTATTTCGACATTTTGACATATTTACATGTTTTGAAGTATCCAAAGTTGCTTTATGTTGTTTCTTCGATTATTTCTGTGTGTGCATGTGGGTTGGTGGGTGTGTATTCAAAAATGTGTGCTGCAACCTTTGATGGATCAAAATCAATATTTTGCACAAGAATGAGCCTAATACTGCAGATGAGCTCTATTGTTTAAGAGCAATTACACATAATGGGAAAATCACTTTTTTTGCCAAAATGTTTTTAAAAACATTTTATTCCTCTAAACAACTAACTCTAGAGTCCTGAAATTTTTGGCGTAATCATGGAAGCATGAAAAGCAATAACTGGAAAAAACCCTCAAAATTTTAAAACAAATGGAATTTCTTTTTTCAATAATGTAAAATATTTTACTTATGATTCAACCAGAAATCTTGTGAGGAAGATAGAAGGCATACCTGACGGATCAAAATTAAATTTTATACTTTTTACTAATTCATTTTTTAAGTTATATTATATTAGTAAAATGTTGAAATGACAGATTTTATTTTCCTCACATTAATAATATTATTTACATATATATTACATTTGCTATAATTAATAAGTTAATAATTACTAGTAATTATTAATAATCCACAAATCATTATTAATAAGTTATAAAAATTTAACGGTAACTTATTATTATTATTATTATTATTATTAATACTTACAGATATTTAATGAATATTAATATTATTTTTATTAATTTATTTTAAAGGTAACATTTTTATTTTAAAAGTAACATTTTTAAAGGTCTCTTTACATTTTACACACATTTGAGTAAAACAAATAACCATTATATCAAATTTGGAATTATGCATTAAATTCAAAAATAATTATCTAACAAAATATATTATAAAAGGATTTCTTTATAATAAATCAGAAAGTGGAATGAGTCACTCATTACTTGATATCTTATAATTTTCAGAAGGACTGAGAATTAATGAATTAATTATTGATTATTTTCTCTTTGTGCACTCATTCAACAAAAAGCACACAACAGATCGTTGTGAAAGTAAGTAGTTACAAGTAGAAGTCATATGAATATTCTACATCAATGATATTTACCTCTAATAAGTCGATTTCTTCTCTAGCAGAATTCCTCAAAATATTTATTTGTTGATTGATTCTGTCCACCATTATATTGATGTCTTCTTCTTGTTTATTCAAATCGGTCACAAAATTGTCATCAGCCTCCTGCAGTTCTTCTTTTAGATCGCTGATAATTTTATCCTTCATGGCTATCATTTCTGAACATCTTTCTGAAATACTCTTTCAAAAAAATATCACTTTTTCTCAATATTATTTTTCACAGTAACTGCCATGAATTCATGTAAAAGTTCAAAATAAAAAAAATAATTAAGAATTATTTATTTTAAATTAAAAGTACTTTTTAAAGAGTCGATTTTAACTATTACAAAGAAAATACCAGCTATATTATATTATTCATGTTTTGGAAAAGAATATTCAATTTAAATTTTAATTATATATACATATATATAATGTTTCGGCCACAATAACAAATGAAAAAAGACTAAGATGAAAAAATGGTGTTATTAAAAAATATTATCGAATCCTATCTGATTAAATTTAATACATCAAATATTATAAACAATAGTAATGGTTTGTTCAAACTTGACTCAGTGTTAATGAGGGCAAGAGTCTCTTCTAAGAGGGTTGACAGCAAGTGGATGGTTTTTACTTTTTCTTACTGTACTCCTTTGTTTATCTTAACATCCCTCCCTGGACTATTGTCCTTTCCTGCACTTTACACCCTTTTAAAATACCACTCTTCCCTCACACTCTTCTCAACCACGCACAATGATGCTTCTACATCTCGTGTTTTCTTTGGATTTGACTCTGACGAATACCGCTTGTTCGGTTGAAAGATCGAGTGGGTTGAAAATTGAGAAGCTTGTTAAGAAACAGATATCATCTGAGTTTAGTGTCACTTTGAATAATGTATGTGCTAAGTAGGGACTGCTAGCAAAATTTAGAATGATAAAGTTTACAGAAGGGGTTAGTGAGGATTTTAGTCATAAAAATTCAACTCCTGATTATATGCCAACGTTTCGCCAAAAGTTGTTTGGCATTTTCAAGGCTAAAAAACAATTTATTAACGACATAAGTAAACCAAGACAAACACATTCACGGAATACCAACCAACAGAAAACAAACCATACAAACAAAAAATTCAGTAACAAGTTTCTTTGTTTGTTTGGTTTGTTTTCTGCTGGTTGGTATTCCGTGGATGTATTTGTCTTGCTTTACTTATGTCGTTAATAAATTGTTTTTTAGCCATGAAAATGCCAAACAACTTTTGGCGAAACGTCGGTATATAATCAGGAGTTGAATTTTTATGACAAAAATCCTCAAGAATCTTTTATGTAAACTTAAAAAATCAGTAGTCGAGAAGTTATATCAATATTTACAATTATACATATATACGAGTATATATATGTATATATAATATCAAACCACAATATGAAATGGGAAAACAAGACTAAGATCTTTGAACCGTAACAAGCGGTCTTCGTCATACCCAACTGATAATTGATAATTTAAAAATTTTATTTTCGATTAATCAAATTTTGAAGTATAACTTCACTGAGAAACAACTGGTAATCAAGGTTAGCTATTCCCTGATATGTGAATCTCTGGGAGACACACTGGAGATTCACATGCAATAGAAAATTGCATGTTAGGCATAAAAATTGTTACAGGAAGTGGGTTTCGCTATTGTGCGTGTTATAGTAAGTCCGTTTTGGAAAATTTCTTCAATGTTAAAATTATATATAAATAATATTTTTCTTTTTTATTGAGGTTTGGTCTAGTGTAATTCTTTAATTAGTACTGGCATAATAATACTAATTATTAAATAATTATTGTTATTCTAGAGTAATTAAATGTTTTCTTATCTCCACCAAACCACGAAAAAAAAGTAAAATAGTGTTCAATATCCAATATATTGCAAAAAGAAATGACATTTAAAGAAAAGAATTTAATGATTTCCATTGACTACTGGCATGTCAAAAAATAGTTTTTATACTTTAGTATGTGTGTTTTATTAATCAAATATTTTCTTTGTTCAACATATTTTTACTTCTGTATTTGGGGCATTCAATAAAGAATAATCTTGGATGACACTTATATCTAGAAAGCAATCCTCAAATTTCTTACTTGTTTGTTCTTCGGTTGCACGGTTAATGTCCAATGGATCTTTCTCACAATGAATTGCTGCCCATTTGTTACAAATTTCCATAAATTTGATCTCGGCTTCTTTGGCAGCTTCCTCTAATTTCTCTCTTCTTTCCAATCGTTTTGTTTTATCCTTCTCTCTTCTTTTAACTTCATAAGAAATTGCAGCTACCTTCACGTTTGTTATCTGAATATTTCAAAGAGGTTTTAATTAAATGGAACGAATTCATTCAATAAATGAAAACATGAACAAATAATAAATGAAATAAATTCAATTTATTTCATATAATGAAAGTGATGTTTCTATTTTGTTTCTTTAGTCGTTCCTTTCAATTAATATTACGTAGTTTTAAGAAACGCTAACAAGTATTTATATAACTTTAGATTAAAATAATGAAGAGTAGTTAAATATCATAAAAGAAAAAGGTCAACAATTGTCTACCTCCCTTTTCTCCATGGATAAAGATTTTTGAATAAACGCATTTTATCACAAAACCTATGTTTTGGTAATAGTCAAAGATCAAAAACTCAAATAAACAAAAGGGAAAGCTTTTATCTATTTAATTGTTAGAAATCAATTATATTACTTATCATCTTATTAACTGATGACTTATTAGTTGATTTCTACTAATCCATTTCAGTTTCAAATAACTAATTATTGTCGGGTTGGTTATGTAAAGTATGACTATAATATCATTTGGTATTAAATTTAATTCGATATATATGATTTTACTATTTTGTTAAGAATAAAACTCTCAAATATGTTTAATTGGTTCAAGCATCATTACTTTACTATAAGTATTTTTTTTTAATTTTATGCTTTAGTAATACTTTTTCCGTATTTGATCTCTATTTTGTCATAAAACTAGTCCAAGTAGGTTTTAAGTTTCATCATGTTTATATTCAACTAAATTATTTTAGGATTTTCCCTTCTTACAAGAGTAGAAATTCTATTTGATCCCGTCTCTTAACCCACAATCCTTCCTCAAAACAGTTATTTTTTATGTTAAATTCTTTCTTCTAAATATATACACATATAAATTATTTATATGTAATCATTAATTTATTTGTTGAAAGTAAATATTGTTATGAAAAACCAACCAATTCATCACCGTCTTCAATGAGCTCTATTAACTTGTGCTTGCTTTGCTCTGATTGTTTGTTCACTACACCTTCTTTATCTCGTTTCTCCTGTTGAACAGCTTCTTCTTCTTCTTCGACATCTAACTCAAACTTATCTCCTTTTATACCTTTCTTCCTATAAAAGAAAAAAAACTAATCAGACATTTAATTTAGCAATTATAAATTACTATATTTTAAAATGAAGTAATTAGAACGCGTGACACTAAAGTTGGCAGATATAATTCATTAGTTGGAGCTTCATTTCTATTAGAAATGGTTACTGAAATATTTACTAATATTAACTAACTAACTATTATTAATATTAACATGCATAGTCGGTAGGGCTGTAAACAATTATTATTATAATTGATTCTGTAATTAATTATTGTTAAGTCTAACAAACAAATAATAGTTTACCTTTTCAACCGTCTTTCTTTCAACCTTCTATCATGAATCAATTTATTTCTCAGCATTATTCTTCGAGCAATAATTCTTTCATTCTGATCAGTTGATGATACTTGAGGATTATTGTATTGACGCATTTCTTCCTCTGTTATTATACAATCTTCTAACTTTGTTGAATTCACATACAATTCATCTTCCAATTGGTCCAAAACGTAGTCCTCAAAAGTCATTCCTTGCTCTACCAATAATTCATCATTTGATAAAGAAGCATTCGATGCTTCATCTGGTTCTTTGACAGTTTCAGTTTCTAATTCTGTTGATTCTTCCATTCTGATTGCTTGAAACACAATGGGTTTATAAAGAATATGTTAGCCACCACTCACTGAAAGATATGACTATTGATCCAACAAACATCTACAAACTCTTATGATGCCCCCAACAACCAGTCTACATTAACTTGTTTACAATAATAACAGTTAAACATTTTAGATGAGAAGGTAACACTTGTTCGAGACTCAATATGTATATCAATATCATGGGAGGGTTAAAATAAATTTGATTCTTAAATAATCAATCTCGTATTTAAACCTATAGCAGTTTAGTTACCATAATATAATACAGTGGTACCTCGGGATACGTTTTTAATTCGTCCGTAACCTTTCTCGTATGTCAATTTACTCGTATCTGAAAGCAAATTACCCCATTGAAATCAATTGAAATGCCAATAATTCGTTCCAGCCCCAAAAATACTTACCCCTAATTGTTTTGTTAA
This sequence comes from Hermatobates lingyangjiaoensis, assembly GCA_026182355.1. Taxonomy (NCBI): domain Eukaryota; kingdom Metazoa; phylum Arthropoda; class Insecta; order Hemiptera; family Hermatobatidae; genus Hermatobates; species Hermatobates lingyangjiaoensis. Next base: position 3,731,010 of record JAPFBL010000004.1, on the reverse strand, counting down.
ATAAGAAAAATGTATTCATAAATGACAAATATTGTATAAAAACATAATAAAAGAGAATGTAGAAGTGGTTGGAAAACTTAGTTTTTAAACAGTTTTAACTGTTAAAAAAATATGTAAAAAACTTAGACATAACTTAAATGCTATTGTATGCTTAATTTTAGTTACTGCTTTTCTCTTCACTAGTCTTTACCTTTTCCACAGGATTAAAAAAAAAACTGTCCAAGGAGGTTTGTTTCTTCCTCTCTTTCAGAATGCTACGGAAATGAGTTAGGCAAGTTTCATTAAATAAATCCAATGCACGACCAGCTGCAACTTTTTCGGGGTGTTCCCTTGCCATGAAGTATGAAACCCTCTCACATTCCCAAGATCACAATTTTCAAGGTAAACAGAACTGAGTGGGCCGTAGGCGGCATCGTAGAAAAAAGAAATGTACTTACATATCTATAAATGACCTGATACTACAATTGGCTGTTCTTCGTATCTCAAATTTCACTTGTATTTCAAAACAAAATTTCGCTCATTTGATAGCTCGTATCTAAAATAACTCGTATGTCGGGGCACTCGTATCCCGAGGTACCACTGTACTTTTAAAATCTGTTTAAAACCTAAGAAATTATATAAAATTAGATATGTTTACATCAAAATAAAGCAGATTTATTTGATTCAATATTACTTAGATATCTTATTTCATTCCAGTTAGAACTGATTGTTTGAAACGTACAACTAGTTTGTAGTAGTTATGTACAATCATTCAAACCGATTTTATACTTCCATTGAACAATTAATTTCCTTTGTTCAATTTATTTACTTATATAGGCACTTAATTAATCACGCATGTAGTCAGAGTCATGGTAAATAATAATATTTGTAACTGGTAAAGATTACCTTACTTCGTCCACACGAACAAAATTTTTTTATGATTACACTTAGTTTTCTTCAGGAAACTAATTCAGATGGTATTTAGGAAGAAGACTTATCTCTATTTTACCTCTGTAAAATAATCAATGATGGGCATTGCATCTAGCAACAAATTGTCCAAAAATCTTAATATTTCGTTCTTTTAAATTGTTGAACCATTTTTCTTCCATAAAGGCATTTGCAAATCGTACCAGAAGTCAAGAAACCGCACAAACCCTCATTCCAGATAAAACATCTAACGTTTAATAACTTTTTTAAACTGAGGGTATGCAGGTGGTTATTGCTCTCGTTATTCTTGGATATGTTTGTCATTATAGTTTACTTTGGGCTAAATTGGGAATCTTTTCATTTTACAACCGATGGGTATGATACCATTGGTTAGTAAATTTGATATTTGGTTTAGTAACTTTTTCCTCGTCCATTCTTTAGATAATATTTGTGGAGTATAGATTGAACTTTTGGTCAATCAAAGACAGATACATTATTACTAGTACAACAGTAATAGTAATTTTGTTGAACAAAAACTGTACATTTGTGGTTAAGATTTGGTCAATTTTTTCTACCAAATTTTTCCTTATAGCAGAATATTAACTTTGTGGCCTCAGATAATGATGTATAAAATAACTTTTTCAGTTCGTCATACTTTAAACAGACTCCAACATTTATGCATGTCTCAGATAGTTCTATTTTAGCATTTTTAATGAAGAGGTCTTTGAAACCTACCTTTACCCCCTTCATAAAGGTATAAAGACTGTTATAGATTTATAACCAGACAATACTCCTTTACTCATCTGTCATCACCACGGCAAAAATTATCAGCAAATACAACTGGTTATCTACTATTCCAAAATTAGTTTTTTTTTAATTTATCTATTTAATGCATCTTGCGATAGTCAGAATTAATTAAACTTTTTCTATTGCTTACTGATTATAATTTGTTTTTGTACAAAATTTTATTGGTTTATACCAAACTGTTTAACATAATTTTTTTTTTTTAAATCATACAATGTGTCATAACGCCATTTCCGTCCATTTAATCTCAATAAAGAAGTATTCACCTCATACTCTCAAAAGGTTCTTTTTGAAATACATCAAAAATTCTATTGAGATACATCAACGGATGTGATCTCTATCGTACTAAAAAGCATTAAGAATCTCTCGTAAGTCAAATATTTTACATGTTATAGGAAGATAATTTTCTTCAGTTATAGCCGCTGTCAGTTTCATAATAATCCTAAAGTTTCACCGTCTAGACGTAGTAGTTTAAGAAAAAAAAAAGTTGACTAAAATCATATTTCGGCCAAAAATGTAAGTTTAGCATGTGAAAATATTGCATAAACACAATAGGGCAGATCTAGTGTCTGATGGTTTGTCATTGTAGAGTGAGCCACATTGTTTGATCGATCAAGTTCATATTTTACCAAACATTCTGTCTTTATTTTTCACGTCTTTTCTGAGATTTTCTTCTTTTCCTCAGAAAAAATAGTCTTCTTGAGGTTAATACTTTTGATGATGAATTATTTGCTAAACCGGTTGCACTATAAAGACAAGAGACTGGCAATATCCGTGTTAGTTCATTAAACTTAAAATTTAATAGAAATGTATAATTTAATTTTTATAAAAATACTGTTGTTTGGATTAGTGACACTCAATAATGCTTGTGAGGTGATAATATGTATTTTTTCTTGTTTAAACAAATGAAATAATGTTTGTTTTTGTTAATTAACTATTATTTAACTGAGTTCAAATTAATGCCCAGATAATATTTGCAACGATACTAAAAATACCTTCATTCTGTTTGTACCACATAGGTTAGTAAATCTGCTATTCGCTTTAGTCCTCAGTAATGCTTGTAAAGTTTTTATGTAACTTTTTCCTCTTTAAATAAAATTAAGTAAATCCATCCTTTAGATAATATTTGCGGAGTATACATTGAACTTTAGCGTCAATCAAAGAAAGTTTCATTATTATTTTTACAGTAATAGTACAACTGCATACGTCGTATTTTTGTTCCCTTAGTCGTCCAGGTTTAGAAAAAAAAAACTTTGTCCCACAACTGAAATAAAATTTTCTTAGTTTTGTTTATTCATTTGTTTTAAACAGCCACACTTACAGGCTGTTTGAAAACGACTCTACACCTTTATTGTTGTCGAAATAATTATGTCCCACTCAGTCTAATTGTTTATGTACTTGCTTCTGGACTGTAGGGTTACTGGACAGTATTTTTCATTACATGGGTGGAGAAGAAATCTGAGAGCATCGTCCCACGGAGCTGATGTTAAGTCAACAGTCTGGAGTATGTATGACGTGAGATACTCGTTAAAGATCTCTACTTTAAATACACTTGAGTTAGGAAAAAAATTGATACACCAGATTAGCCCAATGGCAACGTGATGGCTCCTGGGCTGGTAGATCTGGGGTTCAATATCCACCCTGCTCCTCGATTTATTCATGCAGGAGGTAAATAAATCTGAGCACGTCGTTCCCTGTACAATGTCAGTAACTTGTTAAAGATCCCTACTCTAAATACACTTGAGTTAAACAAAATTAGAACTCCCATTGTAGAATTTTCATTGTGTGGCATCACAAAGGGTCTTGGTGTTCAGACTACGACTTGCCTATTACTGGATAGGCCATAACTCGAATGGTAGGCCATTGCTCGAATAAAAAAATGAGCCATAGATCCCTCTATAGAATAGCACTAAGAAATGAAAACCTATAAGTGTGGACTTTGGTAATCAATCATAAATCAACTTTATTACTGTTTTAGAGGTGAAAATATTGGCACATTTGTTATTTTGCCCCATTGTAGTTATCAGTAAGCACAACTTCAGGGTGGATTCTACAAAAATTTCTAAATTCAAATTATCGAGATTCCTAAACTTTACCTTATTCTATGAAAAACTTACGTGGTAAGAGGTGAATTTTACTAATAATATTACAAAGAAACTCTGTAGCACTCATGATGATACATTTTAACTTATATTAATATTCAAAAGATAAAAAAAAACAATGAATGAATAAATAAAAGAAGACTATAGATAGCTAAATAAGACACTGTTTCAAAGCAGTTTGGTTAGAAATTGAAGTCACTCCGCAGCGGGTAATCCAATAGAGGAAGTCATCCTTTGTTGTGGCTGTTCTACGTTAGGTGAGTCAGTCTTTAATATCGGCTAAGGTGGAGCACGTCTGTAGATGTTTGGCCATTATAGTTTCAACACTACGGAGAAGAAGATTGGGTTATCCACCGATCTGGTTCATTGGAAGTAGCGGTGTCCAGTAACCATTCTAAAAGTGACTACGATTTGCTGGAGAGCAAATCCATTGGAGCTAGACTACGAGTATTAGGGGCAAGCCCCACAAGATTGGTGCAACCGGTGTGCCACAACCACATGAATATCAAAAGTTAAAAAATGAAATGGGCAATTATGCATTAATTTTTGTATTGTTGAATCGAAGAAGAAAGGGAAGTAGAGTTCACTGTCACATCAATACATACAGATTTATGTATGTAAGATACATAATATTATGTACATATTTTGTTTATGTATGTAAGATTAATCTGTTTTGATAGTAAGAATGGCTATACTGATGTAATAATTAACAACTATAATAAATAAAGCATAAATGTTTTCAATTAAGAGTACTTAAATTCGATGAAATTATTAATAACCTATAATTTTTAATGTCAATAAAATTTAAACATCTTTGAGTCTTTTATTTGACTTTACAACCCCACAGACCTTTTAAAAAGATTTTTTAGTATTCAGAATATATGATATAGTGGAACTAAATTATCTTGATATGACTAGTGTTGGAAAGGATGTCCCAGAAAAGGTCTTGTACCGGTACATTTTTTTCCTCTCAAGGGCCCTGATTACTGTAAGACTCAAGACACTCTTACATCTTTCTTGGGAAGATGTACCTGTATTGTGCTTTCTGCAGACCGTGAACTATTTCTTAAGCTTTTCGGCTCTTAAGACGTGAAAACAGCATCAGACTGAAAAAAAAGCCAAAATACTATCTTTACCAGTCGGGACTCTGCAATAACTGGGAACATAAGGAACAAGGGAACATTATTTTATTAAAAAACTATGTTGTCACTGTCGTGTAGCTAGCAAGAGAGGACAAAGAGCAACAATAGCACATCAGTCACAGGAAATACATCAAATCATCTTGTCACAAACAACTATTTAAAAACGTTTTAAAAAGTACAGGCTAACAGACAACACGATTCTATGAAGTTAAATTTGTTGTGACTTCCAAAAGACTAGAAAAGGAAAGGAGTTTCTTTAATGAATAATCTTAATATCCAATGAGTTTATTTATAATAAATGGAAGTGCATTTTATTAAAAATTTTATTTTATTAAAAAATATGTCCCATTAGTGCTTTAAACATACTTGAGAACATTAATTAAAAACTGCCTTTAAGAGTTTTTATCGTAATGATAACATTAAATATCAATTGTTCAATAAATCACATTCAGACCAGATGGACACTCTGGTAAATTACATAATAGATTTAATTCGATTCAAGCTTATAAAAAAAAAGCAAATTATAATATGAAATAAAAAATTAATGAGGAACTGAAACAGCAGCTTGATATATATTTTACTGATTAAAATTCATCATTTGATGAATGGATCAGTATTCATCTCCATCATCGGCCTCTGCGTCATTGGAGTCAACCCCCACTTCTTCGTAGTCCTTTTCTAGAGCAGCCAGATCTTCCCTGGCTTCGCTAAACTCTCCTTCCTCCATTCCTTCGCCTACATACCTGCACCACAAACTCTTTATTCATTTAAAATAATAGTTAGCAAACAGTTTTACTTTATTGTATGACAGAGAAGGAGTTACATGGTTTAGTTAATAAAATAACTATGATTTAGTTCAGAAATCAAGGCTGAAATAAAAATACCTTCTGACTGGGTAACCAGCAGGCCCGGCACATTAATAACGATAGGCTGCTAAAAATTTGAAAGATTGGAATATTTTATGTACCTTAAAACAGTTGTTATCCACAGAAATGAGATCTCCATTGATGTACAGAAAAGAATGTTGAAGGTTAATAGATGATATTTTAGGATGATAAGGTTGTTGAAAAGTAAGATGATATCTCACAGTACAAATAAGGGACTAATTCAGACCAACTTGGAAAGGTCTAACTTATCGGAGACAAATATATCGTAAAATCTACCATCTTTAAAAAAAAAAAAAAAAAAAAAACTGGACGTGAGAAAATATTTGGGATCAGCGCATGTAGGGGCGGTGGGCAGGACATACAGCACCAGAAGGTATGGTTGTCCCAAACTTTGGTGGATAGATCAAGTAGCAATAATTATCTGCAGTATGTTACATAGGTGAAACTGACTGTCGAAAATAGGAAGATTGGCGGAAGTGTTTGAGAGAGGCGAGGGACTTTAAGGAATTATTTTTGTGTTTAATTTAATTGCAGGGTAAAAATCTAATGAAATGGTCTCCACATATAAAAATTTTAATGATATAGACAACGCGTTTCGAACACGTAGTGTTCTTCCTCAGGCATTAACTAAAATAAGACACCAATAAAATATGACACCAGAGAGTCATTGTATTTTTTAGTTAATGCCTGAGGAAGAACACTACGTGTTCGAAACGCGTTGTTTATATCATTAAAATTTTTATATGTGGAGACCATTTCATTAGATTTTTACCCTACAATGAGTAAATACCACATAATAACTGATTGCACTACATTAGAATTAATTTAATTGCAGTTTGTCAAATGGTGTAACCACTGTAATGTTAAAAATCAAGACCCAATGATAAGTCAAAATTCGTAACATTTTTACCGTCGACTGATTTTAATTATATTAAATAAGTCTGAAGCTTTTTTTTTTGCTAACGATAATAGTAGTTGCATAATAAATATAAAATTATAACTATCTAGAATAGTAGTTAAGGAGAAAAAAACAGTCTCTTAAAACATTCAGGGAAGTAAAAATGACTTACAATAAGGCAATATCATCTAAAGACTATACAGTTCATCTTCATTAAAAAATTGAGTATAATATCAAACTGATAAAACAAATGGTGTAACTATGATGTGTTCAAAAACTTTTAAATACATGATCACCCACAAACACAAATAAATCTTTAAAAAAAAATTTCAAAAATAGACTCAGGGGACTTCAAAAACGTGTAAATTTATAAAAATCTTGCACTCAAATTTTTTTGTGATTACCATGTTCAAATTATAGTAAATTAAAAATGGTTTAGAAGACACTGCAATTCCAAAAGGAGTAAATCCGTATATATCTCTAAAAATATTATCAAATAAAATTTTATCAAAATCAACATATATTATTTATGGTAAAGTAAACAAAATAACTCTGATAACGGAAATGAGAGATACCAGATACATATTCTGTAATATTTATCTTAATCGTGGTTTGGTCCAGCGTCAAACAATTAAAAAAAAAACCCTTATGGAAATGTTTCTTCGGTATTTCTAGACATTCTCAAGGGCTCTGTACTTTTCATTTGCTGAAAAGTTTTACATTGTTATCTAATTAACTACAGTGTTGATCTTCACTGTTGCGATTAGAGAACAATGTAAATTCTTTCAGCACATGAAGTGTATTTCAGCATACCAATTCCTGAAGGTATCTAAACATACAGACGAAACGTTGACCTAAAAGTACTATTTTTTTGAGAATCGATCGTAAACGCTGGATCCAAATCACGATAAAGATAACTAGTGTATACCGAAAATAGTTGGGATGAGGAAACAATGATTGATATCAATTATTATAACAAAATACTAACTAAAACTCTTGAAAACTGAATAATAATAACTCATTCGTTCATACAAAAAAAAAAAAAGAGTAAAATATTACATACCAGTGCACAAAAGCTCTTTTGGCATACATAAGATCAAATTTATGGTCAAGTCTAGCCCATGCCTCTGCAATGGCTGTTGTGTTACTCAGCATGCACACTGCCCTTTGGACTTTAGCTAGGTCTCCTCCAGGTACAACTGTGGGAGGCTGATAGTTGATACCTACCTACAAATTAAAATTAAATAACTTGGAAGCATCAAAACAAAAAGAACCACTTCTTCCGTCCGATTTTACATCTTATTTCATTAAAAAAATAATTATCCAGTTTTCTTAAAAGTAATAATTTTAAAATTACTAACATTTTACTAATGTAGAATATATTTAATTCATTGATTTTTTATCTTATTTAGAAATTTATTATGTACAAATGTTTTAAACAAACTATAACATAATGATATATAACTATGGCAGATGTTTTATTACTTTTGTAAACTTCTTTATACAGCAATTAAAACAATCTACACTGTAATAACTATCACTACACTTTATCATCATACGAGGTAAAATTATATTTATAACAATTTATTTCTTTCTTATTAACTATATTATATTTCTGAAAATTTTTAATTTTTAAAAAATCTACACTGCTATAACTATCACTACTTTATCATCATACGAGGCAATATTGTAATTATAACAATTTATTTATTTCTTATTAACTATAAAAAATTTCTGATGGGTTTTTTAATTTACTTTATAAAAGGTTACGTGCATCATTATTCTTTCTCCTGCTGTTTGTCCAACACTAATTAGAGCACATAGTTTTATTACAGGTTGTAGAGGTCAAGACATTAGAAAGCATGAATTTATGCCGGTACAAAAGTTATATGTAATTAAAATTTGTAAATCTTGAAGAATATGAATTTACCTTGAAGCCAGTTGGACACCAATCTACAAACTGGATTGATCTTTTTGTTTTTATTGAGGCAATGGCCGCATTCACATCTTTAGGTACCACATCACCTCTAAAAAAAAGAAAAGAAAAAAAGAAGCAACCATGAAGTGAACACATAATCAAATCAGGTTGCAATGAATTTCATTTATCACCATTGTATTCAAATCAGCAGTAGCTATTAGTTTTCTTTAGTAATCTAATATTTAATTTAATAATGTTATAACGTTACTTTAAATGTGGACTTGTTTTTTTAAAATTGTTGAAATATTTAAAACAGTTGAAAGAGATGATGGATTTCACTAAGCCTAAAGATAATTCATGATAAATAAAAATATGTCCCAACGAATGTAAATCCCAGCTTCGAAGGATTACTGCATCAATTTGAGGATGAATAGAAGAAAATCGTATGCAGAAGATATGCAAAGGTAGAAATTAAATTGATAAACATAAAATATGACACTCTATCCAAAACATATGTCTAAAGGAAGGGCTAGTCCCAAATTACACAAATATATATATACAAACAAAATTAAAGTTATTAAGACACAGTCAGTTCTTCATGTTCAAATTAAACTCTCATTGTCAACGTTTCAGTTTCTAATTAAAACCTTTTTCATAGGCCTACGAAACAGAGGAAATATAAGAAATAATTAAATCATTCAAAAATCAAATATACATAAAAAGTGCAATTAGATACAAATAAGAAAATGCAATAGAAATTTTGACAATAGGTTAGTGAGAGAACCTACAGCACTCTGTCATAACCGTCAAGTTGTCTCTTTCATGTTTTTTATTGGTTTGAATATTATATCCATTTGGTGGTTGATTTCTTTGTTTCTGTTTACATATTTTCATTTGTTCTATTACATTCAATCTCTTACCTTTTTTCCCTATTTTAATTAATTCCATTTCCATTAATTCCAAACTTATTATTTCATATATACACATTCTGACACTACTTTTCAATAATATCTGGTTCATATTCCTGTTTGTTTAAATGGTTCAAAAATTTTCACCTTTGCGACACCGGTCGGGTAACAACACCAGCGATATATGAGGTTTTACGGAAGGTTATAATAATATTACCTTTACTAACTTCTGTGGTACTAACAATATGCACATATCTACTAATATGGATGGTATACCTGTAGAGCATGCAGCAAGCCATGTACTTTCCATGCCTTGGGTCACATTTTACCATCTGATTAGCAGGTTCAAAGCAGGCGTTTGTTATTTCCGACACAGTCATTTGTTCATGGTAAGCCTTTTCAGCCGAAATAACAGGAGCATAAGTTGCAAGAGGAAAGTGTATACGTGGATATGGCACAAGATTTGTCTGCAAAAAATTTATTGATTTTCAATATTAAATACATTTTTAAAATAAAGTATGGATTACAAAGAATTTATAATTGAATTAGATTACATATATTAGAAATACCTGAAGCAAGCTTAAGTTCAATGTTTAGTATAAAAATGACAACAAATAATTTTATCAATTATGTTTTCAAAATATTTGCCATGATTCATGCATGATGTTTTGCAAAAATACAAAAATTTATTCTAATAAATTCATGTAATAAATATTACATGATGAACTATATTAATAAATATTATATAATGAATTTATTATGCAATAAAATTAATAATTTATGTAATAAAACCATATTATAAAATTATACGAAATGTCAGAGATAAAATAAATGGCAAGGCGGTGACTGGCCACCTGAAAGGTCTTACCTGAAATTCTGTCAGATCTACATTTAAAGCTCCATCAAAACGAAGAGATGCCGTGATGGAGGATACAATTTGACCAATAAGACGGTTTAGATTCGTATAAGTAGGTCTTTCAATATCTAAATTTCGACGGCAGATATCATAAATGGCTTCATTGTCAACCATAAAGGCACAATCAGAGTGTTCAAGCGTTGTATGAGTAGTCAGTATTGAATTATAAGGCTCAACGACTGCTGTAGAAACCTAAAAATAACTCTAAATCAAATATCTATATTTCAATTTTTATTTTTTCCTTTTATGAAGCAACATATAACTTAAAATTATAATTTAATTCATTATTTTGATATTTTATTTATAAAGTAGCTTATTTTCCCGAATTTAAATTTGTGGTAGATATATGTATAAAAGGTAAAAGTAAGAAATGTATTAAACCAATCTAAATACGAAATTTAATCTATAATTTCACTTTATTAATGACTTCTTTTATATAAAAAGTTAATACAAAATGTAAGCAATAGCAGATGTTGATAAGTTACCTGTGGAGCAGGATAAATGGAAAATTCTAATTTGCTTTTCTTTCCATAATCTACTGAAAGACGTTCCATCAACAAGGAAGTAAATCCAGAGCCTGTGCCACCGCCGAAAGAATGAAAAACAAGGAATCTAAAACAAATATTCTAAGATTTTTTGGTGTTTCAATAACTCCATCTTCAGTTTCAATGAAATATGTTTAAATGAAGGACTGCTCCCAAACTTTACAAATATATATACAGTGATCAAACCACAATATGAAATGGGGAAAAAAGACTAAGATCTTTCTATTGTAACAAGTGGTCTTCGTCAGAGTCAAAACCAAACTGACTGGATTTTGACTCTGACGAAGACCGCTTGTTAGGGTTGAAAGATCTTTTTTACCCATTTCATATTGTGGTTTGACGATTGATTGTTATTTCACGTATTTATGTGAAATCTTGTTATCGATGAAATATGTATACATATAAATGTTAACAACTATTTTCAGGCAAATAAATATATATAATCACTAATAAGAATCTAATATATGAGTATATATAATATAAGTTAAAAAAATATATAAGCAGATACATAATACAAGTAGAATTCAACAAATATAAGAAACCCATCGGGTTTCGGGAAGTGTCATAAGTGTCGTACGTAAGTTATAAGGTTACACAACAGGTATTATTAAATATATTAGTAGAACGAAAACTCATTATTCTTGGTAAATATTCTTCTTTACATGACCAGAGCATATCCATTATCACTGATAGCGGATATGCTTATCAGAAGATTACTGTTTCCAAAAATCAGTGTAAAAGAAAGAATTTTTTTAATTTTTTTTTCTGCCTACTCACCCTAAATGAGGCTGGCTGGCCAATGGGGGAAATTATAGCTCCTTTTTTCATTCAGCATGCATTTCAACCATGGGCAAACCAACGGCCGTTATGTCGCCCCCTCAAGTGCTACCAAAGAGAACTGCTTCATTCAACTTGACTATGGCCGTGGTGAGATGGTACGGTAGGGCCAATATATGGTCACTAACTGTATACGGTGACAATTTGTTCATGTCAATTTATTCACACGTTATGGTGAATATATATTCAAATGTTGGATTACAAGAAAACTATCAGTCAGTCGTATGGTTAAATATGCTTTAATCTTGTGACAATTTCAAATATTTTTAAAAAAAAGATAGTTTTAAAAGAAATTATTGATCTAGCTCAGGTCAGGTGTAGTCAACAGGTAGCGAAGATCATAATGTCCAAAGCTTCGCTATACCATTAGAATTTTTAACGAGAGATGGGAATCTTTTAAACCATTCATCCAAAAGGATGCAAAACTGTCAGACCCGACTCTAATACCTTGAATACCCTAAAAATTGGTTTCCTAGTGCAGAATCAACCCGAGAGTGTGGCTTGTCCAAAGCTAGGAGTAAAATGGATGTTACATAGCAAATGAACCACATTTTCTGCCAACCAAAGAACATTAAAGGTAGAAGTCTATAAGTATGGTCTTTAGAAACAAAACACCACAAATTTTTTTTTACATTACTATAGGAAAGTTAGTAATTATATTTTGACAGATTTTTACGTTTTGAAGTCTAGGAGTACAGTCAAAGGACTATCTGCTTGTCTTTAATGTTAAAAATTGGACGTTAAAACCTTGGTCAAGACCAAATTTTTTATTTTAAAGATGGTAAACTTTTTCACAACGTTCTTTAGAGAGGATAGAACTCCTTAAAAATCTCCACCCGAATAAACTTGATTACGACAAAATTTATGATTTCCGATGTCGAGTCAACCTGACCATGTAACTACAATTAGGGAAAATAACAAATGGACTACCACTCCTACCTATAGGTACTGAAGATGAAAGTCTATGTGAGTGGGAGTTGAAAACATTAACCTATATTACTACTGCAACAAATAGTGTAATTTCAATTTTTAAAAACTTTTAAGTGACTTTACCCCTGAAGGCCAGTACATTGGTCAGCTAATTTTCTTAGTCTGTCCAGCACCAAATCAACTATCTCCTTTCCAATAGTGTAATGTCCTCTGGCGTAGTTGTTGGCGGCATCTTCCTTTCCTGTTATCAGCTGTTCAGGATGAAAGAGTTGTCTATAAGTTCCCGTTCGAACTTCATCTAGAAATAAAACGTCATAAGAATGTTTTAATGAACATATTATACTCGTATATATATATATATATATATATATATATATATATATATATATATATATTTCCAAGAACAACACACAAAAACACCAATAATGAGTAACTTCTATATTTCGACATGCATCGTTATCAGGAGGAGATATTCATGACTTGAAAGGTAAACAACTGTCACTCACGAACATTAGCTTGTAGTTTTTCAAGCATATCAACACTGGCGCAATGAATGACTTATTCATCACCATATACTAGAGTATGCAAGTTAAGAATAGAGGGAAGGAAAATCCTTAAGGTGTAGAAACTTTAGGAACTAGCAAAGGGCCTTCAAACGGCTCGAAAGAAGCCAGGACGAAAAGAAGTATTCAGAAACATTTCACTTTTCATTAATAGTATAATTATAATTATCCTCATTTATTTGAAATTACATTAAAACAGTACATCAGAATAGAGAAGTTTTACAATAAATCACATACCTACAACAGTCGGTTCCAAATCAACGAAAACAGCTCGGGGTACATGCTTGCCTGATCCTGTTTCGGAGAAGAAAGTATTAAAGGAATCATCACCTCCTCCAATAGTCTTGTCTGAAGGCATTTGACCATCAGGCTGGATTCCGTGTTCGAGGCAGTAAAGCTCCCAGCAAGCATTGCCAATTTGCACGCCTGCCTGGCCGATATGAACTGATATGCACTCGCGCTGAAAGAAACGACCTTCAAATTATACATTAGAAGATCTTTATGTACATTTTGAAATTAGAAACAAAACTTCCACTTAAATGAAATTGAATTAAGAAAACAACGCGTTGCTAACTTATAATGGTCTTCATCTCGTTTATTTACAAAGCGAATCATAACATTGGATCAAATTATTAGCTAACAAATTACAAATTGAAATATAAAAGGTCAAAGAAAAATGGCTCCTTGAAGTGAAAAGGAATTCAAATGGGTTCTTGGAAGTAACGGGTTTAAAGTTTATTGAGTTTGCGATAAGAAGTAAGAGGGAACATCACACCAAACTTTCAATTCACGGAACTAAACTAAAATAGTTAAGATTACAATTAAAACTGAAGAAAGACACAGAAATTATTTATTTTCTTTCTGGATAATTATTATTTCTGATAAGTTACCCAGAATGTTCAATAAAAAAAAAATTGTTACTCACATAATCAAGAAAGAACATTAAACCAACAAACTGATAACCCTGAACACAACCCTACCCCCCAGGTAATACTAATCAAACACAATATAGGCCACTAAAGTATATAAAAGGTTTATCAGAGCAACTTAGTAAGATATTTACAGGTACCAACATAAAAATTGCTTATAAGGTTAAAAAAAAGTTTAGATTCAAGTATTTTTTCGAAGACGAAATCACCTATTAAGTTCAGAAGTTTTAAATTCCTCTGTAGTAATGTTATACATTCAACTCCATGTGGCAATTGCAATGCAGTTTATATAGGTCAAACAAAGCAATATTTAAAAGAAAGGTTGGCTCTCACAAATATGATATTAAATAAAAAAAAACTATCCAGTGATTTAGCACATCACTCAATTAACAATAGGCACAACTTTCATCTAGAAGACACGAAGATTATAGATAAAAATAATAAATATAAGGGTTTATAAAAGAAATGATTCACATTCAGAAAACCAAAAATAAAACGGATACTGAAACCTAAGTAAAATATATAGTCTATAAATTAGTTATAATAAAATATGTTTGTAGCTTCCAGTTTTTTCGATGTAGTTTCCATGAGTATTTAAAAGTTTTCTGAGTTATCAAAGTGTCATATTGAATATTCGTTAAACTGTCGCTAAGAGCAGCACTGTATTACGATTTGAATACAGCGGTTATGTACAGTTTTCTTTTGCAATAGGAAAATACCAAGGTAATTATATATATTCATATAAATAATTTAATAGAAATGTTTCATTCACTACAAGTAAAGTACAGGATCGTGAAAAAATTGATTTTGGGATTTTGACGGAATTACATGTTTTGAGGTCCCAAAAGTTGTTTATGAAGTTTTTTCGATGATGTCTGCGTGTGGCTGAGTATTCATCCAAAGTTTGTGGCCACACTACAAGTATTTTACAAGTGGTCCAGAATCTTTGATGGATCAAATTGATATTTTACACAAAAATGGGCCTCATAGTGTAGATGATCCCTATTATTTGGGAGCAATTATGCATGATGGGAAAGTCACTTTTTTTTGTGTCAAAAACCTGTTTTTAAACAACAATTTTTCCCCCTAAACTACTAATTCTAGAGCATGAAATTTTAGCATTATCTTTAAGGCTACAAAAGCAATAAATGAAAAAAAAATCCGCAGATTTTTAAAACAACAGGAAATAATTTCTTTTCAATAAAATATAACAATTCTGACTTATAATTCAATTTGATAGCTTGTGAGAGCGTTACAAGCCATACCGTTTGACGGATCAAAATGAAACAATACCTAGAAATAGAACTTTATGTGGGGCATGAGTTGAGATATTTTTTTTCCAAATTGCATTCACCAGAGTGCTGTTAGAGTCCGGTGAATGTTAGAGTCTTTATGTGAACGACCAAAAGATTAAAAAAAGAGTTGGGTTACGGACAATATTCAAGGGACAGAAAAAAAAAATCAGCGATTTACTGAATTTTGTGATGGAAATCATGCGAAACTGTTTATATCTTGGCTCGTGCTAAGCAAGTCACGACACTCATAAGGCTGCCTTACTTTAGGCAACAGCATTCCCTTGTGTAAGATTCTTTAATGACAGCCGGATAGCTGCAGAATGTGACTGCAATCGTAGGTGAACACTGTATTATTTTCCTTCAGTCAAATTTATAATTTCCTTAGCACAAGCCATTAGCTGTTTCGTCAAAATATCTATCTTTCAAATGGTAAATTAAAGACCATAATTTAAATGGATATATACTATTTTTCTCTTGCCAATAGTCATACCTATGTTTAATAAATTGTTCTCGTTTCATTACTGAAGTTAATCAACATTAGTTGTGCTTAACAGTTAAATGGGTGACACGATGTGGTTTGAACTCCCCTGTTAATGTGTATAGGGGCACTTTCACCCTTTTGTGTCGCCTAAAAGACAAAGGTAATGCAAAAAATCCTGTTGGTGCTTGATTGTAGAGTGCATGTCTGTATTACGTAAGATTAGAGGTTGTAATCTTGGATAAGAACTTTGATTTTTCAAATGAGATAGAGGAAGTAA
This sequence comes from Hermatobates lingyangjiaoensis, assembly GCA_026182355.1. Classification (NCBI taxonomy): domain Eukaryota; kingdom Metazoa; phylum Arthropoda; class Insecta; order Hemiptera; family Hermatobatidae; genus Hermatobates; species Hermatobates lingyangjiaoensis. Next base: position 3,714,672 of record JAPFBL010000004.1, on the reverse strand, counting down.
AGCTGTTAGTCCTCAGCCTCTACGATATCAGGTACTCGTTGAAAATCTCTATACTCGTTGTAATCTTGGCTAAGAACTTTGATTTTTCAAATGGGATAGAGGAAGTAAAGCTGTTAGTCCTCAGCCTCTACGATATCAGGCACTCGTTGAAAATCTCTATACTTATAAATCTTACTAAGACAAAAATATAGGACTTGTTATGTAAAACCAACCCGGTATTATGGTGCTCCCATAAATGAAATAGGTACCAAATAAAAAATGAGCACACTCTTAGCCTTAAGTCAAAATCCTATAAACGTGTTTATAAAGCCAAAAGAACAAAACGTCTTCTATCTTACTTGATAAAATTGCTAAAAAGTACAAAAAAAGTTAGCAATGGCCTAAACTTAACCTTATTATAAGAAAAGATAATATGAAATCATTGACAGTCAATGGAGTTTGGGCAATTACTAATGTTGCTACAGTAGAAACATGATAAATTAATTGAATGACCTCATTTGTTTCATTTGGCTATATCCATTTTATAACAAACTTAAAATAATTGATATGGAACAATCAGATATATCATTATTAACCTAATTGTTTGATTTTCTTCGAACTCCTGAGTATTGTAGTAATATCTGTCATATTGTGTTTCCCTTTGTTACATTTAAAATCAACTTATGTTTTTATGATCATTAATAAACTTACAAATTGTTTTTCGAGAAGTCTTTCTCATTTTTATTGTTTTTAGATATAATTTGCGAGTTCAGTTGGAATGAGCCTTTTAGACAAAACTAGCTTCATTGTTCCAGGCATGTTATATCTGCTTCCATTTCCATTAATCCATTGCATCTTTGAAAAAGCTAGTGTGTGTTATGCAAAATAGCAATAAGCTGCAGATGGTTTGTTCAAATCCAAGCTTTGCCAGCCGGTACAATTCCTCATTCCCGTATATTACTGTTTCCAGGTACCCACATGAGATTGAATTTGACAGGTACCTTCGTCTAAATTGACCTTAACGTTTTCGCATATCACTGAGAGTTCTAATTTAGTATTTCAATGAAGAACCAACTTTGTTTCTACTTGAGAAAAGTGTAACGACTGTTTTAGCTGAATTTATATCCAGAATTTTCTTCACCCATCTGTCACACATTTGGAGAACATGCTGCATAAAATATATTTGAATTTATAAAATATAAATAATAAAATATAAAATATAACTTATAAAAGACATTTGATTCTAATTATAATCTCATATATAAGTTTCGTTACAATGATAACAGCATTTCCACTTTTTGTTATTTTTTCAGGTTAAGACAATTTCATATTGTGTGGTGCAGTATGAGGAATATAAATTGTACCATAATGTATTCGTCATTTATAATAACAGTCTTTATAAACCCTTGCATACTGTAACCTCGATTATTTAAGTCATCCATAACTAATCACTATAATAGGGACGGTAGCCCACGTCCCTGAGGGTAGTCTTTAATTGTCACAAAATCAGTTATGTTATATCCTACATTTACATTGATTGTATTGACAAAAAAACTGAGCACCAATATTGTACTTTCTTATAACAGTACTTTAGGTAAAAAAAAAAGAAACAATCTTTTTGGCGAATTTGCAAATATCTGTTTACACTATTCTGATTAAAATGACTGTAGTCCATAACTAATAAGTATAGGATACCACCCAAGATGAAATTGTTTTTCAGTATACAAAGTTTCAAAAAATATATTAGAATTAGGATAAACAAATTTAAAAACTCTTTAAATTAGGTAGATACTGACTGATATTGAATAAAGGGGAGTAAAACATAAACTGAAAATATCAAATCATTATTTGTGCAATCCGTAATTGTGTGGTATTTACTCAATCTAAGATAAAATGGATAAACAAACAAAAGTCTCCACACAAATGAAGTTTTATTCAACAACAAAGTGTTCGAAACGCGTTGTTGTTGTTGAATAAAACTTCATTTGTGTAGACTTTTGTTTGTTTATCCATTTTACCTCAGAATGAAAAAAATAAGTTTGATATGATTTAATATTAATTAATATGATTTTTTTGTAAATGAGTTTTACAATTTTAAAAATGAAGTTTATACATTTTTCTAAGGGTGGATTAGGTATCTAAAACACCCGGCAAAGAAGAGCACATCTCCTACTATTTTAAAATATTAACTGAGCATAGTTTTTAGTAGTTGTTCCTCGAGTTGCCTATCCACAGGAGTGAATTGTTTCATGGGCAAAGATAATAGTAATAAACTTGAATGGAGGAACAACAATCGTTTTCCATAAATAGTCAAACTGATGGTTATCAACTTGCATGGCTTTCTAGAAGAATATGGTGAATTGCATGGTGGTACATGATAATGGAGGCTGATAAGGCGTAATGATGTTTATTAAAGTACTTGGACGAGAGGTAAATGACAAGAGAGGGGCTTTTCTATTAGGATGGTCGAGGTGGAGAAGAGGTAATCTTTGGTGGAGGATTGGACCGTTAGTCGGACACGGATGTCTGGTCGGTATGAAAGGTTTCAATATAATGGGTGGGGGAGCTGGACTGCAGGCCACTGACTGCTGCTCTGCTCAGACAATCTCCGCCTGAAAAAGCCCGTCTTGTCTTCATGAAGACAAAGCCATCGAGTCTGCAACACCACCTTCTACTGTAATCATTCCAGAAAACACAACCACTGCCACTTAAAATAAGTTCGCTACTTAGTAACTGTTTAAATAACTCCTTGATCTATCATAGCAAGATCTCTGAGCACAGCGATAATAAGCCTTTCATTACACCGATTATTGGAAATCGGTCACGCATGAAGAAACCACATTTCCTGCAATTCACTCTAACCATTGCAAATAATCATCCATGATTTGATCAGAGCATAATTTCAAAACGAATTTGACTTTTTCAAGTAAATACATTAATTATATTGTTAACTCATAGACACACTAATTTACTCTTTCATAAATTTCTTCTAGTGTTCATCACAATTGTTAATAAATTAAATTGTTTATTTATAAATATATTTAATTCAAAAATATTGCGATCAATGATTATCTCATATTTACTCCTCTTGGAAAGAACAATAAAAGTCTATACATACAATGATCGAACAATAACACTTTCGATCGCGTAGTGCTCTTTTTCAAGTTACATCGACTGTTTTGATAGATGGAAAGATCTAAGTTAGCCTTTGAATGTATAGTTGAATTTATGCAAAATAATACTAAGCCGTAGATAGTTTGTTCAACTGCCATCTCTGCCAGCCAAAACAATTCCTCATTCTCATATATAATTAGTGTGTTTCCAGGTACCTACATGACACAGGGTACCTTCATCTAAATTTATCTTAACGTTTTTCTTATTTCTTATTAGGGGTCATAAATTTTGCCTAACTCAAATGTATTAAGAGTAGGGATCTTTAACGAATAACGCACATCGTGCAGGCTCGGGACTGACGGTTTAACTTTCTCTCCGAAGGACGACGTGCTCAGATTTATTCATTTTCCAGATGATAAATCAAAAGCCAGAGTGAGTAACGAACTCCAGACCCACCAGTTCAGAGGCGAACACGTCGCCACTGAGCTAACCTGGCCCCTTTGTAGAGGACATACAGTAGGTGTTCACGAGCCTGACTATATAAGGCACTTCTTAAAAAACAAAAAAACCCCTATTCTAATAAGCCTGAGCAAGACAAAATTTAGGAATCTGAATGCAGAATCAGCTCAGTAATGAGGATCATTCACAACAGAACTGGGAGCCAATTTACAAATAAAACCTAGAACAGTATATAGCGGGACAGACTTTCAAGTGTGGGAGTTGGAATAATGTGTTTAAGAGAACCTTTTTAGTAGTTTCTTTTAAGCATTCAGCACATATGTAGACTCAATTCATAACTGTTTTGATAATTGCACTTATATAATATCAATTTAGATATTTAATTTTGATATATTAAAGCTATTTAAATAGTACCAGGTCATCTGGAAGAGATAGAAATACAGTGATACTCTTCAAAAGTAGGTAAGCATAACTTACATAACATTTTACCTCCTGATAATATATAAGTAGGAAATTTCATTAAGAAAATGCCTGCACAAACAACGTTCTTCATTAAAAAACACTAAAAAATCAGCACTAAGAAATGTTTTACAAAAATATTTTCTCTTTTCATACATTTATAGATAGCAATATATTTTAAGTTAACTTAAGAAACCATGATACTGTTTTGCTATTTCTTAATTTAACTTACGCGTGATATAATTAATTAATATAGTATAACCCTGTAGAAGACCTCATCATGCTACAAATTTTTTGGAGTGACACCTACTTTATACTATTTAAATTACAGGTTTCTTTGAATTATGATGCCGTTTGTTTTTAGATTCAGGTTAGTGAAGATTATAATGATGAGAGAAAAGGGTATCTGAATTTCAGTAGTGTATTTAAAATAAAAAGTTCCAATTAAATAACTCCAAACAGTGAGGTTATAAGATGTGTTAATTATATTCTGGTAACATTTTAACAGAATAGAGGATAATGAATCAATTGTACGCCCGCTCTTTTGGCCTCCAGTTAACGAATTTACTACTTACTGTCTGGAAGTTAATAAAACTTAATAAATGAAAGGAAAAGGAAAAAAAATGAAGAGATACGAGTTTTTGATTGAATCACACATTGCGTTAGTTGATGATCTCAGTGTAGCAATTATCTTATTTAATGTCCAAAAAAAAGCAATTAAAGTCATTAGACGGGCAAGGTGCTTCCACGCGAGACTTATTTCATTTATCTACTTGCTCTTTTCAACGCGAGCTAATCAGACCCTGCTTGAACACGAACCAGCAAGAACACGACCCTCTCAAACTTTTATGGTCCCGTTATTCTGGAAATCTACAGCAGTTGGTGCAATTTAGAATGACAGCGGACTCATTATACATGTATACATTTTTTTGTTAAAAAATACAACCCCAAACAGACAAATGAAAGTTCTATGCAGCTAGAAAAACATAGCAAAATTAAAAACACACATTTACAGTCTCTAATTTTCGGTTTGAACCGTCATCAAGAGAGATAAGAGAGGGAAACTAAGAGCACTCGTACAGAGACGGTTGGAGACCGTCTCTCCTGAAGACGGTTCAAACCAAAAATTAGAGGCTGTAAGGGTGTTTTTAATTGTTCTATGTTTCTATATCTACAATACATTTTTTATATTGGTGTATGTATATATATATATATATATATATTAAAAACGGTCAAGAGCAGACTTTTACATAAAATCCAATTAAAAAGAAGGTAGGACACAGATAGACAAAGAAAAAATATGCGAAGAGACGTCGTTCTACCTTCCTAAGTTATTCCTTTGTCTATCTGTGAAGACCAAAATAGATTAACTTGGTTCCTAGATTAACAGGTTTAAACAAATGCTATCTATATATATGTTAAAATATATTCATTTAAATTATTTATTCCTTTTTAAAATTTCTGATGAAAGTGGAATGAGTAACAATCTGACTGCACGATCGGATGTTTTGTAGCTGGTAATTTTCTTCGAACAGACATATCATCATAAGATCCACCGAATTGATGATTCACCAAATGAGAGTTCAGTCAAAAGGCTCTCCAGACAAAAGAGGGATTTGGATTAATTTACAAACATCTTAATTGATAAAAGTAAAGCATTTTGAAATTGAAAAACAGTTAAATATGATATTACTCTTTAATAAGAGCATGATTATAATCAGAAATATTAAAAAGAATGATGCAGTTTGAATTATGTGGTTCAAATTGGATTTTAAAATGGACTGGGTGTATTTAAAACTTCGATTTATGAACATAATCATACTATATATATATCATCACAATCACAAGTCGTTACCATCCAGATGACGACCACTAGGATGGTTGAAATACTGAAAAGTGAGGTTCATTTTTTTTGTCATTTACTCCAATTCCCCTTTAGTCGATTTTCATTCTTACATAGATATAATGAAATTTTCTTATCTCGACAAAATATGTTCTACACTATTTCTTTTGGTACTTATCGGTTAATGGGGTGCCGCTGATTTCAATATGATTAATTAATCAAAACAAAAAGAAAATTACTTTATTATATAAAATAATACTCTTAAAATCTATAAACAATGTAATATTTATATAATTTAAATAATATAAATTATATATTATAACAATATAAACTATATAGTTTGTATTATTTTACAGCTCGACTGTACTCAAGAATGTTATATATATATATATATATATATATATATATATATATATATATCACTCAAAATTCTGAAAAAACTATCCAAACTTGACGCAAATCAGCTCAAAAACGAAGAAAATCAACACACTGAGAGACACTTACCAACTCAAATGTTCGGATGATCCGTCTTCAGGAGAAAATTTCAGTTTGTAAGTGTGTCTCTTTATCTCTGTGTTGCTTTTCTTCGTTTTTGAGCTGATATATATAATATATTATATATATAAATATATATATATATATATTATATATTATATATATAACAAAACTAAAGTTTAACGACCGAGTTTCTCGGTCAGAACTGACCGAGTCCCGATGAACTTTAGTTTTGTTTCTATTCCACAGTCGATAATTTTATATATATATGCAAACTGAAAATAATAAATAGGATACATAACGAAGAAAGTTCTTGGTGCACTTTATAATGGTAAACTGCTTGTCATAAGTAACTCTCTTTGTAATAATGTTACGATTTCAAACAACCACGCCTATAGGATTTTACTTTTAGTGTCCTATGCTGAAAGTGAGACTTCATTTGTTCACCAATTTTATTAAGGGGCGGGGAAATTTTCTCGTTTAATCTAATATCGGGAGTTCTAAATTTTACATTTGCAACTTTATTAGAGTAGAGATATTTTTCGAGCTCCTGATAATTTGCAGGTTTGCCTGAACCAGATTGTTTACATCTCTCAAGTTGGTATATTTTTTTTTTAGTTTTTATTGAGGGTGATTGTAATACTGTGTCTGTACTATAGTACCCCAGTTAGCTTCAGCGTCTCCAAGAAGCTCAGTACTTTTGTGAATCCAACGGTAAAAGTTCTTCTATAATTTTGTTTGAGTGCCCCGAAGCAACTGCCTCTGTGTAGCACAGTGGCTTGACAGTCAGCTAGCAGGTGCAAAGGTTTTTCTTCCTCTTCGTTACAGAATCTGCACAAACCATCATTGATAATGTCCATTCTTTTTGCGGTGACCCGTTAGAAATCCAGTTGTGTTATAACGAACGCAAGTTTTCCTACCTTCCATATGGAAAATCTACGACCATGGCCGAGATTTAAAATTCTAATGTCGGCCATTACTGATTAAATTTACACCCTCAAACAGCCGTGTACCTTGTACCACATCACATGTTAGTGCCACTGGATTCTAACAATCAGACCCCACAGCTTATCCTGACAAATCGCATCCACTTTGATTTAAGATTTTCAAGAATTCATTACTAATTGCTAACTCAATATTCATACAATTGACTATTTCAACAAAGTGAAAAAATGGTATATCATATTCATTTTAGACGTCCTACCAGTTATGCACTACCTGTGAAAATGGTCGGATATCTACAAAAACGATTCACGAGGAATAACCAAATTATACAATGATTTTTAAGACGTATGCAATACTAAAAATATGAATATGCTTGAAGTAGAAGCATCATTTTATCAGTAAAACCCTCAGGTAGTACTCTTTCTTTCATTGTTTAATAGATTTTATTTCAGCTCTAAAAACTTTAATATAAAGAAAAGGTGAACTGGATCTAAAAAGAAGTAATAAATTTATTGGTGAACAGAAGGCAGATTTGAAAGTGTCGAGCAAGATCAGTTATGCATAAATCACGACCCTACCAGAGTATTCAACCGCATTGATGTGGTCAGACAAAGCTGTTTTTATAAGTCTATTTGCGGTCTAGGCGGTATAACAGCCGATATGAACTCTTTGGTTTATTATTGCCTCTTTTTTGTTTCAACTTTTTTTTTTAATTGATTTTTATTATTTATCCCTGATCTTAACATTTATAATTGGAATGTTTTGAATTTGACTGCACCCAGTTCTACCAATGTTGTCTTAGGACAGAACTCAAGTTGTAAGCAACACGTTTGTTATAACATTAATGATACTGAAAAGATTAGTTAAGTTAGCTAGATTTGTAACCATACAGCACTTGCGTATTTTTTATTTTCTTTCTTTCTTTTTGCCACGACCTATTAAATTTTTTCACGCAACCCACTGAAGGTTCAGGACTCATGGTTTAAAAAATGCTGTTTTTGCAGATCCTCAATCCCCCTTCCCAAAATACCATGTTATATATAATCCATTGGCATATTTCGTATCTTTATTGGGTTAGTAATATTAGAATTATTAGTTATAATGTCCGTCATACCTCGTTAAGTTTCTGTAGAGCTCAACCGGTTTGGGGTCCATCTGGTTCTCATCTTCAAGAGCAACTGACTGTATTTCATTTTTTCTTAGATAACAAGTTTAGGCAAGTTGTAAGAAAAAATAAAATACAGTCAGTTGCTGTTGAAGATGGGAACCAGACGTACCCGAAACCGGTCGAGCTATACAGTAACTTTACGAGGTGTGATATTATTACTAATAATTTTAATATTTCGTATCTGTATCGTACTAAACACAAATATAATTATAATGTATATACTGGAAGATACTGAATATAACCTGGAAATAAGAGCTCCCGATATATCAGATAAATGTTTAGATTAGATTGAATTGATTGAGCATTGCGCTAATGTCTCATAGGAGGTCCGCTGGAAAAAACTATTGCTTGATAGATTAAGGTCACCATAAATGATTGGCGATTTTCCCGTAGATGTGAAAGGTTCTTCTATTGATACATTCTTTAAGTAGTAATAAACTTTCAATAAATTAGCAGATTTACTTTAGTTAACTAGATCGAATATTTGAAAAAACTTTTTTTAAAAAATCATGTATGTTCCATAATTTGAATAAACACCATATTTTTTTATATTTTTTATCAAAACCGTAGAAATACTTGTATCTTACATTTGCCTATTCCTATAGTAAATTGAATTTTTTTTAGCTCATCATACAAGGGCTTTTGCACATCCTTCTTGAGTCATTTATATAAGCATTGACTCGGTGAAGCTTCGTACCATCGAGTTAAAGCTCGTTTTTAAACGAACAGTTACTTTAACTAAACTTATTTTAGTATTTCGTTATTGATATGATAGCTGACCCGATAGACGTTGTCCAGTACCCACACTTGGATGAAAGCTGTCATTATAATTAGCAAAGTAATGGAATGCACTGAGATTCAAATCAGCGTGAGGGATTCGTCTGGACGAGGGTCAGTGCTCACTCGAATGCTTTGCAGTCTCCATTCTCGTTGCATGTTCTTTTTTTTTTCAGATGAACGCACTCAGACATTACGTTCTCGATTGGATTCCATCTCACTTCTCATCTCACGCTTGTTTCTAAAGATTCTTTTGCCTTTTTATTTAGTGCTTATTAAGTAGAATGACAAATCGTTCGTTTTTTAGGAGGCATAACTGCTCAGAAATGAAGTTGAAATATATTGAAAAAGAAATTTATTGAGCATTTGAACAACAATCAAAATTTAGAACAAATTATTTTTACATAAAAAAAATGTAATTTTATTTATATAGAAAACAACTTTGCTTCAAAGTTTAAAAATATGCAAGGCAAGTATTACAAAAATAATTTAAAATAAATGAATTTGAAATATAGAATCTGAGTATTCTATCGGAACATCGTTTTATTAACTGAGAAAACTTTATTGGCATGCGTCCAATCATTCCCCAAAGTTTCATCAGTTGAATAAATGGTTTAGAAAGGCATGAGAAGCAAACAGACAAACATTCATTTCTATTCACACAGACGATTTAGATGAAAATATTTTTTATAAAAGAATATGTTCAAAAATTAGTTTTTCCCCTAAAGTCAAACTGTTTTGAACCAGCTTTGAGCTACAAACTTTGCTTACTTTCCACATACAAATATCATTTATCTCTTCTTCTATCTTCAAAAACTCAAATGAGTAAATTTTAAAGTAACTTATACTTGAATATTAATTTGCTTGCTAAAAAATTGTGAATATTTTGCTGTCATTCCAAGAATATCAAAAGGGTTTATTTCAATTACCATTATAGGTTCTGGGGACCTTAGAACATGTAAAGTGGTTTAGCAAATCGAAACCGATAATATGGTTCACTTGTTATAATATAAAAAAAAAGAAAAAAAAAACGTTAACATCACAATGGACTCAAGAAAAGAGGAAGTTTGGAAAGGTTAATGAAAGGTAATTTGTAGAGGCTACGCTGATGCCCTGAGCGTGAACTGGCTGTTTCACTGTCGCCATAGTTTTTCCATCATTTCCAGACCCAAGGCTCTTTCTTTTGTCAGCCTGTGTTCTCGGAATAGGTCGTTCTTGGTTGGCTGAGTCAGGTCCATAGTTTTCTTTTTCTTTTTGTAATTTTCTTCGTGATGTCATCTAACTACGCATTTGAGCATTACTCTTAATTTTTTTTATTCTAAGCGGTCATTTGAGTCCATTTATTATTTTTTTTTTTTAATAAAAAGAACACCTTTTAAGCGTTTGTCAAAATCAAATTATATAAAAAAAAATTTCCGTTTTCGAAAACAATAACGGGTAAATTTTAAAGTAACTCAAATAAGATCATCAATTTGCGATTTACTTCTATTGCTAAGTAAAGTAATTTTCAGCATTAAAATTAATATGAAAATAAACAATCCATTCTATCTCCAAAACGCCGGTTTGTATGTTTATTTTTTAAACAGAAAGATTAAATTCGAAAAAATAAACCATTCTGTACGTGTAATATAAATAATATTACTTGAACAATAAATGCATGGAAGAAATAATCATGTTTTAATAATTCACCAAACTTAAAACGGAGACCATCTAGGAATGAGGAAGGCGGTCGCACGTTGTATGAATTCGTACTTGTCGTACGAGACAAAAATTTTATGAATGGCTGCTCGTAAAGTGAATTGCTCGTACAAGGAGGCACTCGTACTATATTCAAATAGGAGGTTCTAATGTACTATATTCAAATAATCAAAGACATTTTAACGACAAAAACACGATATAACACATTGTTCACATAAAACTTCTTCCAATGTTACGATTTTTTTTCTTTATTTTTCGAAATATGAGTCCACCTCTAAGATTATGAGTTGAGTTTGTAACAAACAAGCATACAGGCAAACATTGCAATGTTTGTATGAGTTAAAAGTTCCGGAATGATTAAAGGAAAAGTTTAATGGAGGTGTATAGGGCGAAGAGGACCACTAAAGTACCATCAGGGTCGCAGACAGACCTACACGGCCCGATACGCCAGTACATGGGAATTGCCGAACTGCAATGTCCATTATCCAACAGATTACAAAGGGAGACAATTTTTTTTGCCTATAAATTGTTGAATCCTTAACGTAATCTCTCAGTAGTTATCTCCTATTTTATGAAAAAAAAAAATGTACAATTTTCTTTGAAACTGTACGAGTATACTTTACAATTCCAACAACCTGGTACTCAGTGGCGATTTCTCAGGGAATGCAACACATGCATTGCATTCATAGAATTCATCTTTAAAGAAACCAAAATGTTCGAGACTCGAAATATTTAAAGGAACCCCTTTTTTTTAATTCCACTACACGCTAAGGAACCATTTTCTATGATTGTGCTAAGCTTCCCAATGCAGGGAATTCATTCTATTCATTTCTGGTTAATGAAAATGGTCTTAATTGCCAAGAGAAACAAGAACAAAGTTTGCATACACTGCAACTCAGGCTTGCTGAGCTCCTCAAATACATACTGGAAAGTGATTTGCACACAGGTCTTCCGGAAATTTATAAACTCATGAATTTGGTTATGACTATTCCCATAACAACAGCAAGTGTTGAGAGATCGTTTTCTGCCCTCAAAAGAATTAAAAGTTATTTACGAAGCTCCCAAAGTGAAGAGCGATTGTCTAATTTATCCCCAATTTCAATTGAAAGACATTTACTTAAAGATCTCATGGCAGATAGGGAGAAGTTGTATGGTTTTGTTATCGAAGAATTTTGCAAGAAGTTTTTATTCAAATGATGTATTGTGTATCTCTTTCTTTAATAAAAACATTTTTTGTCTATTTTTATTGTATTGGTTAATAAAAGTTAATGTTAAAAGTATTTCCAAATAAAACCTGATTCAAATCCCCATAAAATGTTTTTAATACATCATTATCCTTTTGTGCAACATGAAAAGACTGAACATGAGAATTAGAAGGGTATTTCTCTGTATTTCTTTTATTCTTTGAAAATTGCATGCCTAAAGAAAAAGGTCAGGAGTCGCCACTGCTGGTACTTGTTCCACAGATCTCCAAAAAAATAAACTACACTCAAGGGAAAGACAATACTCCCATTAAAGTGCTTCTCAAATGAAGTGCGACTATAAGGTACTTACAATATCTTTCTTTCTTTTATTTTGTATGAATTGAATTTAAAATCATGTATCACAATTTAAAATTTATACACGGTTGATTCATTTTATGGAACACAAAAAGAATAACCAACCATTTTCATTAGCTTTATTCTACTAATTACAGTTTGTCTCTTAACCACTGCTTTAGAAATCGCAGTTTCTTTTTAAATATTAAAGTACTAATTTACAAATTTAAATAAAAAATTATTACAAAATCAAAACAAGTAATACAGTTACGTTTCCTATAAATACCGTCAAACTTTGTCAAAAAGTTTGTATATTGTTGCTGATAGAGTTAGCTTACTACTTTTGAACATTAAGAACATTTTGGGCATATCAAATAAATCATTATATTAAAAAAGATGGATTTCTTTATGAGAGTTTGTTAGATATTTCTTTTAAGAGAAAACTACTGTAAAGCATTCTTGCACAATTGTTTTTTTTTAAAAAATAAATGTTACTTTGACGTTAGTAACAAAGAGGAACTTTATATTCATGTATTCATTGTGTACTACAAATGAAAGGTTAGCTTTTTCAAAATAGATTATAATTAAATGTCCGCGCCATTTAAAACTGTTTAAAGGGAAATTAGATAACAGATAGAATGACAGACTTCTCATTATCTTGTGTTATATCCGTTACGATAAGCATCCAACATGTGTATATTCTAAAATAGTTTCATAAAAGATTTACTATCTCGGTATTAAAATAATTAAGGATCTGGACTCTTATTACACATAAATTGATCCATCAACAGATACAGGGTATCTGTAGCAGATTTACAAATAAATTGGTACACACCCACCAATGCACCCACCTCATAAGTTATCAATAGAACTTCAGAAATGGGTTCTGGCACCTTAAAATATCGAAACCGCTAAAACCTCTGAAATCGATTTTTTTTTTTCATCCTTATCCACCCTGTCTAACGAAAGCATATGAAGATAAATTCCTGCCGTTTAAGGCCCTTGAGAGGGAACAAATGTGCCGGTTCAAGACCTTTTCTGCGGCACCCTTTCTAACACTGGTCATAACCAGATAATTCAGTTGCACCATATGTTCTGAGTAATAAAGAATCTTATTAAAAGTTCTCTGGATTTATAAAGTCAAATAAAAGACTCAAAGATGGTTTAAATTTAAGCAAAATTATAAATCATTATTAATTAATAATTTCATCGACTTTCATACACCCGGCAACCCTGGAGAATAAGGAGTAATAGCTGTCACAGTGCACTTTAATTCCCTTTTTTCTTCAATTCAACAATAAAAGAAATCATACATAATTTGCCCATTTCAATGTTTAACTTTTATATTCATGTGTTTCCTAGACTCTTATGGCCCTGCACCCCTTTCTTGTCGGACCTGCTGCTTTATATATATAAAAGTGATTATACTCAAAGTCAAACATATAAATTTATCGATTTTTTCATCAGTTAATAAGCCCTAGTTTGGAAATATGTCAAAATAATACCAAGTCTCTACAAACATATTTTTTATACTAACAAGTTATACTAACACATGTTTTTCTTCAAATTACAATAATTAAATTGGATCGAAACCCGAGCCTGTATGATGTAAGATATTCGTTAAAGATCTCTACTTTAAACACATTTATGTTAGATAAAATTTAGGACTATCAGTGTAGAATCAATGTGGCTTGCCCATTACTAAAATAGGTGTCAAATAATAAATGAACCCTAATTTCAACTCAGAGAATAGCACTAAAAGTGTGGAGTTGGCAAACAGATAAGAAACAAATGTAATGGATGGAAAGACTGTCCTAATGTAAGGATAGATTAATTTCTTTCATCCCACTGTTATATGAATGGATTATATTTTCGACAAAAGTAAATACCACAAACAAACTTATGCACAACTTTCACCTGACCCTCATTTACCTCCATTGATTTAGAACAGTTGATGTTCCCAGATTTATTTCTAGAGTTATTTACAAGTACAGCGGGTGGAAGTAGGTTGTTATTTGGGATGGGTCCATTGTTTCTCCTTACGATTGACTCAGTCAGTGGTCCATGAAGTCGATTTGCCACTCCCTCTGCCTGTCTCCCTTCGTCTTGCTTTGTTAGTCACACCTTCTACTCTAAATCTATCAACTCTACCCACTTCCTTAAAACTTATAAAGAAATCTTGAGTAGTCTTCACACAACTTTACTACTCTAAAGTAAATATATGTTCATTAACATAGATAATAAAAAATCATCAATTAATTATGATCAAAACATTTAAATTAATGTGGCAAATGTAGTTTTACTCAATCAGGTTGAGACTGCATTGATTTTACAAAATAATTCCTACAGTTAGGGATTCGTCCCTCCAATATCCCATACAACCAATGGACATCATACAAGGTTGCTCTTTCCTACTCCAAACTCCAGATCGTCAGTACCACTACCCCTGACTAACAAAATATAAGCAGACGAACTTGCGAGAGAAGCTGCTCAGAAACCCTATATAGGTCCAGAACCATACAGTGGTATAGGAAAACACACTATACAAGAACTCCTTAGGAAAGAGGATACAGAAAACAGGAAGCAATACTGGGATTCTCTTCAAGGACACAGATAATCAAAGATATTTCTCAATAAGTTTGAGAATAGGCAAATCTTTGATTGTATGGAAAGAAGCAGGAAAAATCTAAGGATTTTAACCGGTTTTCTAACGGGTCACTGTAAACTTAATGGCCATCTCCGGAAAATGGGCATTAGCAATGATGGTTTGTGCAGGTTCTGCAAGGTTGAGGAAGAAACACCGCTGCATCTGCTGGCTGATTGTCAAGCCACTGTGTTAAACAGAGGCAGGTGCTTCAGGACACTCAACAAAACCATAGAAGAGCTTTTACCGTTGGAGCCAGGAAAAGTGCTGAGCTTCTTGGAGGCGTTAAAGCTAACTGGGATACTATAATACAGAAGGGGGGAAAGTACAATAGTTCTTAGGACGCAGTACTACAATCACTACAACACTGAGCAATGCCTACACAGGCTACCTTCTCCCTGCTGTTGCTGTGATCACCAAACCCCACAAACATGGAAGCATATTATCCTGGACTGCCCTCAATTTGAAAAAGAAAGAATACTAATGAAACAAAAAATAATACTTAGTTCAAACTATACAAGGCTACCCTCAACGGACAAATTTGTCTCCACAAAACTCATACATGATTCACAACATTCATCAATAACATAGATTTCAACCAATTTCAATAAGAACTCTGATAAAATGAATGAAATGTAAATAAATGGAGCATGCAGTTGTAATTGCTCGAAACAAACAAACACACACACATTCTTTAGAATACCAGACACAATGTATTAGAAAACTGAATACTGTACATATCCACAAGAAATCAATATGGTGAAAATAATTCTGTATATTAGTAACAGATTTAAATCTTAACATAATCAAACTAGAATGTATCAATACTATAAGTTATGTAAAAACTCAGTATATATTTAGAAGA
The DNA here is from genome assembly GCA_026182355.1 of Hermatobates lingyangjiaoensis. Taxonomy (NCBI): domain Eukaryota; kingdom Metazoa; phylum Arthropoda; class Insecta; order Hemiptera; family Hermatobatidae; genus Hermatobates; species Hermatobates lingyangjiaoensis. Next base: position 3,698,688 of record JAPFBL010000004.1, on the reverse strand, counting down.
AAATATATATAGTGAGAAAACATCAATTGCATGTAATACTAATTGTGGAACATGCTGTAATAAAAAAATTACCTCATGGCAGGAGAACTACACGTGAGGGAAAAAACACACGCAAACTTCATCATAGAAACACGGTTAATGGGCTCTCAGATCTCCTCTGTGAAGGCTTTGTTATCCTATTTATTTTTTTCTAATCGTAAAATTTCTTATCAACTACTGAGAGGAGGATATTTTTCTTTCTTGCTAAGGTTTGCATTAAAGTTGAAGATAAAATGCTGATCTTCAGTCAATATTGTTTACTATACAGAGTAGGGCATTTTATTGGTGTTCCATTTAAAGATTTACTCAATCTTTTAAACCACTGCAATAACAAAAAAAAAGATGAATACCTAAAACTATGTTTATCAAATATTTTTAAATTTGACAAAATCATATAATTAAGTTTTACTGTTAAAAAAATATTTTTTTTTTTAGTGTTAGTTCCTAAAAATTTAAAGACTTAAATTTTTTAGAGAAGCTTTTTAGCTTTAGCTGCTAAGATTTTAAAACTTTCAAACCTAAAGACGCATACCAATTTTGTCGTAATTCGGAAACTGTTGACTCACAGCGAACGTAAAAATAATAAACAGTTCGAGGATTTCAATTGAATCATAACTGCTATTAGATGAAAATGTTAACTGCTATATTAATGATGCACTTTTTGAAACTGAACCATATTTCCCTTCGCTATAAGTAAAGTATAATGATCACGAAAAAAATCCATTTCGAGATTTTGACGGACTTACACGTTTCAGAGGTCCCTAAAAACAATTGTTGAAATTTTTTGATGACATCTGTGTGTGCGTGGTGTGTGTGTGTGTGTGTGTGTGTGTGTATCCTAAGTTTGTGGTTACGCTACAGACTACACAGTTTGATAGATCATATAAATATTTTATCTAAAAATTATCTCATATCGTGATGTTGAGTCACACTTTTAGCTAAAATGTGATTTTAGGCAACATTTTTTCTCATGAACTACCTAACAATGCTAGGGTTCAAATGTTAGAATTATTTTTAAACTGACATAAGCATAAACTAAAAAAAAAAAAATCAAATCTTTTTCATGACATCAAAATGTCAGTTGTGCAATAAATTGTAAAAATTTTAACATATGACTTGTGGATATGATACAGGCACCCCAATAAACAGATAGTAATGAAATTATACCTAAAAGGGCCAACTTTTGATAGCATAATCTAAATAGTTTTTTGCTCAAATTACATGGACATAAAGGATATTTATGGGTCATTTTATGATTTCAGAATACGTTTTTTAGGTTGAACGGCTTCTAACAATAGAACAATGATATTTTGCAAAAAAAATCGACTTAAAATTAGTAAACTAAAAAAAAAAATGGCATGAATCTCTGATTACCGAAAGAGTTCTAAATCTGAAGGCTCAACTTGAAATAATTGATAATCTGCTGTACTTATTTGATTTGTTTACTTTCACCTAGACATTTTTCAGCAGAATCCAGTCAAATAGATGTTTTACTTAAGATTTAAAAAAAAAGTTAGAGATTTTAAATAGTTAATATTATATGTAAGAATAATAGAATTCTTAGAATTATAAAAGTACAAGTATATCAATAGTATATTTTATTGCTTATTTTACAAGTGATGGGTGGTTTCTTATGACCGTATTGTAATCAATCTTACTCTTTAACGAATCCTAGTGCCAGAATACAGTTCTTTGTGTGTTTAATTAGTACCTCATTGTTCTTGGATAATGATAATGTCAGATAAGCAGTTGGTGTCTTTAAGGATCCAACCGTTTTTGGATCCTTATTGTGGGCAATATTTACCCATAAGGAAGGTACTTTTACGTTTTTTTGACAAAACGGCTAACAAATCTTAGGCCGATCCTCCGGTGATTCAATACATAAATTCTGCATTCATTACAATATTTTATGTTACATACGAGTATTACAATATTAGAAGAACAATAATACCCCAAAAATGACAACTACTAAATTCTATTTCCATTAATTGAGACGTTTTTTCAACTGGATGAGCTTCAACATTTTTGGTTAGCAAAATAAAAAAAATAAAGAAATCACTATGGACTGAATCTTGAATATAGATGAAGCTTTTGATTCAAAAGTCGAATCATTTGAATCAGCGCTATACAGATAGATTAATCCAGAAACTATAGAATGTTAATTACAACTATCTAAAGCAAGAATAATTAGTGTCAGTACAGGATCTGCCACAACTGAACTTCTGAATTTCTGAACTATAGAATGAATTGCAACTATCTAAAGCAAGAATAATTAGTGTCAGTACAGGATCTGCCACAACTGAACTTCTGAATTTCTGAACTATAGAATGAATTGCAACTATCTAAAGCAAGAATAATTAGTGTCAGTACAGGATCTGCCACAACTGAACTTCTGTCCATTAAAAGCCGTCCTCAGGGAGGTGAGCTAACAGCACTTTTGTGATGATGAGTTGTAGACGACCTATGAATACTTTAAATAATCAAGTTTACGAACGCAGGTGAACTTGTTATAAGAAGAGGAATGGTTCAATGAACTGAATTTGATAGTTCTTATGCTTTCCAAATGGTTTCAAATAGGCAAAGGTATGGATTAAAAAAATGCACTAAAAATCTCCTTCAACCTTTCTAAAAAAGTAAGAAAGTAAATCTCAAAGACTGATTTATTAAAGTAATAAATTAGGACTCTTAAAGGTACGCAGATGCTATAAGATGTCGGTCAAGTGCGGTATAGGTTAGGTTAGGTTGTAGTGGCAATGTCCCAAAAGAGGACAACATAGGCCGAACATTGACCCTTTTTGATAACAGACAAAAGAAATTGTTTCTATATTGGAAGTCCTAAATGTTGCCTAACTCAAGTGTATTTAGTAAGAGTACCTGCAATGGTAAATGCTCGGGACCGACGCTTTACGACCTCTTTGAGGGATGATGTGCTCAGATTTATACACCTCCAATGTAAATAAATCGAGAGCTGAAGTGGGTATTGAACCCTGGACAATTTGAAAAAATCAAAATACCGTAGTTAGTAGCCCCGAAAAAAGTTACATAAGATCCAATTGCTTCTTTGTATCTAAATGTCTGCAGTTTTATTTCTATAGAAGACAGACAGATAAACTTTGTATTTTATAACAAGATTTCACATAAACACGTGAAATAACAATCAATGATCAAACCACAATATGAAATGGGAAAAAAGACCAACATCTTTCAACCGCAACAAGCGGTCTTTATCAGAGTCAAAAAGATAATTCTGAAAAAAAAGGACTAAGATCTTTCAACCATAACAAGCAGTCTTCGTCAGCATTGGGTTTTTGACTCTGACGAAGAACGCTTGCATTTATTATTGAACATCAGAGAATTTAATCTTGGCCATGATTCTAGATGTTTCATGTAAGATGGAATATATTGTGCATAACTAAAAACGCCGGGGCATAATCTACTATCCGGGCAATGCCGGGTAGATCAGCTAGTCCAGAGGTTCCCAAAGTGTCTTCCGTGGAACCCAGGGGTTCTTTAACGGACTGTTTGGGGTTCCATGAAAAACATTTAGTAAAAATATTTTTCTAAATTTTTTTTTGTAGGTATGGATTTATTCTATATTTCTTGTGAATCATGAAACCGAATAATGTTTATATCTACATATACCCATAAGGGGAAGTGGTCAAAATGTTAATCATATTTAGGATGAATCACTAGTCAGTTTTTGGAACTATCTGATTCCCGAATTTCCTGCTATTGCAAAAGTAGCACTTCACACATTGCTACCATTTACCACTACCTACTTATGTGAAACTGGATTTTCCCTTTAAACTTTCATAGAAACCAAATACCAAAGTAGACTTAATGCTGGGGCTAAATTGAGAATCAAACTCTCAACTATAAAGCCAAAAATGATTACAAAACAAACTCTGTGTTAAAATTGCTAGTAATTCTTAATATGTTTATGCACTTGTGGAAAATATGCAAATTAAAATCTTTTAGTTTTGAATTTTTATTCGAAAAATACACATTGCAGTAATATTACTTTTTTAATTGTTTTTAAACATACATACATACTATTTAAAAAGGCATATGCAAATATTTATATTATGATCGTATGAAATCATTAGAATCTGGGTTTCCCGCGAAGTTACTGGAATCAAAAAGGGTTCCGCGTCGAAAAAAGTTTGAAAAACTCTGAAGTGTCTAACCCTAAACTATCTAGCTATAGTTATCCGACTACTTTTACAACTACTATCAGAAGTTGTAAAAAAATGTTTAAACTACTCGTCAAAAAATGTTTTATTCTAAAATCATTACTACTTCTTTCATTAAAAAAAATAAATAAATAATTCTAGAGGTTTGGTGGCTTTTAGATTGGTAACCATGGAAATCACCTACTTCTCCTTGTAGAAGATCCGGCCCTGTTTTCTTTCTACAATTATTTATACAAAAAAGTGATTCATCTTCCTCGTATAAAAAATTCACATACTTTTACTTATAATAGTCGTACATTTTTATCCAATTTGGAGTAATAATAAATAATAATACACAGTATTCAATTGTCATAAGGTTATAATGTAGTGAAGGTAACCCTAAGGGACTAAGAATAAAATTACTACAAGAATTGATTTAACGTTCTAACCATAGTAATAAAATCAGAAAAATGACGAAGATCTTTCAACCAAAACAAGTGGTTTTCGTCAGTCACTTCTTTTGAAACAAATGAAACAAAAGAAATATACAGACTCTGATGAAGACCCCTTGTTCTAGTTAAAGACCACAGTCATGTTTCTGATTTTCATATTGTGGTTTGGAAAATGATTTTTGTTCCACGAATTTATTGCGGAATCTTATTAAGAATTAGTTTCAGTGTTTATGACATAAAAGAGCCATATGAAATATATAAACATACACCACTAATTATACTGGTTTATTAAAAAATTAAATTCTTATTCTTTAAATCTTATAATAAGGAGTTTCTAAAATTAAAAAAAAAAAGATATATTAAAACAATTCAATACCTTTCATATCCTAATAATATTTAATTGTTAAACTGTTTAACTAAGGAAATCTATTTTAGTGAAATAAAGATTAAAAAGAAAACTTGTTTTTCTCAAATGCTCTGAAAAAGATAACAATGACATTTCAGTCAACTATGTAACCACCTTTAAAATTCAATCCTACAAATAAAATTAATGTGATTTGTTAGTTCAAAACTTGAAGATGACCAAATATTGGCATAAATATAAAGCTCTTTTTCAAACCATTTTATCGATTTTATACTTTATTGTTATTTTACAAATTATAAACTATAAAATTAGGTATAAAATAAATTTATGTGATTTGTAAGTTTCAAATTTGAAAATGACACATATTGTTTCACATATAAAGCTATTTTTCAGAGCCTGCTATAGATTTTACACTGTGTTATTATCTTAAAGGTGATAAAGTTTAAAATTAGGTATACAATCAAATTCACGCGATTTATCATACTCTTTTTTACGATTAATATTCTTTTGTTTGTTCTTTGCTGTGAAAATAATTCAATTTGTTTTATTTTGATTCTTACAACTCACAAAACAAAAAGTATTGTATTTGAATTAATAACACTAATAATTTTTATTTTTACGTTTAATTTCTTTAACGCAAATGAAGAAGAAAGACATATGAATTATTGAATGAATAGTAGTTGTATGTTTCAATTAATTAATTAATTAATTAATTAACAAAACGTACCATTTTGTCCAAGAAGCAGAATCGATGTGACGCTTAAGAGGACTCAAGACGAAATGTGGCCAACTGCATTACTCCTTCCACTTTGTGACGTCACACAGCCCCTCACAGCAGAACATTCTTCCCCAGGCTATCTCCACAGGTCAAGCAATATTGTTCATTATGGCTTCGTATAACCTGCAAGAATATCTATAAACAATATCATTGTAAATTATAAAAATTATATTACAACAAATAAAATAAATTTATTTAAGAAATAAAATCTAAATAACAAAATGGTTAAGGAATATTTATAACTAATATTAATATTTTGAAAAAATATATACTTAGTTAAATTATTTTCAATGATGGAATTAAATTTAATAAATAGAATATTAAATAGAACATGAATCGCAATAACAATATTTTAATTATAATCAAATTAACAATAATCTAATAACAGGTTATAATATTTTATTCAACTCACCTTATAATGTATATGGCTTGACCATTTATTGCTTGATTCCACAATACTACAATACTAGACTACTCGTGACCCTTTTGTCGCTCAGAAATTATAGCAATAGTTATTGAAATAAATTCACTGAAGGGATAATTATAATTGTTGTTTCTTGTTATTAAGGCACGGAAACAGATTCCTACATGGCCCAAGCTTCTGATATAGTATCCTTAACCTGATTCAAAATATATAAACAGTAAGTATATTTAGCAAAATAAAAATCAATTATAAGTAAAAAAAATCATTTATTTTATCATATAAATAAATAAAACATCGATTCAGGTTATATACACAACGACATATATTTAAAACAAACAAAAATTGTAAATTGAAATAATCAATTTATTTACCTAACATAAAATAAAATTAATGAAATGAATGTGTCTTTATAATATTACCACAGAACATTCGTATTTTATCTGACATTTGTGTTCAAGTTTGTTTCTAAAATCATTCATTTTTAACTAATGTAGTAGTTTATTATATATTTGTTACAATTATTTATACTACATTTGCACTACTGTCATCAGAGAACACGCAAGCCTCTGTGCTACTCTGGCTCCATGCCTTTAGTTTATTACCAGTGTTTATACTACGCAAATATTAAATTTAAAAAAAATTTTTTTTGTTAGGTACATTTATATATAATATTTTTGCACTACTGTCAACGGTGAGCACGGAATACACTTGCTACCCTGGCTCCATTATTAGAAATATAGTGATAACTTTCTTTTATTTAACATTATTCAGGTAATAAATAACATATATTTAATTTCAGGGCTCTATGTCCACGGGAAATGGGTGAACAAACAAACAAACAAACTCAAGAACTTTATATATAGTGATGTGGCTTTGTATAACCTGCAAAAATATCTAACAACAATATAACTGTAAATTAAAAAAAGTTATATTACAACAAATAAAATAAATTTATTTTAGAAATAAAATCTAAATAACAAATGGTTAAGGAATATTTATAATTAATATTAATATTTTCAAAAAATATATATTTAGTTAAATTATTTTCAATGACAGAATTAACTCTTCATCTCAATAATAATAATAATCGAATTATAATCAAATAAGAATAATCTAATAACAGTTTATAATATTTTATTCTTCAACTCACCTTATAATGTATATGACTTGACCATTTATTGCTTGATTCCACAATATGTATAATATTTATTATTGTTACGATACAATAATAACTTTAGAGACCTTAAAACCTTTTATTATTTATTATGTTAAGGAATATAAAATTAACTTAAGTAATTTGAATTTACAATACAGTACTTTCACAGTCATTTCATCACCCAGGAAGACTGGTCACCTCGGGTGTATTAGACCAAAATCTCTCAGCATTAGGTAAATCAAGAAATAAAAAGACTAAAAGAAAAATGAACTTACTACCTCAGATGGGAATATTAAATATAAGATCTAAGATTGGAAGATCGAATAACCGAAATGGAATACGCATTTTCAAAATCAAACTTAAGATATCTGAGGAATGGCAGAAATAAGAAGAGGATGGGAAGCTATAGTTCAAAGAAAAAGTGAAATTCTGCTTCAACACAATGGAGTAATAAACGGATGTATATGATTTATGGTCAAGCCTTGGTTTACTAGCAAGATCTTGGAACTAACTGGTACTAATCAAATAATAGACCTAATTCACATAAAACTGTTTAATAAAAGGACAAGTATATGCACCTACTTGTGCATCAAGTGATGAAGAAGTTTAACTTATTTCATGAGACATTACAGAAAACTATTGGACATACATTTTTAACAACCAATAAATTAACATAGGAAATAACCACATAGATTGGACAATAAAGGAAGAAAAAGAAGTGATTGAATGGAATGGTTAGGGATATAGAAACGAGAGAGGGAAGAGGCTTATCAACTTCTGTCAAATCAATGAATTTAAAATAGTACATACCTTCTTCAAGAAACGATAAGGTAAGAAGATGGACCTGGCTGGCACCAAACTTTCATATTAAATCTATAACAAACCGCAATAATAATTTAGAAAACATCAGAAAGTTAGAAAACATTCCTCCTAATTATAAAAAGAAATGTAATATTGTTAAGTTTAATACAATACCATCAACTGAAGTATTTAATTATTATTAATCAAAATAAATACAACGCTGTAAATGCTAAAAGGAGAAAAGTAATTGTTTAATTATTTTATTCAAAACTTATTTGCAATTTGAATATATATTATACAATATAACAAGGTTTCTTGGTAAACACATTAAATATAAGAAAATCAACATCCAAACCACAGAGATTTATAATTTTTTTACTGTGGTTTAGACGTTATTATATGTGTACAAAATATATACAAACAGGGATGGGACTCGAAATTTCAAGAATAGGTTCTCTTTTATTTAAAACTTACTATTAACTTGACACAGTAGAATAACATTTGTGAACTAATTTACATTCAGAAAAACATTATCTTAGAAAATAATAAAATAAAGGGCACTGTACCTTTGCAGGTTCTTAATTAGAGATGTTTTAAATTGCAAGCCACTTGTTTGCAATCCTATTTCTTAACCATCTTTGTTTCACTCTCAGATCATCAGTACTGTGGTGTACTCTCAGATCATCAGTTTTTCCTTAGCCATGTTTTTCACACAAGGTGTGGCGATCCATATCTCAAACGGGAGACAAACAAGGCTAATTGTAATTAAATTTGCGATGTTTTCTATTGTAAAACGGTTTCTATTATCTGAATACATAAGATTCATTCTGGAAAAGCCTCTTTCTGCTTCAGCATAACTGATAGCAATAGTGTTGATAATGGCTTTGGCTTCTTATACTTTGAGAAATTACAGGTTCTCTGAAATGTTTCAGTACTTTCCACATAATCAGGGAAATCATTAATAGAAATTCTGTAATAAGAAATGTCGCTGAAACTACACAGTTTTTCTTCTGCAGCAAATCAGGGCACAACTTCCTGAGTATTCTCGGTGCCTGACTGTAAGAAGTTTAGCATGTCATGAAATTCAGTGTTTTCTTCGTCATTTCTATTTGATGTTAAATGACCGCAGGTAATCAATATTTTTCTTATATTATTATTAGCTTAAGTAGCTTTTAACGAAGAAGGCAAGCAAATTTATGATTTTCAATTAAATCAATGTCTTTGAATTCTGCAGAAAGAATGATAACATCAATTTTCTTTTCATCCCTTTACTTTCTATCAGTATTTCAAATGCCTAATATAACTTATAATTAGTTTTTCAGCTCTTCACAAAAGTTACACGTCTGCTTTAAGAGCTTCTGAAAGAGAAAAGAAATTTTTTGTAGTACTTCTATCATAAGTGGTAAATCATATAAGAAATACTTGTTTATAAGACGAGCAGCCATTCCTGAATGTTTTTTCCCATTAGAGAAATATTGAATACTAATTAATATAGTAATATTTAACTCTTAATAGGTTGGCTCAACAAAATTGTTGAGGCAATTTTAAGCTTGATAAAATATACAAAATTACAATTACTCAAGTTTTTCCTTGTTCTGGTAGCTCAACAGAACTGTAGCGTCACTTAGAAAGACAAAATAGGCAACAGATGGCGCTGAGGCAGTGGTAACCTTCATTATCAACAACCTCTTCAGCCGTTGCACGTGACTTTGACCAGGGTTGCTATATTTTTAAAAATATTCAAGGACTTAAAAATTATTAAATTTCAATAAACTTTTAAAAAAAAATATTGTCATTCAGTAAGTTTGTTATTGTTTGCGAAAAAATATATAGATACAATGAGTCAATATGTTTATGTCAACCTTACTACTATAATGTGGCAGTACGACAGTATTGCAGTATAGACTCGTTTTGAGAAATATGTCAGATATAAAAAATTTATTAAAAAAAAGTTGTTACTATTTCAGAAACAAAAGAATTTGAGATAAAAACAAATACCCAAATTGCACATGTGCCCATTAAAGGGTTAAAATAAGAAAATAACCCTGCATCGGTTCACAAAATAGATTATTTTTAATTAGTTAATAATACATATACTTTTAAATATATTAAAGCTATACAATTTTATTCAGAAAATTATTGAAAATATAATCGTGACAAATCTGGAGTGGCCTACACTCAACTTTACTATAAGTGAACCTAATATCAATCTTCTTGGATATATGTTATATAATGTCTCATTTAAGCATAATGTAAACATCTAAATGCGAGATGTTTATTAGTCTTTCATTCTTGAGGTAGTACAGATAGTGATTGATCGACATATCAATATATAAGCTTATTTTTGTATATCACACCACTGATGCAAATAATCTCATTAGTATAACTACAGCAGTAATAACATTTTTGAAAAGCCAAATTCAAAATTTTTTGAAACGAAATACATACAATCTCCTAAAAGAGGACATGGCTTTTGTTCAAATAGCCAGTGGATTTCTTACATCGTTCACTTGACCTCCTTCTAGATTGAATACTTAAATCAAATTTTCAAATTTAAAACCAGAAAATACTCTTATTTTCTCTGAAAAATTGTCGTTTTAAGATAATTTATTATTAAGGATGTAAAATAATTACATTTATTAATCTTCAAACGAAAGATTTCAATTTTGAATTATGTTTTACATTTTTGGTCTTTTATAGAATTACTATACTGGGAATTTTATGGCCTCTTAGTATTTAATAAAATCATTTTCCTTCCCCTTTGTCAAAAATCATATATATCAATTTTTTCTGAGCGGGTGTAATCTTTTTACTGCCTTCTGTACTCTGTTATAAGTTTGCTATGAATGTATATTGAGAAAAAATATATTAGTAATTAGCCAGTTTACAAATCGAAGTCAAAGCCAGCTATTTAATATAATATAAATCTTTTATAGATGGGAGCTTCTAATTTTTGAAAATAATAAATATGAACTATTAGACTAGAATTGTAAAAAAGAACTGAATATTTCTCAACAAACATAAGTCCTCATTTTTGAAGAAAGAGTCCATTCATCACATTTTAACAGCATGGAAAGATACTACAATTCACAAAGATAAAGTAATTATAACTGATATCAAGTTTTGCTCAAGAGTGCAATACATAGATTTATTAAAGCATTTTATGAGAAAAATCCATCATACCATGGAAGACAAAGAAAATTCATTTATGTTTATTGGCGGTGATTTTTTTAGATGTAAAAATATTATTCCTCTTATATCTCATATAAGCCAATAAATTATTTAAATTTCTCTAATATAAACATCAATTTTATCTCAGTGGATTCGCTCAACAAATTTCTAAGTCAATGTAAACAATGTAAAAAAATATAAAAAATTCGACAAGTAAGCAGGTGATTTCTTAATCTGGGATAAACAAACAGTTTTTATAGCTTTATTGCTCTTTGCCATGGTCAAAATTTCAGGAATTTTTTTATAAATTGCTAATTTTTTGTTCCATTTTTGGTTAAATTTTCATGATTTTTTAATGAGCCGTTAAGCGTCAAAAAATATTTTCTGAAAACAGACATCGTACCATAACACCCCTTTGGTGAATGTTATATTGAAGAAAATGATGTCAACTCATTCTCCAATAATGTTTTATTTTTAGACATATTTTCATTTTGATCCGTCAAACGGTTTGGCTTGTATCGCTCTCACAAGCTTTGAGATTGAATTATAAGTCAAAATTTTTACATTTTATTGAAAAAAATATTTCCCGTTGATTTAATATTGTGAATATATTTTTCGTTTATTCCATTTGTTACCTCAAAGATAATGCGAAAATTTCAAAACTCTAGAGTTACCAGTTTAGGAGAAAAAAAATGTTTTCTAGAAAACGGTTTTTGGCAAAAAAAGTGACTTTCCCGTCATGCATAATTCTTCTCAAACAATAGGGATCATCTACACTATGAGGCCCATTTTTTTGTAAAATATCAACTTGATCCATCAAAGATTCTGGACCGTTGTAACAAGCAATGTTAAAACACTCACCCAGACATCATCGCAAAAACATCATAAAACGACTTTTGGGACCTCAAAACATATAATTCTATCAAAATCTCGAGATCGAATTTTTTCACGATTACTATACTTTACTTATAGTAAAGTAAAAAGGGTTTTCAATCACTGTTTGGTGACATATTGAATTCTTATTAGTAAATATTACTGACTTGACTCTTATTATGAGAGACCACTAATATAAAACCCTTTTGACATTAATCAATTCTAGATTAGTTACTCTATACTTCAACACTAGAGATTTTCTGAGAAGAATCTAATCATTATATTACTGTGTAAATATATATGTAATTTACTATAACACATAAATGTTTCTCAAAGAAAGTGTGTTAGTGCACATACTTAGTGAGTGCCGTGCCCATCCACAACTTTTATGTAATTTGGTAGAAATACTTTAGATACAAAATAGAAGTAAGACTATACTCAAAGTAAGTAGTTCATATTACCATGGTATCTACGAGGATTCGGTCCCTCCAACTGGGGAATGCCCATTTCCCTGGGATCAGGGCTCACTTCTAGAATGAGAACCAGTAATAAAGTCCACCAGCCAAGTTCAGTTCATGGACCGTTCCCCCCTCTTGGTTCATGGGTCTAGCTTCCTCTTGATACTCTGCAGTCACCCAAGAAGATACTGCTTCTCATACAACGACGTTGTACAAAGGGGTGGTCTAACCTTTCCGGATGAGGAACCACAGACACCACGAGTCTGTGGAGGCTATGGTACTGACAATATTTTAAGAAGTTAAGGGTAGAACTCCGGACCCTAGGGTCCTACTGAGCCTGTCTTGGCTACAGGTTAGGTCAGTGGCTACGCAATTAGCGTATCCTGTTTTCCATTCTCGCGACGAGGACGCCGACTGATAGGCACATGGGAATCGGGGGGTCTGCCTCTCACATGAGGAAAACACAGCATAGGGAGAGTCCTGATGAGAGTACTTCTGATACTCAGCCTGAATTCATTCTTAAAATCAAACTCTCTTTACGCAAGAAATAGGAAGCAAAGAACAAATCAACTTTCTTGATATGATTTGTCGGACAGGACGGCGACTGACAAATGCACAACTATAAAAGAAGTCCATAACAACTGACCGGCTGACACCTACATACAGTAAGTTCTCACAGAGACGCCAAGTCGAAAATTTCAAGGCACTTTTTACCGGATCTATAAAGCATTATCTTTTTTGAAGTTCTTTCAACAAAATGCTAAGCAGCTGAAACAAGATCAATACTAATAACAATAGATATTAAGAATATATCATTTGACAACAGACTCAAATAAATCATTCAAAGTAAAAATCATCAAACTGCCCAAGTCTCTATTGCAGAACTAACGTACCAACCTTAACAAATAATAAAAAAAAAATCAAAGCAAAGAAGATAGATGAAAGGATATTTAAAGAACCTGACAAGCATATTAACGGAGTAAAACAAAAGATAACAAGATTATCTCAATAATTACTCCTAGGAACAACAATTAGCAAAGCTGAGAAATTATTTTTTTTTAAATTGTAATTTTCTTTAAATATTATCTAATATCAGTATTACATGTATTAAATAACAAACTAATATAAAAATGTTGAAGTAAATGTGACAGTAACAAAGAATAAATTAATGGTAAAATAAAAAGTTATTGAATAAAATTCCAATGAGAATTTTGTTCAATTGTACTACTCCTTTATGATATTTCTGTTGTTATTACGATCTGTCATATGTCAATAAAACCACGGTTTTTAGTAAGTGTTTAATCTCTTTATTTCCCAAAATATATATATACTACCAGTTTCAAAACATTACTAGTTATTTGTAATTATTATACATCATTATTTTATCCAAATGATGTATGCCTGACAATTACCATCCAATTTGGTATATTTCGAAATATAATATGAGAAGTCAAATTTATTTTCATTATTTTACAAGGAATAAATCAACAAAAACACCTTTTTAAAATAATAATATTCATTAAATACAACATAATAATAAATATTTACATAATTACAAATTTCTACAACTTAAAGTGAGACAGACATTATCTTGGCTCAAATAATTTTTTTTTATATAAATATAAATCACTGTTTCAACAAGACTAAAAAGAACAATTAGCTATAAAGGGTTTAAAAGGAAATCGGAGTTTGTTTATTGGTTTTGTTTGTCGTAATATTTGGACTCCTTGTGTTTTAAAGCAGCCTGTACGCACTTAGCCATTGTAGTTGATGACCTACTAATTGGATCTGTCATGTAAAATTCTTCCAATTTTTTTACTCGAACATCTAAAGGTTTCTCCGACAAATTCTTTGTTACATTCTGGAAAATAAATACATATTAAATATGATTTTTTTTTTAATAATACCATACAAATTTTTTTCAGATAGTCTCTCTTCCAAAGGCGAAATATTGGCGCAAAAATTGCTGTTCTTTTTTGGGATAAACAGTAAATTAAATACGAATCTTGGTAATTATAAGATTCCTGGTTTTTGAGTCATACTGCTTACACATAACACATTTGTCTCACCCACACATAACATACACAGTCACACACATACCCACACTTACACAGCCTTTACAAATTAAACCATACACACATACATTCAATACATACATACATACAATGATGAAACGACAATATGAAAAGGGAAAAAACACAAAGATCATTCAACCGTAACCCAACTGAAACACTAGATGCAGAAACATCCGGTGAGGGATTGAGAAGAGTGGGAAGGAAGAGTGGTATTTTAAAAGGGTGTAAAGTGCAGGAAAGGACAAATGTCCAGAGAGAGATGTTTGAGGAAACAAAGGAGAACAGTAAGAAAGAGTAAAAAACTATCCGCTAGCTGTCAACCCTCTTAGAAGAGGCTATTGCCCCCGTAACGAAAGTATCAAGTTTGAAGAGACCGTTACTAATGTTTATAATATTTGATCTATTAAATTTAATTAGAGACGATTCAATAATATTTCTTAACACATTGATTTTTCATAGGTAATAAATTTAGCTCCTGTCCAAACAATATGATGATTTTAATTTTTTATATTCAAGAATAAGGCACTACTTTTTTCCTGTCTACTTACGTTGTATTGGTGCTGTTTTACACGTGTCTTTAATGATTTACCAGTTTGACCAATATAAATTTTATGGCAATTTTTGCACGGAATTTTATAAATACCACCGGACTCTAGTTCCCTGGGAGAGTTTTTATTAATATATTGCTCACGTTATTACGATTAGAAAACACTATATTAAAATCAAGACAGTTTGGCTAATCTAGGAAGGGGGTCCCCAATGACTGATGATACGGTAAAAATATAGAATTTGACAATGAACGGTGCTCTATTGAAATATTAGAGAAATTTTTTTTAGCTCCCTTCAAAGGTAAATCGATATAAGAGGAGGGGTATTTTAATGATTGTGTTTATGTGAAATCTTGTTATACATACATACATAAACACACACACTTCACATGCAACAACTCTGCGAAATTAATTAGTGAAATCAATCAACGAACCTCAAGTTCCAAACTCGATATCGATTTTTTTACCCAAATGTTTTACTTCACCCACACTCTTTCTACACCAGGAGTATGAATATGCCACACATTTTCTACATTTTCTACTTATGAAAATAACAAGTTACAATGATCTACTCACTGTGTTTATTTAGAAATTTATTGAGGATTAATATAATATAAATTAATATTAATTAATATAAATATAAATTTATATAGAATTTATGTACAATTTATGATTATGTATATAATATTTCATCGTACAAAAAACTTCTTCTTCCCATTTCATATGAAAGTTATACATTTTTTTTCGTACTTGATCCAGTCTCCCTTTTGTACTCATTTTTATACCCTTTCTTAATTTTAAAAGAAACATTAAAAGTAAAGACTAAGAGGCAACTTAATGACTAACTAATTAGCTTTGCTGCACTTAGAGCCACTTATGCCGTTGCGCAATGGCCTAAGTATAAAAAAAAAAATCATTCGACCGGCCGTCCTGTATATCGATCAATGACGGGATGAACAATAGACTGATATTAATTTTTTTAATGTCATACGATCAACCAATAATACCTTGGTGACTGACTGGTAGGTCGCGATCAATGTACTGAAGGACCCTGATACGGAGGTAAACATAGATGATACACGAAAGTAAAAAGACAAGGTTAATGTCTTCGGTATCCACACGCTAGGAGTGGATAAGCCTGAATCTAAACCTTTTTCATGCTTCGTTTCACTTCAGGTAATCTTATTTCTGTGAGTATCCTTACATATTGAAAAATAAAAAAAAATAAGGGAAATGACATTTAAACAGTAGCAATCATTATTAAAAAAAAAAACAACGTAAAATCCAAATAAAAAAAGTGGTTTTTTACATCGTTTTACATTTTTATTTTTTCTTACAAAAGTTGAATACATTTATTGAAATTAATACAAGCTATAGTTATTTATTAAACGTCTCTGCAACTATCATTGGAAAATTTAAAGAGGAGCAATCAATATTAAAAAAAAAAACTAAGGTAAAATCCAAATAAAAAAGTGACTTTTCACATCGTTTTACATTTTTATTTTTTCTAACAACAGTTGAATATATTTATTGAAATTAATACAAGCTGTAGCTATTTACTAAACATTTCTGCAACTATCACTGCTCTGAAACTGAGAAACTGAGAAATAGTACTGAAAACAATAACAAAGAAGGACAGAACTAAGTAGTGTTGGTTTACTTCCACAAACCTTTGTGGTTTCATCATCTTATATATGTTAAACACTAGTCAGTCTTGATATGATAATGTCTCACCTCGCATTAAAATACACCACTCATGTTAACATATCCTAATAAGATTTGTTTATGTCATGGTATAATATTTAATTAGGCATATATTAAGAGGAAAGATTCAACTTATGTTAACAAAAAACTGTCGAAAAACTGTTGTTGAAGATAGACGAAATCCGAAACAGGTTGTATATGGATATCGCATGATATAGAAAAGACAAAAACCGTTATTGTTTATACAAACCTCTCTGTTTACCAAAAAGTTAGTAAGTTATAAGTTTCTACTAATACCTTTGACAACTCGAGAGCCTGAGCAAAGTAGTTAGAATCTTCAGCATCTCCATACTTGGTCAAATTAGGTGACACTTCATTTAAACGATTTCTGATTTCATTCAAACTGTCATACGGTAATTTCTTTCCCATAATCTGTAATACAATTATGATACAGTTAAACGTATTTACAGAAAATAATAAAATAAACAAAGATGTTTAAATATCTTATATGAATATTTAAGACCTCATATATGAACTTTCTTCTTTCTTTAGCATACGCCCATTAATATATCTAAACTATATTATAATATAAAATCACAGAGAGAAAACACAGAAGAAAATGGTTCGGTTAGGTGAAACACTAGAAGATAAGCCAAGATTGAGCTGTCACGAGGTAAAAAGGTCGCCTCCTTCTGGCGACGGATGTCGAATTATAGTTGTAAGTTTTTGTATTTTCTCTCTGTGATTTTAAATTATTTAGTTTTCCATAATCGCTTAAACTATATTGCACACATACAAACAAACTAATATATATATATAAAGTTCAACTTAGATAAAGACACATAGATAAATTAAAAACACACTCTTACAGTCTCTAATTTTTGGTTTGAACCATTTTCAGGAGGGATAAGAGAGGGAAACCAAGCAGTGTACCAGTGTGATTGGTACTTTCTTATCTCTCCTGAAGATGGTTCAAAAGGAAAATTAGAGACTGTAAGTGTGTGCTATTAATTTATCTATGTTTCTTTATCTTAGAAGTAGATTTTTTATATCAGAACACTGTGAAATCATGTTTCATACATACCTATACAAATGAATAAAAAAGACACTATAAAAAATCACATGGATATTTCGACGAATCGTCAGTAGTTTTATACAGTTATTTTCAAAACAAACGGTTAATTTCAATACAAATAAGGTTCAAATTTTATCAAAATAAGAAGAATATAAGCTTCAATAGAGGCTTACATTAAACTGTTAAAACAAAACGGTGGTTTGACATTTTTTTTTAAATTCTTTTATTGCTCAGAATTCGAATTTTTTATTTCAGATAACTAATAATAGCTATAAAGCTAAACCCATGAAAGTATAATTTTGAAAATATTTCTGGTTTTAATAGAAATTATTTTTTATTAACCAAAAACAAATCCTATCCTAATTAACGCATAATGAAATAAGATAGTATAAAATATGAAAAGAAATTAATTAATTTTTATTTAAGAACATCTTTAAAACTTTAGTTCTTAAGAGTTATATTCTGAAATTGATGCCATTCAATCAAAGGTACACTGATACGACTACGACAAAAACAACTCTCAATGTTAAGTCATAAAGTTAAATTTTGTAAAAGTATAAAGACAAATAAAATAAACTATTCTTTTCAAATAGGATTCAATTCAATTCAATTTTCAATTCTATTCAATTTACTATTGTAAATATAGGAATGCTTTGAACAATGCCTAACGTAAATATTATGATATTATAATATCATAACTATTATAATATTATAGTGACGTAACGTAACTATATTATCCATATCATGAAGGTGAAATTGTGTGAGAAGATATCGAGAAATTTCATTATTTTTTTTATTAGTATCAGATGTAATATACTTGCTAATGTCTATGTGGGATTATCAAGCAGGTTAAGTTATGAACTTTTTTAAAAATAATTTTAATACGTAAATTAAAATTGCATTTTAAGAACAAATGATTAAATAAAAACCTCAGATAAAGCTCTAATAATTTTCCAGTCTTCTCTGGCTAGACCAGGCGGTGTAACAGCCACTAATGTTTGCTGTGCTCTGCCTTCGGTGTTAACATAAGAAGCTTGCTTTTCTGTGTAGGCAGCTCCAGGAAGGATCAAATCTGCCATTGAGGCTCCAATGTCACCATGAGATCCTAAGAAAAAAATATATGGGTAACGAAATATATCAACTGTTTAAGTTTTGAACAGTCTACTTTAACTTGGCCGAAAGACCGAACAAGCATTGTAATTGCACACAGGGGTCGTCCTTAATTTGGAAGAATTTCGGGTTTTTTTAATGATCCTCCCAAATCAAAAGTAGAGGTAAAAAAAAATGAATCTAAAAAAATAACAATAAACCGTCCCCATACAGATTGAATTTCAAATGGGATTTAACATGGGCTTTCCGCTTTTTTATGTTCAATCAAACTTCGAGCACTTGATTTTCATCGTATCAAGGTGAAACTTTGTATCTCTAGGTCAGCGCTTCTTAAACTTTTTTACTTCAGGGCGCACCTATGAAACCAAACCAAAACTTTGGGGCGCACCTATGAAACCAAACCAAAACTTTGGGGCGCACCTATGAAACCAAACCAAAACTTTGGAGCGCACCTATGAAACCAAACCAAAACGTTGGGGCGCATCACTGATTTTAATATAGAAAATTTAGTCCTGTGATTTGATAACAGGAAAATGATTGGAAATTAAAATGTATAGTTTTTTTTAAGAAAAAGAAAGAAAGAGAGAGAGAGAGACAGAGAGAGTGAGAGAGAGGGAGGGCTAGTAAAAATGATTTAAATCCCCGAGTAAAGGCACAGATGAAGTATTATCCATTCATGCTTAAAGATTAAAGAAATTTACCTTCCAGTTCAAAATATGAAGTAGCCGAGACTTGACTCAGACTTGAAAACCCCATACTTGGTGTTTTCTCAAATAAATTAAAATGGTGCAAAAACTAAAATATAAATCTGTTATATAAACTTAATCTTCCATTATCTTGGGGCGCACCGTTTGAGAAGCACTGCTCTAGGTTTTCGATAACGCTGAATCAAAACATCAGGTCAAAGACCGGTTTTGACTAATCACAACTGGCAAAAAAAACCGCTAATGAAAAATCATATAAAACACAATATTTCCAAAAAATATAAAATTACGTAATTACTATAAAACTAAGATACGTTATAAGATGATAATAATATACCGTTTTGGATTGTTTATTGACTAGTTTATTGACTCACTTATGTCAAAACCAACATTTATTTCAAAACTCTTAATAAAAACTATTTTTCGAGTTAAGAAATATAAAAAAGAAAACTAAAAATTCGATTATAAATGTTTTTGACCGCTTAATGATCAGTTGTTATTTAGCAAAAAACAAGTTAATAATTTTTTTACGATGAAACTAATTAATTTGCGTTAAAATATAAAATTTAAAATCTTAAAATTATGAAAAATCTAAACATGAAATAAAATAAAATACATTTTAGTAAATCAATACTAACCTAAATAAATGACAAAGCTATCAGCAGGCAAACATTCCCTAGTGATGGTTCCTTCATCAGCTCCCAGAAGGAAAAGCACCTTGGGAGGTTTAGCTCTAATAGCATCCACTCCTGGTTTGTAGCCCAGATCGAGGGCAGCCACTTGAGATGCTACGTTCTGAAGAATGTTTACAACCTTCCATTGAGTGTCACCCTGAGGAAAAAAAATCATTAACAGTTCAAAATGCTATTTCACTGAAATTTTATACAGAAATCAATAATAAATCACAATAATTCATGAATTATAATTAGAATTAATGAACTAATTATTTCATATTGACAATTCCATATGCATATAGAGACATAAAATTGTAAAACAAATGAGAAAATACGTTAAAAAAATGAATAACTGCAAAATAGTTTCATCAAAATCTTATAAACAAATCTGAATAAAACATGTATTTTGTTAATATCATAGAGTTTAGTAAATACTATATTATTATAAAATTAGTTCTACCTCGTGAGCCGTTGTCGTAGATGCACAATCGGTTTCGCATATAGTCAATCTTCCACAATGGGACTCGTACTAGAAGATTCACAACATGCGAAACATGTTGGGCTGTTTCATACAATTTTTTAATGACGTATGATAAATGTTTAACATAATGTGAAGTCTGAATGAGATTTACATATTTTTTTTACAATTTTCTTATGTAAGTCTGTCAGGGAGTTTTGATTTAAACTTTTCCATTCGAGTCTTTTTTTTTTTTTAAATAAAATATTTAAAATATTGCGTGAAACTCAAATCAGTTCGAAAAATAAATAAAAACTTTATGAGGAACTAATTTTGGATTATTCTGTTCTAAATAGTTTTACAATTGTTTCATACGTACGTATGATTTAATGCAATATGAATGTTCCCGTTCATGATATCCCAAGACAAAGAGAAACCACTTTGAAATGTTAAATTTGTTTTCCCTAATCAAGATATATTAATACTAATGTACAACTGCATAATTAATTTAACAAGTAATCTACAGAAAATAATATTAAATTATTAAGAATTAACAACAGTATTTAAAATGTCGACATAAATACTCATAACACTTTTGAACACATTTTTTAAATTTAATAATAATGAAATGATTAAACAAACAAGAGAAAATTATAAACAGTAAATACAAATACTATTCAAACAAATACTATTAGGATATTAATAATATTATCAAATAATATAAATAAGTACAAAAGAAATAGCTCAGCATTTACTGTCATTTATTCTTTAGACATGACCCTCCACTCCTGTCCTTTCAAAAATTTACAGTCCAGGCTTTTAGTTTCCCCCACTATTTTCTGAATAAAACTAACCAGTTTTTTATACTACAAAAATTATATGTAAAAAAAAAATTATGTTTTCAATAAGCATCGTGAGATATTTTGCTCTCATTTAAACAAGTGACAAAAAATTACTTTTAGAACATGTAGGTTGGAGAATTCAAATACTGAAATATTTTATGTGAAAATAAAATACTTTTTTGAGAGAATAACTAAATAAAAATTCAAGATTGTTTCAGTTTTTTTTTTATTTCAAAAGTGGTAATCAGGTGGGATTAATTGACTAGGCTAATAGGATATAAACTGGACCTTCTTTACTAGTCAAGAAAATACTAAAAAAAAAAATCGAATTTTTTAATTGATAGATCTCCTGTAATTGAATATAGTTGATATTATTTATCAAAACCAAGTTCAATATGCACATAACCCTCTGCTTTAGCGTTTTAATACTATCAAGTATACTTTAAAAAGCTGCCCAAATACCTTTATTGGGCCTTAAATGAATGCTATAGCACACCCTGGTTGGTCGATACATTTAAATATTGCGAGCTCCGACTGTGATGAGATTCACTCAGTGATTGGTTACGACATCACGGGTTATCTGAGTGCTGATCACCCCAAAAAGGTAAATGTAATGGACTATTATATAATGATATTTTTTTATAACCACGATGTATTTTTAATTTACAGAACTAGTTTGTAATTAAAGTACTTTTTATTAAAAAGAGGTCAAAATTTGGTAAATTAGGAATAAAATTTGAAACCAGTGCACCAATAACAATTATTACCATAAGTTTTTCAGTTCAGCTTTCAGCTATAGCGCGGGAATTGCGGGACAAATTGGGCGAGATAGCAGAGAGTTGGTTGTATGTTAGTTTAGATCATGGATTTACGATTAATTGATTTTGAGCTTATCGAACATTATTTCAACAGTGTCGGCTATATGAACTGAGAAGATTTAGAGTTCATTAAAATCAAAGATTTAACATATGTACATGTAGAGTTTATTTAACTCGTTGGGCCAAGAATAAAAATTGAGTAGATTTGGAGATAATTTAAATCTGGCTTAGGAATTTAGATCAGGGATCTAAATTGAGTTTATTTAGGATAAGGGACCTAAAATGAGTTATTTAGTTTATTTGGTTCAGGGATCAACAGAGAGCTGATTTAGTTTACTTGAGAAGGGATTAAACTGATTTAGAGTTTATTTTAATCAGGAATCTAAATTGAAAGATTTAAACATTAATGACATCAGTGATCTAAATTGAATTCATTTAGATAAGGGACCTAAAATGAGTTAATTTAGTTTATTTGGTTCAGGAATCTACAGAGAGCTGATTTAGTTTACTTGAAAAGGGATTAAACTGATTTAGAGTTTATTTGAATTAGGAATCTAAATTGAAAGTTTTAGATTTTAATGAAATCAGGGATCTAAATTGAGTTCATTTAGAAAAGGGACCTAAAATGAGTTAATTTAGTTTATTTGGTTCAGGAATCTACAGAGAGCTGATTTAGTTTACTTGATCCCTGATGACATTAAAATTCAGATTTTAATGACACCAGGGATCTAAAATGAAATGATTTTAAGTTTATTTAGATCAAGGATCTAAAGTGAGTAGATTTAGCGTTTTTTTTAATCATGGATTAAACTGACTAAACTGGACTAATTGATTTACGGTTTATAGGATTGATATTTACAGGGTTTTTCGATCTATTAAGTTGGTGTTGCAATTGATAAAGACAGTGTTGCATTTGATGACATCAGTGTTGTATTTGATTATAAATATAATAATGACGTAATCAAAGAGAAACGGCGTCATCAAATACAACACTTACATTATCGATTGCAAAACCGTTTTAATCGAAAAACCCTATATTTAGATCAGATTTCATAACAAACACTAAATTTGGTGCAAGTTCAAGACAGACAGCCAAGATTTCCACTCATCTCTAATGTGAAGAAATAACTAACAAAAATAGCATGAACTCACAAGTACCCATGGCAAGTACACTAATCACTGTCTTAAGCTTGACTTAAGTTAAAAGCACAAATACAGATTTCAGCTAAAACTGTGATCTCCAACATCAACTATGAAAATAAAAATATATCAATATAGTATGAATATAAATCAGTGGGTACTTCTGTTTCTACACAAAGGCTTCTTCCTAATTGTTGAACATCTCTCAACAAAGCAGCTCCATCCTCCCTTTCAAGGGCCTGAGAACCTAAAATAATCAAAGGCCTCTTGGCTGCCTTCAGTTTTTCACTAAACTTGTGAGAACCAGACACGATCTGACCAACAAGGCCAGGGTCATCTCCCAAGTGCTGGAAAAAAAATCAACTTTATAAATACATTATTCTTAACATAAACAGGTATATTTTTTAAATCAGTGTGAAGAAATCTCCACTCAATTGTATAACAAGTATCTGAAATATAAAATAATGAAAAGTATAATGATAATGTAAACTCAAGTTTATCAAAAGAAATATTTTTTATTAACAAGTTGTTATTCTTTTTTTTTAAATAAACAGCTTTATTATGATTATTATATTAATATATAACCTTTGTGGTCAATAACAACACAGATTAAATATTTCTACTTTAATTCAGGTCTTGTTTATTTAATGAGCCAAAATTAAAATAAATGTTTACTATTTACATATAGTATACAGTTGAAATTATTTATCAAAACATTCTTAAATAGGAATTTTCATTGGCTTTATCAGTAATGTAACAAAAAATAATAGCATCTTTACTACCAAAAAGTAACTTTCAATTTCTTATTGTCTAAAAACTATACACTACTAAAAAGAACTGTTAATATGATGAATTTCATTTGTTCTGCCGATTGCTTCGCATTATACTCACAGAATTTGTATGCACATCTATCTAAACTCAAAGGGTTTTTAACCCACTTTTGGGTTAAAATTTCGAACAATCATATTCCGATGTTACACACACATACTACTTTCATTATCCTTTTTCTTTTTTTTTAATTTAGGTAAATGGAGGTTTACTAATTTATGATTCATTTTGAACAGTTTTTTTCAGATTTTCTACTTGGAATCTAGAGAGACTTGGACACCATATGAGAAAATTCCAAGGACATGCGTGGTACTCGTATAAAGCCAAAATTTTATTGAAACAAAAGGGTATTATTTGATTAAGTGTATTTTTCTATGGTTTACATGAAATATTTATTATAGGACCATATAAAAATATTATTCAATAAAAATGTATAAAAAAAACTGAACGTAAAACTGAGAACTTACTTGATAATCATAGGTAAGATTTACTTTTGGTCCAATTAAAGCCACATCACATTCATTATGGATGTAACTCTTCCTTATTCTGGAATTTAAAAGCGGCGCCTCGAATCGTGGGTTAGTACCAACCAGAAGAATTAGATCTGCTTCTTCAATACCTGTAATAATTATTTCCGTCAAAATGATTGTATAGGACAACACTGTTCAGAGTAAGTAAATGATAATTACTTAATGTAAATTACTGCAGATTCACTAATAGTTAAATACATCATTTTAAAAATACATTATTTTTAGCCACTTAAGATAAGTAGTTTAGGTTTCTTGTAGAAGATTTAAAGAAAAAAAAAATACGGAGTGGCATATACTCAATTTTACCGTATGTAAATCCATTTACATACTAAATGGATTTATCCATTTTATTTTATGTTATGTAAATCCATTTAAAAATAATTAACAATTAATTTTATTGATTTTATTTTAATACGGAGACTATATTTTCTGTTTATTTGCACGCTGTTTATTGTTGAAAGTATTATTTGCATACTTGTTAAAAAATCGTGAACGCTTAGACGGTGTTGCTTCTGGATGACTGTGATTCAAAAATAGAAAGAAACAGCACGAGGTTCGATTTAAATGTTTGTATATTTAGTAATTTAAATTTTCAATCACTTGTTTTTGTTTATTTTCCAACACCCAGACTTTCATTTTTAACGTATAAGGTTTTCATTTTTACTACCGTTCTAGGGGCTGAAATGGGACTCATTTATTATTTCAAACCCATTTTAGTAATGGGCGAGCCTAACTGCCTGTTTGGCAATCCTAAATTTTACTTAACTCAAATGTATTTAGAGTCAGGGTCCTTTAACCTGACATCATACAGGCTCGGGACCGATGGGGTTTAACGTCCTCTCCAAGGGACGGCATCATGTACAGATTTATTCACTTTCCGTGTGAATAAATCAAGAATCTGAGTGAGATTTGAACCTTGGATCTACCTGTCCAGAGGAGAGCACGTTACCACTGTGCTACCCTGACCTCCAAATTTCTAATCATAAAATCAGACAACTTACGATAACTTTCTAAGTCAATTAGCACCACTCAATGAAATAATACCAATGAAAATGAAATGAAACAAGGGATATAATCTGATGTGTTGCATGGCTCAGATGATTCATGTATTTAAATATCTTCGAATATGAATTAAGAAATATCCGTCTTTAAATTGAATTCAGAAACAATCTTCAAATATTGTATCCTGATTTGTCAAAGTAACTACTTCGATAATACTAAATGTTATGTAGAGAAAATCTGCAAGCTGTTATTGCTAACTTTTCACCAAAATACTACTTCATCTTGAATTCATGATTAGAATAAGGGGAGAAAAAGAAACACTAAGTCTGCAACAAAAGATTTTATCAGATGTCGAGGCGTTTCTAACACTTTGTGTTCACCCTCACGGTACGTCACCTTATTGAGTCATATGTAACCTGAGGATGAACAGTGTTCGAAACGCATCAACGTTGTATAAAATCTTTTCAGTGGAGACTGTTTCTTTCACTTATTCTAATCGGGAGTATATATATATCGCACAATAAATGATTGCTCGTCATCTTGAATTTAATCATTTATTCCAAAAAATATGTTTAGAGAATATTTTTACATAATATAGTGTATTATCATAATAGGATGTATAAGATACACTATTATGTGTATTATTATGTACACTATATTTTTATATAATATAGTGTATTATCATAATAGGATGTATAAGATACACTATAACAATTTAATTGTGGTGTAGTGGTAGAGTGTTTAACATAATAATAAAATTATTATTGTAATAATAATTTTAATATTAATAATAATATAATAATTTAATAATAATATTAATTATTATAATAATAAATTTTTTTTTCAAAGATCTCGCACACAGAGAACAAAACTCAAAACCATCAGTTTTGTGGTTTTGAGATTGAACAATGTCAGGTGTTGTTAAAAATCCCCACCCAAATAAACTTGAGTGAGAGAAAAATTACTCAATATAGTAACAAGACAGCTGAAATATGTTTCAATTATTCACACTTTTCACCTCAAAGTTTCAATGAAGATGAAATCATTTAAGAGTGAGCATTGAAATATAATAATTAAATTTAATTAGCTTCAATGTTTTCTTGTTGTTGTAGAGAAGTTAACATTACTAACTGGCTATTTTATTGTTGAGAAGATAGTTTGATCTGAGATCAGTTCCAGAAGCATCTAATGGGAATGTATATTCCGTACAAACTGCTTCGCTACCCATTGAGTTAAGCAAATCCTTCAAGGCAATAAGAGCTTCAGCATCTGAAAGACCTCCTGCAATACCGGCCACATTACACCCTACTGAATTCAGTACCTGAAATAACAATTAACAAAAACTCGTTAACAGACAAGTTATAATATCTAAAAGAACATTACTAGCAAGGATACATTTATATGTACATTATACAAGGTAGAGGAAATGAAAACGGCAAAGATTTTTTCTAAAATGTTTTTTTTACAAACAGTGCATGGATATTCACACTGTTAAAGGGATAAACACAATGTGATTGATCTTTATTTCCTCCTCCTGTAATAAATGATCACTTTATTTTGTCACAACCATCAAATATAATATATATAATTTTGTAATAAAATGGGGGAAGGAGACCACGACACACCATAACTGACATTTCAAACCAAAGTTCCTTGTCAGGAGAAGATTAGAAGAAAACAAAATAAATCTCTTCCAGAGTTGACCACTTTCCACCTATTTTTATAGTATAATATTTATGTTTAGTTATTACTATAACAATTTATTTGTGGTGTAGTGGAGTGTGTTTAACCTTAACAAGAAAATATTTGTGTTTTATAGTCCATACATTTTTTCAAAGATGTTCTCACACTCAGAGAATGTAACAATTTGTTAATTTTCTGTTTTATTGAATTTCATATTTATAAAGATTCCTTTTTTATTATTTTTTTTATTTTTTCCGTTGTTATTCTTCTTCAGCTATTTCTAATGCTTTTTCCGCTTTGGTTATGGCCAACCTATACATATTCTGTAAAGCTGTCCAGTTGGACTTTGGCTTCTCGACGCTCAACTTCCTTTCCTAAGGAGGACCGTTAAAAGGGTCGAAATGTTGAATGTAAGCCTTAGTATCTGTTTTTCATTTGTGTTTCTCAAAATTTTCAAAGTATATATACATATAAACTATAAAATTGGAAAGATGATCCAAACTGGACACAATAAGAGTTCAAAATCGAAGAAGAGTACAGAAATACACTTACAAACTCAAATTTCGGACAATTCGTCTTCAGGAGAAAGGAGATAGAGAAAGTAAACAAGCACATTGTAGAAGCAACGGCAAGTAACTTTATATATATAATTTTTTTTTAAAATCCAACCCCATTAAATATGCACTACTACAATAGATAATAAATGATAAAGAAACTTACTTTTGCTGCAGTAATCAGCGCGTCTTCCCAGTCCACAGGAACCAACTGTCCACTTGAATCCTTCATCATTGGCTTCATTAGTCTCTGCCTCTTCAAACCATCATATGAGAACCTGGCTTTGTCAGATATCCACTCTTCATTTACTTGCTAAAAATGAAATAACGGCAAAACAAAGAAGATGAAAACAAAAACCGTCAGATATATGGAACAAAGATCATAATCCATTACAAAATAACCAGTTTTAATTTATTAGTGCGAAGTTCATGATCAAACTCTAATCATCTTTCTCTCTGTCTGCTAGTATATATATATACTAAATTTAAGAAACGCTCCACAAGGACTATAAAACTTTAAATTACACAAAGCACGACACAGAAAAAAGAATAAAAAGTATAACTTTCTGTAAATGTTAAGTGTGTAAATGTAAATTCTGTAAGTGTGCTTTTTATTCCTTTTTCTGTGTCGTCCTTTGTGTAATTTAAAGTATATATATATAAATAAATATTGATTAAAATATAGACCGTGAAGTAGAAACATAAAATTTTATCAGGACTCAGTCAATTCTTCAGATTCAAATTAAACATTCATTGCTAACGTTTCGGTTTTTGTTTAAAACCTTTTTTATAGGCCTACAAAAGAAAGGAAATGTACAAAATAATACAATCATTCAAAATCAATATACATCAAAATACGCAAAAAGTTACAAATAGGAAAATACAATAGAAATATAACACTAAATAAGTGAGAGAACTTACAGAACTTACTTTTGTAAGTTCTTTCATTAAACTATAGTCAAAATCAGTATTGTATTTTCTTATTTATAACTTTTTGCTCTTTTTGATTTTTGAATGATTGGATTATTACTATATGTCCTTTGTTTTGTAGGCCTATGAAAGAGTTTTTAAATAAAAACCGAAACGTTGGCACTGAAAGCTTATAATTTGAACCTGAAGAACTGACCGAGTCCTGATATAATTTTATTTTGTTTTATATATATATATATATATATATATATATATATATAAAACAAATCGACTAATATATCAACCATTGGATAGAATAGGTGTATTATGCAATGGAGATTAGGTCAATTCCTTGGGTTTCTAGATCAAACTTAGGAAAAAATTTATCGAATCCTGATCCAGAAGAAGGTGGCAAAACCATATCTATTTATTCAATCTTTTCCTAGCATCCTACAGATCATGGTGGATTCACATAATGTACAGGAGCCACTTCGATGAAGGTAGGGACACATTCAATTCTAAGAGGTGTTTGACCTCTTTTGGTTGGTCAAATACTCAGGGAACATTAATTGAACCATCAGTACTATCAATAGAATACTAGAGTATTGCTCCATCAAATTAGAAAAAGTTGTGTTCACAGTAAGAAAGTTTCTTTATATTATCAATTTGCTTAGTATTGGTATTAGTTATG
Source organism: Hermatobates lingyangjiaoensis (assembly GCA_026182355.1). Lineage (NCBI taxonomy): Eukaryota > Metazoa > Arthropoda > Insecta > Hemiptera > Hermatobatidae > Hermatobates > Hermatobates lingyangjiaoensis. Next base: position 3,668,656 of record JAPFBL010000004.1, on the reverse strand, counting down.
AAATCATATATATTTAAAAGTAAATTGTATTCATGTACTACCTGCCTATATATGGCTGAAATATAGAGCTCAAAAGAAAAATTGGAATACTGAGTAACTTATTTTATTTTTATACTCCAACTTTATTGCTTTAAATTAGAGAATAAAACCTAGTATTACAAAATTTATATATTTATTGTTTACCTTGAACTAAAAAACTAGAAAATTATGGGGCAAACAAAAATAAAATACTGAAATACTAATTTCTTTTTTTCTTTGGAATAAAACTTAAAACTAATCTAATTACTGTTAAATATTTTTTCTTACAAATAGCATAAAATAAAATAAAGTCAAATGACAAAATACAATAACGAAAAGTATAACCATACTTGAGGAATTTGGTCAAAGATTAACTACTCCTGATTAATAGCCGAGGTTAGGCCAAAGATTGATGGCCATTTTCAAGGCTACAAACAATTTATTGAGAATGTTGGTGTATAATAAGGAGGAGTTAATCTTTGAACCTAATTCCTCAAGAAACCTATTTTGAATTCTAAGAATGAGTGTTCGAGGAGCTATAGAAATATAACCATACTATTTCTTACAATAATATCTTTATGCTTTTAGTTATTTAACACTTTATTGTTTGAATGGAATTTGGAATATTCATATAAATTAATTATTTAAAGCTTAGTAAATAATAATAAATAGTAGTTAAAGTGTGTTAAAATAAGAGTTATTATATGACCAAATAAAAAAATTGTAATCTGACTTCAGGATAGTAGTCCATAACTGAAATAAGAAGATATTGTCGACAACTTTGAATTGAATGGGAAGTTTACATACGTCATTCATTCTTGGCATGATACGAAGAACTTCACCAGTTCTTGTAGAGACAATGATATTGGAACCAATGGCATCCAGGACATCGATGCTTTCAGTTTTTCGAGTTTCCCAAGGTCTAGCGGTGAAAGCGTATGGTTTTGATGTAAGGGCTCCAACAGGACACAAATCTATTACGTTGCCACTCATTTCAGATAAAAACATTTTCTCAACATATGTCCCAACCTACAAAAAAGTTACAATTTTGTTAAAAAGTAAAAAAAAAAGTAGAAATTGCTTTTTTTTTACTATCCTTATGAAATAAACTTCGACAAATACCTCCTTCAGGTTTCAATATTTTCCAAAACCATTAAGCTATATACATACACGTATACGTATTACGAGCTGGACCAAATTAGCAATAGAAGCACCAATCAACCGAAGTCTACCGCGCCAGTGTGAGTGGCCTTATATCGGTTAGCTAAAGGCCACGATTACCTGGCGACGCACCTGCACAAAATTCATTACCCGACTGCATTCTATGCGAGAACGGAATGATGCGAGAACGACCATTTGCTCTCATGCACAGCTCTCGACTTTACAAGACTACTGGCGAAGGAGAAGAAGAAAGCATCTCTCGCTTATACTGGTCAGAGCGTCACCTTATGATTCAACAGCGAACAGTGGGGTTGGCTGGTAGAAAGTAAGTACAAATGGAATAAGATTTCACAATAAACACGTGAAATAAAAACCAACGTCTAAACCACAGTAACAAATCAAAAAAATTACTTGGAATCTTTCAACAAGAACGGTTTCCATCAGAGTCAAATTTATCAGTTTTTTGTTTCAACCAAATCGCTTGTTTTGGTTGAAAAATCGTAGTCATTTTTCTGATTTCTTACTGTGGATTAGATATATATGTGTGAGTCAAATCCCAATAAAATCTGTCCAGCAATATTATCTGAGTGATTTTAAAAAATATTGGATTCAGACTTATCCACGTCCAAAAAAGTTTGATGTTAAGACACCTAATGACTTTTATTGACTTAATTATAAACATTTGAGGATTCGTTAGGCTAGTGCTAGTCGTACACGGTGTGTTATTGATGCTGGTATTTATTATTTCCAAACAATTATTATTTCTCTAATCTCTCTCCCGCTCTCAGTTTTATCTGAAATAAAACTTAGATTTATTTAGATCTTATTTAAATATGTACACTTTAATGCCTTTTGTTTGATATCCAAATTCAATACAAACAAAAATGTTTTAAAAGTTTCACCACTGAAGGATAGTTTCTTGAACTTTTGAACCTGAGGACAATATCTGTGCACTTTACAACTTCTATATATTTTAAATGACAACTAAAAAGTCAAAATCGCATGATCTTAAAAAATTGTATACATATATGTTTACCAAAATGAAAAAAACCTACTTTTTTTCCTTATTGAGTACCCATACAAAACAATGCTAATTCCGTACCAAGCTTACTGTTCCGTCAAAGCAACCTCTTAATCCTGTTAAGAGATAGCAGGAACTTAAATATGGTATTTAGAGATTATAGCTCTTTTTGTTGTTAGATATCCTGCATACACAACACACCAATTTGCAAAATATACTTTATTACTTTATTGGACTCAGGAGACCTTAAAAGTGTATTTCCGTTAAAGACTCGATGTCAAAATTTTGACCCGAAAATAAAACTTTAATTTTTTTTTAATATAATATAGAGTGTAAATGAAAGTGAAAATAAACAATTTAAAATGAATTCAGGGCTTCAAAAACAAGAAAATCATTCTAAATTTCCGTATCTTTTTTTCATGATAACTGTACTTTGCTTACATTGAATAGATAATAAATATTACTTTATTTTATTATCAATAGATGCAACACAGCATTGGTAATAATTACCTGCATATCAGCACCTCTGCCAGTAGTTCCCAAGTCATCAATACCAGCTACTTCTGATGCAAATCTAATACACCTTGTACAATGAATGCATCTCGTCATTACTGTCTTTATCAGTGGACCGATGTCTTTATCTTCTACAGCTCTGAAATATAAAAAAATATTATATGGTACGTTAAAAATGAATAAATTGTTTGGATTCTTCTAAGTATAACATATATAAACTTTCAATTAAATAACAAATTAAATTATAAATAGGTTTAAGTCTAATTAAAGTACAGTAGTATCAAATCAGTTAAGAGGTTAGGTTAGCTCAGTTGTTAACGTGCTCGCCTCTGAACTGGTAAGTCCAGAGATCAATATACCCACCCTGACCCTCGATTTATTCACATCGGAAGGAAATAATCTGAGAACGTCGTGCCTCAGAGAGGATGTTAAACCGTCGGTTCCGAGACTGTACGATGTCAGGTACTCATTAAAGGATTCCTATTCAAAATTCATTTGAGTTAGGAAAAATTTAGGACTCCCAATGTAGAATCAATCTTCTTTGGGAGATGCAATATTCACTCGTGGAGTCAACATCGGAGGATTGACTTCGTCAGTCCATCCAGCCCTATACAAAAAACAAAAAAAAAAAAATCAGTTTCCCTAGGTATGCATGAAACCTATGAAACCACCAATAAATCTTTGGCGTTTTTCTGCCTCCGAGAAGGTCCAACAAAATGTATGCTTTTATATCAGTTAAAAACGTAGAAGTAGAATCATTTGTGGAAAATGTTACTTCAGCAGCACGTATTTATAATGATTATCTGTTGTCACGATTGAAGGAAATAAGACTTTCCAGCATTAACTAATTTTAATCTTGAGCAGTGATTCTAAACCGTCTTGAAACTGATAACATTTTTCAGCTTTATTCAGCCATTTATAACCACCACACCATTAATAATTAGTAAATTAAATATATATATATTTTTTTAAACCAAACTTGGCGTCTTCCTTGTCATCCAAATGAAATGATAAAACACTTAACCCATTATATCCTATTATAGAGGTAGGGGAGACTGTAAGGTAGATTACAGTCTTAGATTATTATTAGATATTAAGATAGATAGATAGGAAAATCTGTAGATAGATTACAGTCTCTAATTTTCGGTTGAACTGTCATCAGAATGGCCGCTTTGCAAATGCACTTGGCGTACCTATCTCATCCTTCTGATAACGGTTCAACAGAAAATTAGAGAATTTTTCTATTTACTGTATTTACTGTGTACCTATCGTTTATTCCGAAACGTATATTTATAAATATATAAATATTGATAAAAGTATCGACCGTGGAATATATATAACCACAATCAAAAAAGTCCCAAAATAACACATTTATGATCATGTTCTATGCATCACAAAGATTTTATAAACATACCTCTTTCCCGAAAAGTCAATATCCGTGAATCGAGATCTGTCTGAGCCAAAAGCCATGCTTTGGTCCTGCAGATCGCATTCACCGCCTTGGTCACAGATAGGACAATCAAGAGGATGGTTGACAAGAAGGAATTCCATCACACCTTCCCTAGCTTTTCTGGTCATGTCAGAGTTGGTCTTAACTCTCCATCCTTTCATTACCGGCATAGCACAAGCTGCAACTGGCTGGAAAATAAACAAAAACATGTATAACAAGATTTCAGTTGGTTTTTTGAATCTGAGAAAGGCTCCTTGTTAGGTTCAAAGATATTAGTTTTTTTCCCACTTCTTATTGTGGTTTGAGCATTGATATATATATATTATATCTACTCACTTAATAAACGGAAGGACTATCCAAACTGGATAGTAACGAAGAAGAGTAACACACAGAGTAAAGAAACACGTTTACAACTCGGTGTAAAATATGTATTTTTTAACAAAAAACAATACATAGCATTTCCTTAAAGAACTAGTCTTATTATTATAAAAAACAAGAAAAACATGTAGTTGCTCCACTCAACTTTTATAAAAAAAAAAGTAACATCAAATTGTTGAACAATAAACACCCACATATCAATTTTATTTCCCTTTATATTAATGTAAAAACCTTTAAATTTTTGGAAAACCTATATTTAGGAGAAAAGAGAGAGGGAGATCAAGCAGGCTGTAAACGCAAACGCAAAAGCACGCTGGGATACCTGCCGTTGCATGTACAACGTGTTTAGTCTCCCTCTCTCTATTCTCTTGAAGACAGAGTTTCCAAAAATTTGAGGTAGTGTGTTTCTGTATTCTGTGTGATACCCTTCTGCGATTTTGAACTTGTAAACATTTTAAAGTGTATATAAAACTCATTTTCAAAAGAAACTGATATCAAATTACGAGTATATTTGTCAGACAAACTTCATTGATTTTATACTTCATTTAAAAAGATATGAATATTATATATAATGCATATATATATTATTGGGTTACTAGCCGTTGCGCCTACAACGCGCTTGGTCTCCCTTTCTCTTTTCTCCTGAAGACGGATTGAACAAAAATTTGAGTCTGTAATGTGTTTCTTTAATTTCTCTGCTACCTATCTTCAATTTTGAACTGTTATTGTGTCCAGTTTGGTTCAGTCGTTTTTTAAAGGAAAGGACTTACCAGCACAATTATTCTATAAGAAAAAAGAAAATTAATGCCACTGCATTAGCTGCACACAGTATTAATGAAGGACATAATTTTGATGTTGATGAAATAAAAATAATAGCCAAAGAAATGTATGAACAGAGAAGGAAAACTCTGGAAATGTTATATATTAGAAAGGACCAGTCATCCATTAACTATAGAAGTGACATTTCAAATTCAAATAGTATTTATTCGGGTTGTTAAGTTAAACATTGTTGATAGTAGAAAAATTGTGTTCTCCAGGGACTGGAGTGAAGGCTGAGGCGGCCAAGCAGACGGAGTGTGCGAAGGAGAAAGGTGTACAACGAAAAAACACCCACAACCAATAAGAAGTGTCCAAAATTACGCAACAGTGATTGGCTCGTCTTTTTCATATAAATATATATATATATATTGTTATAAATATTTAAACCATGTAATCATTGATTATCATAAACAAGTGAAATAACAATCACTGATTAAAACACAATATGAAATGAAAAAAAAAAGACCAAGACCGCTTGTTGTGGTTGAAAGATCTTAGTCTTTCTTTTTCATTGATTTACATTATTATTATTATTATTATTAAATTATTTTATATTGGTTTACACATGATTTAAACCATTTGGTTTAATCATTGATATATTATATATATATACAGTTTAAAATAAAAAAAAATGTATACCTTTGGAGATTTTTCAACCTCAACCAAACACATCCTGCAATTTCCAGCGACAGAAAGTCTTTCATGATAGCAGAATCTTGGAATTTCAACGCCAACTAAAGCTGCAGCCTACAAAATAAAATCGTTGTTACGTTAATATATATTAAAAAACAGCAGATTACGCTGATGCATGTATATCAGGAAGTCCCTGGCGTCAACATTGGATGAATTCACTACACTGTTATAAGTGACTACCATAACGGTCAGGCCAAACCATTCACGTTGATAGTCACCTTTTAAATAGATGAAATAATCAATTAATAAGGATCAGTCGCAACGGCTGATAATGACAAGGAGAAACACAGATACTTACTGGCGGATAAAAGAGTTATTATAAACTTTTAAAGCACACAAAAGCTTCGCTCATTAGTCACCATGATTGAATGAGCAGTAAACCTCCTATACGACCTGTTATATAGAGGAACATAGTCAATGACTACATCAACTCAGATAAAAACTATTAGTTTTCGAGAAAAAAGTACTTTGGAAGATACATGGCACTTTAGAATAGGTTTGAGTACAACAGCAGGACTTTGATGTGCAAAACAAGTTACACAAATGAATAACATTTTAACTTCAAATAAATCTTTGAGTGTAAATGGATAAGATTCATGTTTTAGAAAAGATCATCGGTAAAAGAAAAGTGGGAAGAAACTGAGATGGCTGTCTGGATTGTGTAGACAGCGGCGATGGTAGAATTGTCCATCTAAAACTGATAGCGGTTACTAGGAACAACGAGGAGTTGAGGGTGACTATTGAAGCAGTTGAACTTTGGATGATGAAGACATGAAGACTAGAGTTGCATTACCGGGTTACACTGTCTTGATTGACAGATTTTTTTTACGAAGCATTCAAAAGTTTTAACATAAAATAAAAAAAAGGCTTGTTATTTATATTGTTGGGATGAAATGCTCATTCCATCTGTCGGGCGTCCCCAACAATAATGACGTAATATGTTTGTGTTTTTCCTTTAATCATTTTTATGTTGAACAGGCATGTCGTAAAAAAACTGATAGATAATATAGAATACTAGTATAACTTGATTAGGTTTTTGCCGTATACTGAAACGTATTATGATCTAAAAACACAAGTAAATACTTTCTTTTTTTTTAAGTATATTGTGATGATGGTTTTTCTTGTCCACGGATATTCTAAATGAATCAAAACGGATGGATAACATAACTAATATTATCTAATATTAATATGTATCTGAATGGTAAAAAACATAAATTAATGATAAACATTCCCAAAATAAAATCTACTGGATAAATTGTTTTTATCTAACGCCCAAACTGACAAACTTTAGCTTTCAGTACTTCATTTTAATAAAGGTTACTTTACTTTATAGGACGGGAGGGTATCGGATTATCCATTTTACTGAATTAGTGATTATGTACCATAGAAAACAGAAAACCAAGTAGCTAACCGCCTCATTTCAAATTCAAAAATTCTTTAAATTTCATGTTCTTAATAAATAAAGTCAAATTGTAGTACGTCATTAATTTCCTTTTAAACATCTGTTTCTCCTATTCACTGTAAGCAAAAAAAGTTGAGTAACTTTTCTTTTTGATTCTTTATATCATAGACTGTTTATGATCCAAGGTCATAGAATTCACATAACTTCTCACATACACCATTATCAAGGTTTTCAAAAGTTCAACCTTTACTGATATTGACAATGATTTAGTATTTAAGTTACACTTGTCACTTCCTTTATTACTGGAGCCATGTCTGGGGATAGAATTTTTTTTTACAAAAAAATGAAGCTTAAAAATTAATACACTTATGTCATTAATAATCTGAGATATCAAGTATTTCAAATAATGGGTCTTCAATAATATATACAATAAATACGAAGCATTTCAATACAATCCAATACGCTCAATGCAATCAAACCTTGTAATTCAACTTTAAATTCAGGAAATATTTTTAAGTAACAATTACTAGTGACAATATTTGACCAACTCCAAAGTCAGATTTCAGAACGAAGTAACTGATTATTGTATAAGTAATGTGAAAGATCTGTAATGAAGTATTATGTTCTCACACATTTGTAACCGAAATGGACAGAATTATTTGTAACACATATTAGTAATTAAACATAAATAATAGAAAAATATGGTAGTATTTCATTATTACTTAAAAATCATTTAAAATGTAGTAGTATATAATTGATAAAGTTCAATTTGTTATTATTTTTTTTAAGCACAAGGGAATAAAATAGCAAACCACAGTTTTTAATTAAATAGACATTGCTTTTTTTTATTCTCACATTTACAAACTACAGCCTCCAATAATGATCTAAAGGTAGGATGGCAACGGGACTATTATAGTTACACACCAGTTACGCCGCCAGATTGATTCAACATAAGTCCTAACTTTTACCAAACTGAAGTAAATTTAAAGCTCAAAATGTGACTATTTTTGTTCTAATATCGATATTACATATAACTCAGTAGGTATATAAATAATTATATTTAAATTATTTTCATTAAGTTACTATAGATACCTGAAGAACAGTTGTGCCCGGTGGAACCATGACCCTCTTATCATCAATAAAAACTTCAATTTTTTCTGGAACTTGGGTCGATGTAGCCCGACTTGGTGATCCAAGTAGAGTTTTGGCAGATGGGACTGCCCTAGAAATAGATGCTCGAAACATCTATAAAAGGGAATGCAATTTTAACTTGAAATTCAGGATTGATTTTAAGGAAAAAATAATGGCTATAGTTACTAACTAGCTGTGGGAAAAGAAAAACTAAACATAAAATGTACAACGATTTAACTGTTCTACATCCAAACAGGTAGTAATTGTGAAAAATTATAACTTCATAGATAAGAAATTTTAGGGATCCATCTGTGGGCCACTATTACAAATTAGCTAGTACATTTAAGTTTCATTGTTTCTCAAATTTGATTGAAATTAACGTCGCAATTCATTACGCAGTTAACCATTTAGGCATACAATAATTGAAATCTATAAAATACTCCTCAGGATCCATTTGTACTATGCATATGATATTTCTTTTCAAAATTCTTTATTTCAATCTAAACATTTCCTGCTGCCAAGAAATATATGAAGCCATATAAACAACTGGGTAAAGTTTTGTACAATATGAAATTTAATTAACTTTGTTGTCATATAACATACATGCAAAACATAGAGCTTATAATAAGGCAGAACAGTGAAGGAAAGGTTACTCATTTAACCATTTTTTTTCACTTGATACCCAAAACCCATTTCTTGATTTGATAGCCAATATGTTGATGAAAATAACCGTTTACATATGATAAAACTTTACTTTAATGGCTAATAATTAAGTTGTTACAATATTCCTTTTAAAAGTTAAATTTAATAAAATTTAATTGTTCCAAATTTTCCTCTTATTGCTCAAACTCACTAAAATAATATCAAGTAAATCTCTAATTAAATACTGTCATATCCGAAACATTAATATAGACAAAATTCAGACATACCTTCCGACTCTAATTCTTCATAAAATTCACCACAAAAATAAAACTTATATGGAAGGAAGAAGAGCTGTTATAAGAATTAGTGCAGCTGAAAACATATGATACGTAGATGGCTCCACTGAAACTCGCTATTATCCCCGTGGATGTTCGTGAAACCTCCTTCTTCTGGAATCTTTGAACACGTTATTATAGGTGTCAACGTAGTTCTTGGATATCTGCAAAATGACGGTTGGTGACTTAAAATCTGAAAAAGGTGTTAAGGAATTAGACTCCTTTTTGGCTGATCGGAGCTATATTGATGGGTTTGTACACATTATTATTCAAGTTTGTATACACGTGTTTTCACGTATACCTCAACTGAAATATTGTTAGGGTTGTGAAGTTCCGGTTTAGCGGGCTTCAATTTTTTTCCTTATATTACTTTGACTGGTTGATTTTGAAAGGTGGTCAGCCAAAATTTATAATTTTTTTTGATGTTACATTAAATTCATGACATAAAACGGGTACAGTTTTTAGTTTTCTTTTATTATTATTGCTTGTTATTAAGGCTCATATGGCTACCATTCAATCTTTCAAAATGGGAAACCAAGAACCGCATTGTAAAACCAACTATTGAACTTACTAATCCATGTATGTGTTTTTGAAACAGCTTCTTCACTTGCAAAGAACATTCATTGGTAATGGTTAATAGCCGAAATCTGTAATTAAAGGAGTAGATATAGCTGGGTTTCAAAAACCCCTTGAACAGTGATAAATAATTTGAATAATACTTTTTTTTTTTACAATAAGTCAACATCACATGCATATAGTTTATTGGTTTTGTTGATACCATTTACAGATTTGTCTATTTTTTATACACTTGTTTTCTTGTATAAGTTATATAATTTAAGGTTTTATTACTACTTGGAAACTTCAATCCCGTGAATTTTTTAAAAGTTAAGTTTATTATATCATTTACTAATTTGTAATTTTTATTTTCTATGAAACCTTAAGTATTTGGTCATGTTCAAACCATATTTGATAACAGTATGAAATAGTTACCGGAAAGGTTACATATTCGTGGTTTACTCTCATTCTTATGGTGGTTTTCAAATTTCATGATGTTAGTATGGGGATGAAGATGTACAATAGACTCTTGGCTCTCATATAACCTATCTTGAAACAAACTGGCAAAATATTTTAGCCTAGATTGTGGAAGGAATTATTATTATTATATATTATTATTATTATTATTATAAATTTCGTAATTTATCCCCTTGTTTTTTAAGAATATATATCCCCTTGTAGAAATATATATTCTTATCATTTGAAAGATAAGATAAGCTGTCTTTCTGTTGAAGAAGCGTAAAACACCAATACGGCACCAATACCTTTGTTTAAAAGCATTAGAGCTATAAGTACTAAATAAAAAAGATAAACTAAGTTTTGTAGCATCATTTTTTTCCTGATTTCTCCCAGCATATGCGTGCTTCCAGAATCATACATTTTGGAATTCAGTTCAGTCTTACCAGTAGCTATAGCTATGTTGAATTCACCAGATCCTGCTTGGTCACTGAAGATAAACATTGGGAGTGGTTAGCACTAGTATGTTAACATCACTTACAGTTTGGTGTCTCCTGTATTTTGGCTGCACTTTGGTTTAAATGCCTTCCTAGTAAAAAACGAGCCATATTTTCTTCTTCCCTTGTTCAGCTAGAAAACTGCTAAGTCTCTGTAAGATGGGCATTGAGAAAAAAGTTCATTCGGTACCATGACCTTTTCAGAAGTTAAAAATTTTAAGTTTTTTAACTGGTGAAGTTGTTGCATTTCTTTTGATCAAGAGTTGATTGGTTACTTGATACTTGCTAGACCATAATTTGTGTTTTCTTGTGCTTACCATCAAGTCAATCTCTTCCTGTACTCTTCGTGTAAGATAATCAAATTACTAAGGCCACATTGAAATGTTTTAGAAAGAAGACTGTAAAATTGATGCAATCGTAACGAATATCTTTGTTGCTTTTCAAAATTGTCGCCCTTGAACTCGACATACATTTTTATTCGTCCAAACCATTTTCGAATCAAGAATATCATACAACATTAATTGCTCATTCATCCATCCCTTTACGGTATGACGCAGCGTCGGGGTTTGGAAAACGCTGTCCACGAATCTTACTTTTTACATTTCAGAGAAGAGAAAAATCTCTTGATGATAGGTTGGGACTCTAAGGTGTTGGTTAATTAGGTGAATGTTCTCCTTAGCCATTCTCCTGAATTCAGTTTCAGGTTCGTAAGAGTAAATCTGTGTGTTATCACCTATACCAATGTTGTAGATTAATTGTATTTTATGAACCCTTATTAAAGTTTCTATGAATCTGGTTTCATGTGAAATTATATTCTGGTTTTCAAACATCTGGTTTTTTAGAGTGTTTTCTTTTTTATAAATCATACGACTTAGGTCATAGAACAATAAAGTGGGATCTGCGGACACATTGTATATTCCAGACTTTGTACTAGTTAAGTTTATTTATGATTTTATAAAAACGAAGAACAGAAATTAATTTTTTATGTATAAAACAAATATCAGGTGTTTTATACATATCAAAATGTCGTAAAATTTGAATGTCACATTATGTTGAAAAATTGTCTGGCCTAGTTTGTTGTAAAAAAATGTTCTATTAATTCGCATATAGTGCCAAAAAGTGTTGATAAAGGGAGGTTGCAACTTTGTATCAGTTTTAGGGGCCGTCCTTCCTTTGTGCATGCTATTAATATTCCAAATCGGTATCATTAGAATCCCTTAATTAACATTATAGACAGTTAATTATCTGTACAAGGAATAGGCCATAAAATATATTGATCGCGCTTTATTGAGGTTAAATTATTTCAAAAAGAAATTACTTAAGAAAAAAAGCAGGAAGTACACCATTGATTCATCTCTATTTCATTAGGTCTGAGATTTCATTCTCTATAACTTTCCTCTGTATGGTCTAACACCTTGAGATCTTAAAGTAACTTTAAAAGTGTAAAACTAATGTTTGCCATTTTTTGCATTTTAACATTCACCTGTCTAAAAGACTTACATTGCTATTCTTTTTCACTCTATGATTTGTTAATGCTTTATTTCTTTGTATTTCATTGAAGTTAATTTCTATATTACAATAAATGTTTACAATTATTTTTTCAAATCATGTTTATAACCGTAAATAACCTTTCATTTATTTATATGAATTGTAATCGTTTCAATTTTGTATTGTTTAATTTAACCGTACTTAAATTTGAAAGTCCCTTCATCTGTTTCATTATTTGACGCTTCTGAGATTTGGCGTAATGTTTAAATTTAGCACCGGTTCTCTACAATATAGAATTGATAACACAAAAATACTAATTTTTAGGAAGAGAACCTATTGAAATATTATATATAGTTATTATTATTATTAAGGATCTTGTTGCACATCACGTTATATTATTAAGAATACTGTATAATTATTATTATACAGGATACTGTTTATATATAAAAAAAATAATGTTGCAGATACCAGGCGTCTCAAGCAGATGTTGCTGTTTATGAAGCACTTTCCAAAGCTCCTACTTCCGAAACTCCTCATGCACTTAGATGGTACAATCATATGAAATCATTTACAGCTGACTCAAAGAAAAAACTTCCAGGACAAAAGAAAGTCCCTCCATCTATTTCAACATTTGGCGCTTCTGAAAGCGCAGCTGCACCTGTTTCAAAAAAGAAAGAAGAAGACGATGATGATGTGGATCTTTTTGGATCAGATGATGATGTATGCAATAATTTATATTAATTATAGATTCTATCTGTTTATTAATATATAATACAGTACTAATAATGTAAATATTGGAAATGCTGGAATAGTTCCTTCCCCATAAGTAGTAATTGGTTCCTGGAGATGTGACTTAACTCCAATTAACTTCAATCAAGACTAACCGGAATGAATTTCTTTTAAGCCTAAAAGCATAGAACCATTTCCAGTTCTCTATTTTATTTTAACATTTTTTTTAATTTAATAATAAACGGTTAATATACTCAGACTTTTTACTTTTTAATACAAAACAGCACAGTTAAAAAAATATTTTAAAAAGTAATGTGCATATACTATTTGCATGTGTTTCCCACACAGGAAGGTCAATTTATTTCTGAATAAATTTGGTAAAATAAATGAATATATTTTTTAATGTTAAAAAACAGTAATCAGTATTATTTTGCTATTGTAAAAAAATATAAAAGGCTTTAAATTAAGAATTACCTACGTCCTTTTGATGATTTGCAATTAAAATAATATTATTAAATCCATCGTACCTCACTTTACTTTATCATTGATTTCATCATTCACTGTACGTACCCTGAATGTACGTACGTACATTAACTGTGGTTCCCATACGCTTTTATTCTTATTTGCTTTACAATAACGTTTTTTTTACCTTTATCATTTCCATATTTCTAACAAATAGATATAAGATCAAATAAAATAACCTGACTTCTTTTTACCCTATTGACATATAATCAAAAGTGACTGGCTATTACTCCCTATTCTTAAAACTCTTTCCTAATTTATTATGGATATTCAGGCTACTTCATGTTTATATATATATATATGATCAAACCACAATAAGAAATGGGAAAACAAGACTAAGATCTTTCAACCGTAACAAGCGGTCTTCGTCAGAGTCAAAAACCCAACTTCGTCTCTGACGAAGACCGCTTGTTACGGTTGAAAGATCTTAGTCTTGTTTTCCCATTTCTTATTGTGGTTTGATCATTGATTGTTGTTTCACGTGTTTATGTGAAAATTTTATATATTATATATATATATATATATATATATATATATATATATATATAGGTGTGTTCTCTAATCGGGGTTCGGTCAATTTTCCAGGAAAAAAATCAAACTCTCGTTGCCAACGTTTTGGTTTTATTTAAAACCTTTTTCATAGGCCTACAAACAAAGGATAATAAGAAATCACATATCAACATCAAACATATCACAATATGAAAATAGATTGTTACAACTTATGAATATTACCAGTAGAAATATTTCAGAGATACAAAAAACAATATTACTTACAGAAGTAAGAATTTTTTAACTAAGAAAATGAAATTTACATTGTTGTTCCAAATAATGTAAATTTCATTCCAGTTTCTAGAATTCCATTTAAGAGGTGGTCAAAATAGAAAAAAAAATACTAACAACAATTTTAAATTTTATACCAACATTAGTTTTTAAGGTAGTAATTGTTTTTATATTTTGTGTATGTAATGCTGTTTGTTTTTAAACTGTTTATTTTTTCAATTGTAATATTTGCAAATTAAAAATAGATTTATTTTAAATTTTTCAAAACCAGTTTTTTTAAAGGGATTGAAAGTTTAGTATATTTGTTTGCATAGCTAGTTAATTTAATTAAGCAAATTTTTTAAGATGTGAAATATACGTTTTTATTTTGAAAAAGTTTGGTTTTCTTTGAAGACTTTCTGGAATTTGAAGTTTATCGGATTATCAATGGCAGGGGGGGGGAGGCAAATCTTTGATCGCCCCGGGTAGCAAAAATAGTTCCTACGCCACTAGTTTCATACAATGGAAATTGTAACCAAAGAAGATAAGCAAATAAAATATAAAAGATTTTTTATAATTTAAAAGATGAGCAAACTTAGGCATGTTGCACCATTCATGGCAGGCATTCAGTATTTCCTGGTTGTCCATTGAGACCTTAGAAATAAAATAAATAAACATTTTATTTATCAGCACCTCAACGATTTTTATGATGTAATACTGCTACTTTTTCTAATATAAAAATCTATTTTGATTTTGATACACAGTAAATCCATTTTTGATATATTGATGTTGTGGATGATGTAACATGATACAAAACAGGAAATTTGACGTTTTCTTTACCTGAAAAATAACCCTATTGTTAGTCGCCTTTATTCTGAAACTTGAAAAAAGTACCTTATATTGCTTTATGTAAACAAGATGTTATTTTTTCCTTTTTTCTAGTCATTCTAGAAATTAGTAATTTATATTTTTTTTTTTTTATGTGAGCATGCAAAGAAATAGAGGATAAATGTGGTTAGTAAAGAGAAATCACTATGAAAATTTCATTAAAGATTAAAGATAGCATTGTGACCAAGGTTTATAATTATTTACATTATAAAACAATTTGTGTGTTGAGAATCATTTTTTTGTGTATCGAACATCATTTATTGCTGAATTAATCACAAAAGGCTGCCAACCTCCTCTGCTCTGAGCGTATAGTACAGTAAATAATTGTAATTATGTATAATTTTTATCAGTCGATTTTAAAAATTTCTTAACTTAATAGTATGATTTTTTTTTATTTTTAGGATGATGAGGCAGAAAGGATAAAAGAGCAAAGACTGAAAGCTTATGCAGAAAAAAAAGCCAAGAAACCTGCACTAATTGCCAAATCAAGTATAGTTCTTGATGTAAAGCCTTGGGATGATGAAACAGATATGGAAATAATGGAGAAGAGAGTTAGAGCTATTGAGAAAGACGGTCTTGTATGGGGAGCATGTAAGTTTTTCAGTTAACTTTCTGTTTCGTTTATTTAAAATTATATTCATATCATCAACTAAAAATTAATCGTCTTAAATTTTATCAAGCAATATGGTACTATTGCTTACTTATGGTACTTATTACTAAATAAAAAAATAGTATATGTAAAGTTCACTCAAAAAATAAGTGTATATTTTTTCACTGCTATATTTAGTGATATGGTACCAATGTACCATATTTTATAAATAAGGTATATTTTTAGTAGTGATATCGTAAATATTTTTCATCATAACGTTTTTATAAATACACTTCATTATTTTTACATCATTACAGAGATTATAGTAGATAAGATGTTATTAGTCAAAATTAACCATAAAAATATAAAATTCACTGAAACAGTTAATACATCATAATATTCAGTAGATAAGATATTATTAGTTCAAATTAACCATAAAAATATAAAATTCACTGAAAAAGTGAATACACCGTAACATTATTTAGAGGTTATATACTTTATATATAATTAAGAAAATAAGAAACAGTCACTTTCACAATCTCAAACAATTAAGGGTAAAGTGCACCAGAAAAATGGACCCAGCAAAAGTACTGAGCTTCTTGGAAGCGTGGAAAGTACAATAGTTCTTAGGGTTCATTAATACAATCATCCTCAACAAATAAATAAATAAACACCAGAAAAAACAACATATCTTATTCAATATTTCTACCACATCGTCATTAGTAGAAGAGCTCTATAAATATTTCTACAGCTTGGTAGAAATATTTAAGGTAAACTTCATTGTTGTGTCTTCGTGTTCTTTTCTTTTAATAATTATATATATATATAATATGTTTTGTTAAAAAGTATGCCGATTTTCATTTTTGTTCTTTTTCTGTTTAATTTCTCCATCCAGTTTTCTAAACTTGGTTTTCAACCCTTCTGGTAAAATGCACGTTAATTCTCCAAATGATTTATTACTGAAATCCATAACAGTAATCCAAGCTATAATAATACACTATAAATCTAACATAAACTACACAATATATTTATTACAAGTGTATTATTATAGCTTGCATTACTGTTATGTATTTCAGTAACAAATCATTTGGAAAATTAGTGTACATTTTACCAGAAGGGTTGAAAACCAAGTTTAGAAAACTGGAGAAATTAAACAGAAAAAGAATAAAAATGAAAATTGGCATACTTTTTAATAAAACTTATCTGAATGAAGATCTGCTCCCAAAATATACGAATATATATATATATATACGATATAATATATAATAATAACAAAAGTAGAAACACGATTCGAGATTAACAAAGAGCAACACACAAAGTAGGGGAACACACTTACAGTAACACGGGTTACTTGCCGTTGCGCCTACAACGTGCTTGGTCTCCCATTCTCTTTTCTCCTGAAGACGGATTACCCGAAAATTTGAGTCTGTAAGTGTGTTTCCCTACTTTGTGTGTTGCTCTTTGTTAATCTCGAACTCGTATTGTGTCCAGTTTGGATCGTATTTCGTTTTATCAGTGAATATATATATATATATATATATATATTGTAAACAGTAAAACGATCCAAAAGGACAACAAACGTTTCACTATGAATGACAAACACAGAACTAAGAAACAAACACACTTACTGTCTCTAATTTTCGGTTGAACCGTCATCAGGAGAGTTGAGAAAGGGACAGCAAGCGCACTTGTGAAGCGACGGTTGGGTCTCCAACCAAATTTTCGGTTCAACCGAAAATTAGAGACAGTAAGTGTGTTTATTCCTTAGTTCTGTGTTTGTGATTCATCGTGAAGCGTATATATATATTCGATATTTGGGGAACAGTCCTTCGTTAATACATGTGAGTTTAAATTGTTTGCCTACTTTTTTCTTAGTCAATTTCTTGGATACCTTTTCCAAATTTCTTACTAGTCCTTTAAATTCACTAGGAACTAGATATATTAGCTCAGCATATGATTTCTTTTCAATATATTTATTCTTATTAAAAAAAAGAAAAAGAAAATGTTCAGTAGTTTTCAGTATATTGAAGATACGTGTTTCATCCTGTAGGTGGTCAAAAATGACCGAAACGTCGGAAAGAATAAATATGTGGGAAAGAAATCATATGCTGAGCTAATATATCTAGTTCCTAGTGAATTTAAAGGACTAGTAAGAAATTTGGAAGAGACATCCAAGATACTGATTAAGAAAAAACTAGGCAGACAATTTAGTCTCTCTCTCTCTCTCTATATATATATATTATTGTTAACGTGTGAAATAAAATTCAATATCTAAACCACAAGAAGAAATTAAAAAAAAATAAATAACAAAAATAAGAAACAATTTTCATTTATTACTGTATGGTTTTTCAGATTTATTGTAATTTACAGTGTACATTAAATAAACAGGCCTTTAGTTTAACTTAGGTATTATGAACAACCTGACACATAAAAAGAATCTTAGCTGAATCCATACCTTTATGTTTTGTCAGAATTAGAGCATGTTAACAGTCTATGCGGTTTACTCAAGCAGTTGACTTAATCAGTACAACTCCTCCATTGGTAACTCTGATGTGATTTCCCAGTGTATGACTATTTCATATGTGTCGAAGCTTTAAATAAGATTCTTAAATGAGTGTTGAAATCATTAGTAGTTAGAAAGAAAGGCACATTATCTCTTATTCGAGATAGTGAAAGAATTTGATAGATGTTATGTGTGTTATAGTAAATTTTAGTTCCAACCTATTAGTAAAATTTATAGCTTCATTCCAATTTTCATTTCAAATTATATTACTAATGATTTTCCTACTGCGGTTAAGCTTGTATCCTATTTATTACCAGTTGTACGTTATGTATTTTTAAGGTAATCAAATAGCCAACAATATGATATGGGTATCATAAAAAGACATTTCTCTTTCCCTTATTATACACTCTTTGTCAATGGTTTTATTAAATAAATTAAAAATGCAACTTTTAAAACATTATTTTATCAATTTTATAATTTAATTTATAAAATTTTGTTGTTCCAGCTAAATTAGTACCAGTTGGCTATGGAATACACAAGCTGCAAATTATTTGTGTAGTTGAAGATGATAAAATATCCGTTGATGAATTAACTGAAGATATCGAAGGAATTGAAGACTATGTTCAATCTGTTGACATCGCAGCTTTCAATAAAATTTAAAAATTCATTTTAACCATTTTTGTACTGTTTTAAATTTAAATACATATTTGTTACTGAAGATATTCACCAGATTTTCCCTGGTTGTTTTTTTTATTTGCCTGTTAAAAAAACAACTGCTTTTGTTATTAGTACTCATAATCAGATAAATTATTCCCTCGTTTTTTTTTTCGTTGAAACATACATTCAAGCTTGGATTCTGTGTTCATATATTCTAGGAACTAAGGAAAAATTCTGATTTTTGTTTAATGTACTGTTATGAACGTTTAGAGAAGAAAACGGGTTAGTTATAATCATGTATCGATGGAGCATCGATCTCAAAATTAATTGTTAAAATTGCACTTTCATTACTTGTGCAATTTGTCATAGTTTGGTATTGCCCATGATGAGTAATTTCAAAAATTACGTCTCCACACAAAAGAGGTTTATGTCAAAACTAGCAACGTGTTTCGAACATTTAGCCTTCTTCCTCAAGTTCACATCTAAAAACCATATATATCTATTAACCTTTAAGAACTTAAGAATTAATTATTTGAAAATTAAGTACAATATATGAATGTTGAATTGCACTATTGAAGTTTTTAACAAGAGAAATAGTGTGAAAATTGACTTAAACCTGAACTTTAATAAAACATGACAATATAATGAAACTTGAACCAACTTATAAGTAGCAAAGGTTTTTTTTTATTACCTGCAAACAGCCATGTGTTCCCTGTGAAGTTATGTAATACCTGTTAATACTTCCTACAATCCTCTGAACTCCCTCCCTACCAGTACTCCTTGACACCCTCAGTCCTTCCTAGGTCTCTTTTGCGATAACATCCGTTAACAGTGCAGGTAATTAAAACAAAATCTCTGTTACTTATAAATTGATTAACGTTTCATTATGTGAATGTGTACTTTAGATTAAAGTTTGATTAAGTCAATTTTAACAATATTTGTTTTGTTAAAAACTTCAATACTGCAATTCAACATTAATGTAAAAACTTGAATGTGAGGGCCCGTTTCAAAATATATGAGTTATCATCAAATCTAATACATTGTCTATAATAATTTCATTTGTGCGAGATGCTACACACACTAATTATTCCTGTGTGAGATTGTTGTAATCCATTATATAATTCTTTATTTTAAACCTCTATGTATTAGTTATAGAGGGAGCTGCACGTGCTGTGGGCGACAATTTGAGGGTATAAAAATAGATAATAGAAAAAAATTATAAAAACCTAACATTAAAATCTGGCATTTTGTACCAAAATCAGTTTTTATGGTCGTTATTGCATTTATGTTTTATGTGTGTAATACCGTTTTTAAACGGACTTTTGAACTGTAATATTAACAAATTTAATAATAAATTTTTCCAAACTATTTTTTTTGAAGTGATTGAGTTTACTATTAGTATAATACTAGCTATACTGGGGCTGCGCAGGCGTGGCCAGGACCCTCTTCCCCCACCAGCCAACCACCTTCTTCCCCACCACACCCACCTTGCGCAGCCTGACCTACCTCAAGGTCTGTTATGTTATGATTGGAAGTTGAGGTCATTCGACCAGGCGGCAGCATCCGCCAGAGTTGACATTATGAAAATAATATTTGTGTTAATGACATGGATAATTGCGACGATAAAGGCTAGTATTATTTTAATAATAAATGTAATAATGTTAGTGTTAATGACATGGATAATCGCGGCGATGCATGCTCAAGATGATGTCGAGACGTGTAGTATTTTAGTTTAATATAAATTTAATAATGGAGATGAAATTAGCTCACGCAGCAAGCAAAATGCCAATATCGGATTGAGTATGTCACTATGTGAGTGATATTGTGTCAGATTAATAAAAATAATTTTAATTTGAGAATGTTAGTCAGACATGACTCACCAAGTTGGGGGGTCATTGACCTTAGCATGTCCAGTCATGAATGTTGGCTCAAGGTCAACAACCGAGTCTACTGTGGTATGGTATATTAGCCTTCACCATTGCAAGTCCAGACACGCATGCTTGCTCAAGGTCAACACATGCCTCCTTCAATGGAAAATTTTCAAACTCTTTTATATATACTTTAAACATATTGAATAAAACTCCTTCAAGATGCGAAACAAATTTGAACAGCACATTGCTGCTCGTCGAGATAATAGTACAAAAAATACCTTGCAATATTTATTGGATAGAGTGGAAGAAATTGAAAACAAAATGAATACTACAACACTGATATCGGATAGTGACACTGTCTTATTTGGTCTTTTAAAGGACTATCTGCAAAATGTATTTAAGTATCAGATTCTGAGTGAATTTTCATTGATGAAATTTCACGGAAACAAACACACCGACGAAGACAAAGACGAAGTCATTGCTAAGCTGAGCAAAAGGAAAAGGGGATGAGTTTCCTAAACAGATGGATCAACAATAGGAAGAAGGAGATTCATTTGAAAATTGGAAAAGATTATTATCACTTCTGCGGACCCGGGGCAGCATTAGAGCAACTTCTTGAAGGTGGAGATGAAGGAATCAATAAGCTAGATGATGCTTGGAAAGAACATGACATTGCCTATAGCCAGAGCAACAAACTGAGTGATAGACATGCCGGAGATAAGGTGTTACAGAAGAAGGCCTGGAAAAGGGTAAAGTCCCTGGATGCAAATTTAAATGAACTTCTAGCATCACTCTTGGTGGCTGGTGCTATGAAAAGAAAACGAGTGCTTGGACTTGGACTCAAGAAGAGGAAAGTAAATAAAAAGAGGAGGAAAAAATGTAACAAATTGTGATTTTGTTTAAAAATATAGATATTTTTTTCAATTTACAAAGTCTTTTTTTCTTAATCCATTCCTGTTTATCATAACCTTAAAATTTTACAAGTACATCACCAGTTTTTCGTTTCTTTACAATTTTTTCAATTAAATAAACAGTGGGTACATTGGTCTTTTGTAATTCATGTTGGTAAAATCGGCATCTAACGTCCTGTCCATTGTCATCTCGCAGCTGGTAAGTCACAGGTAGGGTGAGTAGAATCTTGTTGATGTTGAAAACATCAGAGGACCAATTCCTCGTTTAGCCTCTTTCAAATGTAGTTCGAAATTTGCTAATTCCCACTGGTGTGTTTAATGCAAGCTTGCCAGGTGTTTTCAATTTTGCATGTCTTTGATAGCATTGGCAACTCTTTGCAAAATTTCCTCTTCATTCACGCCCATTTTAACTTTACTCGGTGCCATTCCAATGGTTCGATGATATGCGTTATTGTACTGTTGCACAATCTTTGGGAGAATATTAATAAACCTATAGGATCCTTGAAGGAAGAATTGTTTAAACATTCTTCCCCTTAGCGTTCGATTGAACTTTTCAACAATTGAAGCCTTCATGGTGAAAAATGTCCTGTAGTGAATTATATTGTTTTTTCGGCAAAGCTCTTGAAAATCCCTGTTGAAAAATTCTCTTCCAGCATCACTGTGTATGTTATCAGTGATGATTAATGTTTCATTAATCTGAAACCAATATATTTGAAATTTATACCAAATAGAATCGCTGAAACAATAAACTTCAAAAAATTTATTCGAACGTCATTAACAACTTTCTTTTTTAACTTCGTTGAATCAACCTTAATATTCAGTGGTTACAAAAACTATGGGAAGAGATTGGAACTGGAAATAACCACTGGAGATAGAAAACATAATTAAAGACTTGTATCTGTTAACCATCATTAGCTATAACCATGTCATATTGTCTTTCATGCACTGAAGACATTATATATCATCATTAAACATGTTCAATACTTCCACTACGTTAATACTTTAGAGCTACCTAATATAACATTACTAAGATTAATGTTTGGACATTATTGCACTCTTACGATAGAAAGACTTAATCTGTATTGCAGAACTTTATAAAAAGTATTTTAGACAGTACTGTAATGCAGGTCTATTATAAAGTATTCTAGTTGGTACTATGATGAAATTGGTTTCATGTGAGAGTGTTCAGGAGGGAAGTATTTCTTATATACTTGAGTTATGAGGGCCCGTTTCAACTTTGAATTCATCACAGGACGTTTTATAAGCCAAACCTATATACTATCCCTTGGTCAATATCAGAATGAATTAAAGGATTTCATCTCCAATATCAGAAAGGTGAAGGAACTCCAGTTTCCTATCTCCATCTAGGTAAAAAGGAGTAATAATAAGTAATTGAAATTTATATGAAACTTCTTCCATCCAGATATTAAGTTTTTAACGTAGACAGCAGTGTACTAGTAGTTTTGTGTGATTCAAGGTCGTGGAAGCTCGTCTCCACAAGGTCCACCTTGAGCACATCCCAGAAGATGAATGACACTTCTCTCTTAGGATGGGGCTTGTTGCTCCTGGGATACCGTGAAAAAGAGTTTCAACTTAAAAAAGGCATCAGCATGGTTTTTGTCATAATGTGTGATATTGCCGAAAGGATTAGATACGCCTTATTTTACTAAAATAATATTTTATAATTAAGATAAGGTGATATAAATGGAATTAAGGAGACGTTTTGCATTGGAACTCATGAATAATATCGTATGCCGGACTGAAGAACTGTTTTACAGGTAGATAATCTTGCACTTATAACGCTATGTTTGACCAAAGCGTCTAAAATAAAATTACTTAACAAATTCCTAACTACAGACTAAAAACCTCTATTGGGTTTAAACAGATGACACATTGCATGCCACATCACTTTCACATTATGAGACTTCATAATAAAGTACTGTACAGAAAGTGAATTGATGTTTAACACCTGAATTAACCAAATGTAATTTGAAAATATCTATGTTACTGAGATAATATTTATTATTATGAATTCAATTGATTGAATAATGAAAGGACAAATCATGATTCTATTACCTGTTTATCTAATAAATCCACTTGATTAGATATTACAAGTATGATTTCTTTGCAAGGCGATCTATTAACTGCTCCACTTATGCTGTTTTAAAATGGATATTCAATTCTAAAATCACTTATTTAAGTAAAATAGTTCATTAACAAAAATATCACATAATTTGTATGTAAATTATAGTATACATCAAGAAAAAATAATAATAAAATAAATTTGCACAGTAATAACAAATTTTAAAGTAATTTGAGAGCTTATGAAATAGAGAATCCGTTTCTGCCAGAATATTTTCGAGTTACACATAGTATTGTAATTCTACTAATAGATAGATGTATAAATATATTTTACAAACAAGAAGAGATTCAAAATCTAATTAACTATTCTTATTTTTACTAAAAATGAGAATGTTTCATACCCAGTTCTGTTTTCTTTGCTTAAATAAGACAAATCAGCTTATTCAACTCATTCAATTTTAACCTACACATAAATACAAAAAATTATCAGTCAATAATTGTTTCTAATACCAGCTTTCAATATTCACTCAACAGGTTATACAAGATATACAGAAGCCAATTTGAAATAATGTCTAAATGAACAAAATAGAAATCAGGTCAAATGATATTTCCAGAATACTTAATAGTATTTAATAATAATGAAGGAACGAAAGATAATTAGATGGTACTCTTTATTGGATAACTTGAAGATAAGAATGATTATGTATTAGTGATTTAGCATTATGTTAGATCTGTTTAATTTGTGCAGAGTTGCAAGAAATATTGATACACATTCTCCGGATGGTTATGTCTTATGAACTGTTACAATTAAGCGTCTTGTAGTCACTTAAGAAAAATTCACTAAAAATAATATTGTTCTCTTAAAATTATTTTGTAAGGTATAAAAAAATTAATAATATATGTAACTAAAATGTTGCATGTACATGAGGTTACTGATCCTGAGTAGCAACATGCTAGTCTATTCTAAGTCAGTTGTATTGTAATGTTGAAGCAAGTACAAGTACATATCAATAGGAATCTTAGATTAATTACTGTGTGAATATTTGAATTATAGTGATCACTAAAAAAAATGAATTATTCAAGCCAACATTACATACAAGGACAATTTTCAGACAAGAAAATTGTCCACGAACTTTTGTTATACCACTATCCACCTCTAACTACATATTAAAGATAAAGTTTTATACTTGCCAGAAAAATAATCTGAATGATGTAACGTCATCATCATTATTGTTATCTACGTAATGGCTTCTTATAGTAAAAATTGTAAAATGAAGTCTACCACATTTGAAAAAATCTAATTGATTATTCATGATTTTGACAAAACATTTCATTATACAGTTGTATTATATGAACAGTTGTATGTACAGTTCAGCATATATAAAACCAGATATTTCTTGAAGAAATAACTAAACAAATCAACTGCTAAAATTTTTGACAATTATGAAAATAATTGATATTTAAGAAAGCTATAAAACAAAACTGACACCATTAAAACATTATAAAGTTCTAATAATTTAGTTTATTCCCTCCACTTGATATTTCATACAATAATAAATTCAAAGAGTAAGTACGATTTTCGTCTTAACTTACTTGTATAGTATCATAAGAACTTAAAAAGTTTAATATTAATGGCATATGCAAATAAATAGATGATTACTTAATAATTTCTTTTAATGAATATGGTGGGTTGAATTTTAAATTAGCATTCTTTTCAGTTAACACAGTTTGTATCTTTTTCCTAGAATAAACTCTTGTATATTAAACATAATGCTATAAAAGATGCATGATAAAATGCTTACCATGATTTATTTATGAAGTATAATTATCTGGTTATTAATAGTAGGTACGTATTTGCTAGAGAATATTTTACATTATACATATTTAATTATAAATATGCTAAACT
Organism: Hermatobates lingyangjiaoensis; assembly: GCA_026182355.1. NCBI lineage: Eukaryota > Metazoa > Arthropoda > Insecta > Hemiptera > Hermatobatidae > Hermatobates > Hermatobates lingyangjiaoensis. The sequence continues at coordinate 3,642,680 of JAPFBL010000004.1, read as the reverse complement.
AATTAAAATATTGTTGCTTAATTCATTTTTTACAATTACTATAATTTAAATGAATGAAGAAGTAATATTTTCATTAAGTTATTAAAATTAATTATGAAAGTTATACTACTTATAATTTAGTAGCATTAAGTAAACAGAACATTTTTGAAACATACCATATTAAAGATGTACATGTTCATTTGCAATGTGTATTGATACAATTATAGAGTTGAACATTGTTTAAAAATGACCACTCTAATCTTTTTTTCAGTAGTTTTAAGTTTTAAATATTGGTTACATTTTCATCATACCGGTAAAATGCTTATAGGCATTCATTAGAATGAATTAATTGAAATATGAACTGTTATTGTTGCTAATACAAATATGTCCTTTGCAATACAACTTATTTTGAAGGTTTTAAAATCCCTCCATTTGTTGGTGCAGACCTTCAATCATGAACTGCAAATATTTTTCCAAAACGTATAATTATTGATTATACTCTCTTTATAATTTGAATAATGAAGACACCAATATAGAATAATCAATTAATTAAATTCATTATCAATGAATTCGACAATATATTAATTGAATTATATTATATTTAATATAATTCAATTATATTTACTCTCAGTACTGTTCAGAGTATTTCGCAGCGCTACTTCAGTTTTTTTTTATGCTGTGCACAAATTATACTTTGTACAATATTTCTGTTTCGAGTCTTTCATTTAGTGAGATTATTTCTACAATATAATCTTTTATATTAAGTAATCAAAAGTTACTTATCGATGAATTATCAATATAATTCTACACTTAAATTATATTGATGATTATGGGAAGGTAACATATTTTTGTAGCGCATGGAAGGCAATCAAATATATTAAGCACACATTTTTTATTTTAAGGTATTTAAAAATTTAATATGTTTTATGGAACTTATTTCTGGAAGTTATTTAAAAAAATGTTATATTTTAAATTATAACTATTATTCTAAATTCCTTATTGAAATTAACTATATAGCAATAAACACAAAATTTGTCACTGAACAGTATAAAAAGAAAACTTTCAAATAAAATAACTATCAAAGAAATTTCAATTTTTATGAAACATTAAAAAAAGTTTTTGATCTTATAATGAAGTAAAAAGCAGTAATAACGGGGTTGGTCACTCTGTTCTACGACTACGTAAGTGAACTTTGGACTCCCTTAAGTTCTTTGCATGCTCGTGCCAGTCTGTGACCTTGACTTCCCTTCGTTAAAAAATCAAGGAGGAAAATGCACTGTGGCTTATGCCAAGGTAAATTAAACAATTTTCCTTTCTTCATACATGTCACTTGATATTTTATATTAACACCACTCTTTTAACTATGTTTCAACACATATATGCTAAATTATATGCAATCAATTAAAATGTAATTGGTAGTTAATTTCCATCTTTACAGCTATTAAGTTAATTACTTCTTTTTATTCACCGATATGAAACAAACGTAAACTACATGTTATTATCATAAAGTTTGGTATAAAAAATACAATTTTATTTATTGAACTGAAACGGTCAGCTTTTATTCTTCGTCAAAAAAACATGGCCGACAATGCACAGAGGTAATATAAATGGAAGGCAATAGCAACAATTTTTTTTTTGTTCGAAGGTGATGCTACTTGATTTTTCATGTCAACACTACTCTTTTAACTATAATTTTAACTATGTTTCAATACATATGTTGTATTATACAATAGATTAAAATTTCATTGATAGTTAATTTCCTTCTTTACAACTATTAACTTAATTACTTCTTTTTATTAACCAATATGAAACAAACGTGAAATACATGTTATTATCATAAAGTTTGGTACAAAAAATACATTTTTTATTTATTGAACTGAACCGGTCAGCTATTACTCTTCTTCAAAAAAACATGGCCAACAATACACAGAGGTAATATAATTGGAAGGTAATATTAACGATTTTTTTTTTTTGGTTTTTCAACTTATTAGGGTATAGCAGGTCTGTTTGTAAATGAAGAAAACGACAAGAATTACTTTCTTTTGAACATATTCCAGAATTATTTGATTATTACTAGTCATAACCAGGACTGATAAAGATTCAACAATATTTTATATTACCATTGAGGTAATATTAACAAGTGTGTATTGTTGCAGGTACAGACGAAAGGATACCTGTACACAGGTTAGTGGGCATGTTTTGTGTTTATGCATGTAATAATTTTAGGTTTTTGTGTTTGGCTTATTAGAGTAACCAGGAAAGCACATTCAACCTCGTACACTGTTTGAAACCCTTTTACTTCCATTGTTATTTCCAGAACGATAGTGATTTGTTAGGAAGGGTGATTCTCAAAGAGTGTCCATAGGATTTGTAGGTGTCAGAATAATATATCCAGACACAAAAACGTAGTAACAATACCTCATATTATGCATTACATCTCTTTTTGTAAACGCATCATTATTATGAGTGATAAGTAATAGCGATTTTCTTCTTAAGAAGAGCTACTCACCTGAAACATATTTTATATGTAGCGAATAGATTTTACCAATAGCGAGATGACATTTCTTTACCCATCTGAGCAAAAATATTACAATCTACAACAGCATTATTCTTAAGTTAAAACAGGCTATACATAAAACTATTTCAGTGGATTGAAGAAGAAATTCGAGCTCCTCCCTATTCTTATCAAACGTTTTAGTCCTAAACACTGAAGAAGACTCAAGCCTCATCAAGTTTATATTTCCCCGGCCAGAAGAAGAAACAAACTGAAAGTAAGTCTCATTTTCTTTATTTTATAATGATTCTTTTTATCGTATTGTATTTGATTTAATTAAAATATCTCTCGGAGATTCGTACACAGTGTGCTTTCAGATATTTTTAGAAGTAAGAGCTCCCCAACTTCAAGCAGTTTCAGAACCATTACGCTAGAAACATGACAAAGGCTTATCAGGTATATGAAGATGTCTGATTACATTCTTATCGTAATTCTACTGTAGGTAACTTATCGTTGAATATATGGTTGTTTTATATTTTTTAAATCTATATATGCATTACTGTTTCAATCTACTCTCTTGTGTAACCCATATGTTTTGGGACTAGTAACACTATTGATGTGTAGGAAGAGGTTTGGTTACATTTTCTCACTCTCATTCAGAGGTTAAGGCTGTTTCTCATCTATTCAACCAATTAAATCATATAATAAAGGACTGCTTTTGAATTTTGAGGATTATGAAGAGGTATGATTACATTCTAATTTATGATATGACATTGATTTAGAGTAGTTGAATTATTCTTTATGTTTCTTCAATTATATTAAAGGTATATATGTGAGGTACCTCATATATGTTGAATAAAATATCTGTTTGATGTATGTAAGTCAATAGTTTTATATATATATTTGTAAACTACTCTCCATGTAACTCAGATAATAGAATAGCTGTTAGATGATAATTAAATGACTACAATAAACCTGTTTCTCATCTATTCAACCAATTAAGTCAAATAATATAGACTTTTGAGAATTATGAAGAGGTTTGATTACATTCTGTTTTATGACATGACATTGATTTCGAGTAGTTGAATCAAGGTGTGTGTTTCATGATATATAAGTCAACATTTACATAACTATTTCTATTCGACTCTTTTATGCAACTTGAATGTTTTTGGGAGTGGAACTGGTTTTTGATGTGTATAAACGGGTATGATTATTCTTATTTTAGATATACTGTGTATATTGCCTTATAGCTGATAAGTTGGTATGTGTTTCATGATATATAAGTCAACATTTACATAACTATTTCTATTCTTCTGTTTTATGCAACTTGTATGTTTTTGGGAGTGGAACTGGATTTGATGTGTATAAACGGATATGATTATTCTTATTTTAGATATACTGTGTATTGCCTTATAGCTGATAAGTAGGTATGTGTTTCATGATATATAAGTCAACATTTACATAACTATTTCTATTCTACTCTTTTATGCAACTTGTATGTTTTTGGGAGTGGAACTGGATTTGATGTGTATAAACGGGTATGATTATTCTTATTTTAGATATACTGTGTATATTGCCTTATAGCTGATAAGTTGGTATGTGTTTCATGATATATAAGTCAACATTTACATAACTATTTCTATTCGACTCTTTTATGCAACTTGAATGTTTTTGGGAGTGGAACTGGATTTGATGTGTATAAACGGGTATGATTATTCTTATTTTAGATATACTGTGTATATTGCCTTATAGCTGATAAGTTGGTATGTGTTTCATGATATATAAGTCAACATTTACATAACTATTTCTATTCTTCTGTTTTATGCAACTTGTATGTTTTTGGGAGTGGAACTGGATTTGATGTGTATAAACGGATATGATTATTCTTATTTTAGATATACTGTGTATTGCCTTATAGCTGATAAGTAGGTATGTGTTTCATGATATATAAGTCAACATTTACATAACTATTTCTATTCGACTCTTTTATGCAACTTGAATGTTTTTGGGAGTGGAACTGGATTTGATGTGTATAAACGGGTATGATTATTCTTATTTTAGATATACTGTGTATTGCCTTATAGCTGATAAGTAGGTATGTGTTTCATGATATATAAGTCAACATTTACATAACTATTTCTATTCTACTCTTTTATGCAACTTGTATGTTTTTGGGAGTGGAACTGGATTTGATGTGTATAAACGGGTATGATTATTCTTATTTTAGATATACTGTGTATTGCCTTATAGCTGATAAGTAGGTATGTGTTTCATGATATATAAATCAACATTTACATAGCTATTTCTATTCTACTCTTTTATGCAACTTGTATGTTTTTGGGAGTGGAACTGGATTTGATGTGTATAAACGGGTATGATTATTCTTTGTTAGTTATACTGTGTATATTGCCTTAAAGCTGTTAAGTAGGTAGTAGGTAGCAGATAGTGTGTTATGATCTATAAGTGTATATAACAGGGTTACTTCTATTACCCAAGTATATATTTAAGTTATTCAGGGGCTTGGGTGGCTACCAGGCGGGTCCGCAGGTGGTGGATGGCGGAATGCTCTGTACGACCCGTTCGCTATCATGGTAACCCCGAATAAGGAGTCCCAAACCAACCCCTCAAGCCATGTTTAAATAGTATACGAGTTTAAATATCTGAAAATGTATTTCATTTTTCATGAAAACAGTATTCATCTGACAGTTTCTGTCAAAAATTGATTGGATTTAGTTTTGCACCTTGTTTCCTGTGTTTTAAACTGTTATTTAATTTACAGGCAAATATCATAAAAGAATGTTATTTTCTTTTACCAAATCAAGATGGACAGTCAACCTTCTTCTGAATTCAAGACTTTATTAAGCTCCGTCTACTCATGGTAGTATCAGAGCAGACCTGCATAGATTTGGTATCAGGACTACATTCTCCTACCTACCAACCTTTTCCTGAATCAATTGTGATGTGACCATCCCCAAAGAAGCGATTAATATTATTCTTCATTAGGCAATATTTGATATGGAATGAAATTCGTAAATTCAACAGATGATTTTAGGTTCTACACTGACTTGGCCACTTAACCTGGCCATATTTATATAAAAAAAATCACACCTTGTACAATTCGATGATAGAATTTATTTTGATTCACGTGCCAGAGGGTGGCATTTAGAGAGAGTAAAAATAGAAAATAAGAAAAAATTAAAATAATAAAAAGTTAACAAAAAAACTGGAATTTTATAACAAAATGAGTTTTTGAGGTCGTATTTTTTTATGTTTTACATGTGTAAGTGTTTTTAAACGAATTGTTAAATAAATTTATTTTAAATTTCAAAACTAGTTTCTTAAAAGGGTTGAAAGGTTATTATATTTGTTTGCGTAGCCAGTTAATTTATTTTAATAATTTTGTTATGATTTGAATTATGCATTTGTGTTTTGAAAATTCTATGATTTTCTTTGATGATTACTTTACATATATTCGAGTACTGTAACAAGATGAATGTCTAGGACTAATAACATCCGTCTAGAATTAGATCCTTGGTTATGATTCTGTGTAAATAAATATTTTAAGGACTTTCTGGAATTTTGAAGGTTAAGTGTTTATCAACGGCCAAATGAGGGGGCAAATCTTACGACCGCCCCATAGTTGCTGCGCCACTGGTTCTGGTTCACTGTTTTCTAATGAATGTTATCAAAAGCTCTTTCAATATTAAAGAAGAGCCCAGTTTGAGTATTTTAAGACTTAAGAAGTTTACTATTTTGTATCCAAAGTTTTTTTTGAACTGACTCTGTTGTTTTTTTGACTATATATATAAATGAGTAGCAGTTTGCTTCTCAACGCTAGTACTTCGCACTTCTTCCTGATGACGACTGATGTCAAAATATCGAAGTGAGTTCTTCAGTCAGTTTCTGTGTTCATTCCTATTTGTTAAAGTTTATATAAATATATATATATATATATATTATATATATATATATATATATATATATATTGTTTTTCAAAATTATAGGAATAATTTTTTTTCTATTTCGTGACATTATGCAATGCCAAGAATCTTACCCATAATTTTTCTTTTGTTGCCAATAAATATTTCAACTTGTTCTCGTTCAGTAATAGACTTGGAGTGTCTATTAAAATTACCAGTATTTTTTTTGCAGCATATGCCCATCTGTAGCTATTGGTTCAGTGAGAAAGTAAAAAAAAAACTAATAAATAAATCAAAAACAGCCTGGTATCATTCCATACTGTGTGTGAGACGTCCCCAGGAATGTGTATGAAGTAGGTTGGTAATTAGATGCATAAACCATTTTTTTTTCAGCATTTTTGTCATCTTATAACAATTTCCAGAATGTTTGTATTTTATTTATAGATTTTTGACTGATCCTAAGGCACATGTTCTGGCTACCGACGATAAGTAGATATTCTTCTATATTCAAGAAGAATAAAGCTGGAAATGAGACTTCCAACAAAACACAAAGTACCCACATGACCCTCCTGTTTTTTTTTTCTCAACCCATCGCCTTGGAGACATTAGCGCTATACACAATCAATATACTCCTCATGTAAGTAACATATATCTAATATATCTGGAACTTATATTTGCATGAAATGTTACACTTCTTTAAAAAGTTTATAATTTTTTTCTGTTTTCCTGTTTTTAGTGCTAATATCAGGTCGGGAAGTACTCTTGATTTCTCACTTGACCTTCACTGTAACGAGCATTCCACCACGATATACTGTACTCTTAATGAGACTTGGAAATAGTTAAAAATTGAACTAGCATCACTCGTTCCTTCTGTTATGTAAGTTCTTCCTTATGAATATACATTTACTAACTTTTTAGGTTATTAATCCAAAACCTAACAGTTGTCATCTTTTATGTAATATTCGTGTCAAGGCCAGCGGTAAAATGTGAATCTATTTTATATTATATATATATATATATATATATATATATATATATATATCGTTGAAATGTACCGCAGCTTCGGTATTAACGACTTTCAAACTAAGCTGTTCCAGCCTCCTGACAGTCTTACAAATATAAGGTGGTAATTCCCGAGTAAGTTAAATTTGAAAGTCGTTAATGCCGAAGCTGCAGTACATTTCAACAAAATATGCCTCCAAGAAGATTTGCTGCCAACCTATACTAATATATATATTTACAAATATATATATATATTTAGACAAGGTTTTCTTATCTCCACCACATATGTTCTACACTATTTTACTTTACGTCCAGCTGGACCAACTTTCGATAAAGTTAAATAGTAATTCTTATTTATCCAATATTAATATATTATCAGATTAAATAAATAATATTGGTTTTTAATAAAACATAATTTATATTTTAAAGTATGTATTTATTATTTATGCTGTATTTAATACTTTTTCTTATCAGTATGAATTATATTACTTTATTTTCATTCGTGTAATCGTTTGATATTTTGTCCTATGGACCGTTTGATTTCATACATATATTTATATGTATATTATTTATTCAATGTTTTCTTACTTCGAATAAATATATTCGACAATATTTTTCGTTACTGAGGTTTGTTCCAGATAGATCAACTCTCGATAAAATTAAATAGTCTATATTATTTACTCAAATTAAATATATATTCAAATTAATATAAATTATATTACTTGTATTTTAAAGATAATTACGTTTTAATGTATATATACACTATCAAATATTCAGTATTTCATCTAATTAGTTGAAATCTATAATTTTTATTTTTATGTTAATTTATATTTAAATGTATATATTGTAATTATTATTGAATGTTTTCTTGTCTGGAACAGATATATATTTTAAGATTTTATTTCACTATGTGTAAGTGACGTCATGAAAAATTTCGATTTCGAGATTTTGACGGATTTACATGTATTAAGGACCCCAAAAGTCGTTTTATTAAGTTCTTACTTTACTATAAGTAAAGTGTAGTGATCGTGAAAAAAACTCGATGTTGATATTTTGACGGAATTACATGTTTTGAAGTCCCTAAAGTCGTTTTATGACGTTTTTTCGATAATGTGAGTGTATGGGAGGGTGGGTGAGTGTGTATCTTAAGTTTGTGGACACGCTACGGTCCAGAATATTTGATGGTTGAAATTGATATTTAACACAAAAATGGGACTAATGATTGCAGATCTGCTGTATAGTTTGGGAGCAGTTATGGATGATGGGAAAGTCACTTTTTTTGTGCCAAAAATTTGTTTTTAGACAATATTTTATTTCTCCTAGACTATAAATTCTAGAGTCTTGAAATTTTGTCATTATCTTTGAGGCTACAATAGCAATAAACGAAAAAATTCTCTGATTTATAAAACAACAGGAAATATTTTTATTCAATAAGATGTAAAAATTATGAATGATAATTTTATCTGAAAGCTTGTGAGAGCGATAGAGGCCATAACATTTGACGGATCAAAATGAATTTAAACCTAAAAATAGAGCTTTATGTGAAGGATGAGTTGAGATATTGTTTTTCAAAATTAGATTAACGAAAATACATTTTTTGTTTTCATAAAATGTTTTTAACGCTAAAGAGCTCATTGAAAAACAACTCAATTTACCAACAAATTGAACAAAGAATTATCAAATTAAAAAAAAATCATGAAATTTCAATTATACCAAAGAGTAACAGTTATGTTACTCCATTGAAACAGTGAATCCATTGAAATAAAATGGGTGTTGGGGTGTGTACTGGTAAAAGTTTGTAATAATTTAGTACTTAATATGAGATGTAAAAGAACAAAATTCTAATACGTAAAAAATTAACGCCAGTCAAACATATAATTTCTGATGCTTTCCATGGTATGATAGACTTTTTCACAAAATGCTCTAACCAATTTATATGTTTCATCCTTGAACTAAACAATGTCAGATGTACATTATTTTGTGCAAATGAATAATAGTAACTTTGGGTAATATTGAAGTGTAAGGAATGGACTCTCCTGAAAAAGGGACTATTATGTTTTGTTGACAAATATCCAGTTCCTTCACTATTCTAGTCTAATAGTTCATATCTAGTATTATTCTTAAAAATTTCAAACTTCCACCTATAAAAGTTTTAAATTGTTCTGAAAAGCTGGTTTTGAATTTGATTTGAGTATGCAAAAATGGCTAATTACTAATATAATTTTGTCTCAATATAGATTTACAGCAACCCTATAACAGAATACAACACGGTGGAAAAAGAAACACTCGCTCAGAGTAAAGTAGATTTTTATGCATTTTGACAAAGGTAAAGATGAGTGATGTTTTAAAAAACACTAGTATGCCATAAAATTCCCAGCATAAGAATTATGTAAAAGACCAAAAATATAAATTATAATCCAAATTGAACAGATTCTTTGAGAAATAATAAACTAAATCATCCTACATCTTAAATTAAAAATTATCTAAAAACAACATTCTTTCTCAGATGTTTCTGACATTTTTCAGGCAAAATAGGAATATTTTTAATTTTTGAATGGGGAACTTTGTCTCAATCTAGAAGGAGTTAAGATATGATATGTAAGAGGTCCACTGGCTATTGGAACAAAAGCAATGTTTTCCTGAAAGAGACTATTACGTAACACGAAATCTATATTTTCGCTTTTAAAAAATGTTATTACTGCTGTAGGTATACTAATGATACTATATGAATCAGTGGTGTAATATACACAACTAAACATATATATGGATAAGTGGATCAATCACTATCTGTACTACCTCCAGGAATGAAAGACTAATAAACATCTAGCATTTAGACATTTACATATGCCTATATGGGACATTAAATTCTATACATATACTCATGAAGTTTAATATTATGTTTAATTATAGCAAAGTTGAGTGTAGGCCATTTCATATTTTTATTTTTAAATGATATCTGTGTAGCTCACCAAACACAGCTTAAAAATCTATATCTTCACTTCTATGTTGAATTTTCTATCCATTCAAGTCATAGATTTTAAGTTAAATGTATACAAATCTACTGTCAAAGTCCCAGCTCGCTAGGTCTTTTGTGATTGAGTTTACTTGTAACAAAATTTTACGCATAAACAGACAGACATTTTTCTAAGGGTAAATTCGATTTCTCTAATGTGTAAAACTTAAGGATAAATTGAAATGAGTCAGTTCTAAGCAGTGTACAGACAAAACCTTTCTTTTATTTAAATAGAATTATTCAGGTTCAGGTATTGATGTAAAAATATTGACAGCAAAATATTTTATTTGTGAATTAAAAAAAATTTTAATCAAAATAAAGTATTATTATAAGGTTATATTTTTTATTTATAACAGATTTACTTTAAGCCTTTATCTTATAAATATCGTGCAAAATGGTAAATGTATCGATATTAATTTTTTTCATACTCGCATAAAATAACAAAGTGAAGAAAGAAGAAATATGGATTTAACTGAGAGTAGTAGTTTCTAACTCAACCACTAGATTGCAGGTCATTGAAATTATCGTGGGTTTATACTTTAATAATTTGGGAGAAAAATAAATCTGTATAAAAGTTTAGCTTGTCTGTAGCATTGTATTTTATTATGATTATTTATATTTATTACATTTTTTTAACTTTTAGAAAAACTTTTTTCATCAAGTTTTCATTGTATGGCAATAAAATATAACTGATTTATTTCAATTATTTGCGATTAATAAAGTGATTTATTAATTCTTTTGGTATTATCCAGCTATTGTAGGGTGGTAAGATGGACTTCGTCGGATGAAGGTTTACGCTTAGGTACAACCGGTTTCGATTCAAAAAGTCTATATTTTAGTTAAAAAAGTAGTATTCATTCATTCCTTTTAGTATTCTTCGAACATGTGATCAACCAAGCCTTTAATAAAAAACCTCTAGTTCGTATAATTATATATGTCGGATATTAATAATTTAATTTGATTTCTCTTAATTGTTAACAAGATGAAAAAGGTTAAGAATTATGCATTGCCAACATTAAAACATGGTTAAATATTATATATGGGCAAATTAAAAGATTTTAAAATCTTTTATTTCTTTTCTAATATTTTTTCCTAGGGATCCAGCATCTAGTAAGTTGTTCTTTTCTCCTGTTGGCATGTTAGTGATTAGGATAACATATGTTGATAACAATGGAGTTCTCTATACTCAACTTTGCAATAAGTAATGTAATTACTGATTTCTTTTAGTCTGGCTACTTCCATGTTGTCAAATGTGACAAATAGTTAATCATTCTTATAGCACAGTCTAACAAGAGACTGCAGGGATAAATTAATAGTTGTTCCCTTTGGTATTTTACCAATTAATAATAGTTAAAAATTCGTGAAATTGTTATTATGCAATATTCATATTATCTCAATATTTAAAACGTTTACATGCAGTAACGTAAAAATACAAGTATTAATATCAAAATATCTTTATGGTTTCATGTCTTTATGGCAATGAAATAAATTTTGAAGAAAACAAATTGTTAGATAAGACTAAATTACCAGTGACCAGTTGGGTCATCCAACGCCTTCCTTTTTAATGCAATCATGTTCAAAAAACTGCAGAAAACCTCGGAATTAATTCATTTCTAATATTCAAAATTTCCTGTCCAATTTGAATTTACGAAAAAAAATTAATGTTTTCTTTCTGTTTGACCCTACTGAAAACATATAATTTTCCCCATTGAAATCAATTGAAATGCCATTAATCCGTTCCAGCCCCAAAAATACTTACCCCTAATTGTTTTTTTTTTGACGTAATTTTGAATAAGAAAAATGTATTTATAAATGACAAAAATTGTATAAAAACATAATAAAAGAGAATGTAGAGGTGGTTAGAAGAAAACTGGTTAAAAAACTGGTTTTATTAAGTTTACGTACATATGTAATTAGTATTTTGGTTATTTAAATTTAATTTAGACATAACTTAAATGCTACTATATGCTTAATTTTAGTTATTCCTTTCCTTTTCTCTGGTCTTTGCCTTTTTCGCAGGAATAAAAAAAAAAAAACTGTCCAAGGAGGTTTGTTTCTTCCTCTCTTTCATAATGCTACGGAAATGAGTTAGGCAAGTTTCATTAAATAGATCCGTTGCAGGACCAGTTGCAACTTTTTTGGGATGTTTCTTTGCAACGAACTGTGAAACTCTCTCCCACATTCCCAAAATCTTCCAATTGAATTGATCTTCTAATTTTCAAAGGTAAACTGAGAACTAAGTGGGCCGTATGCGGCATCGTAGAAAAAAGAAATGTACATATTTACAAATGATCTAATACTGCAATTGGCTGTTCCTCGTATCTCAAATTTCACTCGTATCTCAAAACAAAATTTCGCTCATTTGACAGCTCGTATCAACATCTCAAATAACTCGTATGTTGGGGCACTCGTATCCCGAGGTACCATTGTATATATATATATATGGTGACCAATAGGAGAGTAGAGTTTGTAGGTCCATGCGTGCGGTCCCAGTTACCCGCTGCCCAGCAAAGCCTCGGTTATTCCGCCAATCGGTATAGAGATTGCACAGTTCCTCTGTGATATAAGATTATTAGCAAAAAAGATTGGCGAATAATAAGATTATTCGCTGGGCAGCGAATAATCCTTTCCTTTCATATTCCTTTCCCCGGACAACTCATAGAAAACGATATATATATATATATAAGTATCGACCACGGAATGGAAACAAAAATATATATATGGTTGAAATTTACAGCAGTTTCTACATTCATGACTTTATATCTGATTTGTTTAAGTCTCCTGACTATCTGACGTTTTTCCAGAAGCAATTCCCAAATTAGTTGTCTAAATGTCATTTAGTAAAGGAGAAAACAAATCTTTTACTATATTGCTAATGTTTATATCACTATATTTAAAATTACACTTAATTACTAATACACATGGTTTTTTACGACAACAAAATACTCACAGACAAATTGACCACCACCAAACTGTGGAGTCATCTAACTGTTCAACTCACGGCTGGTGCACCTAAGAACCAGCCAGAGAAGCACAAAAGACTCCAATAACAAAGGAAATGCTGGTAAATTAACAGCTGGAAGTAAAATTAACGAACCGAGAGATTTTAGAAGTACTTTATATTAAAGATATGTAACCCACAATGAATAAACTGACGTATGACATGAATACTATATCGAGCTGGCGGAGTTTTGAAAACCCTTACAAACTGGTTAGAGTTAATTAAGGAACCGAATTATTTTTTTCTAATTCGAGTTTTTACTTTATATTATTATTATTATTATTATTTAGTTTATTACCATATATATTATCACTTCAATTACTATATATTTATTGAATATTCTCTTCTTCAATGGTATACTTAGTGCGATACCATTGACCATTGTCCTATCTCATCTTATGATAATTCCAAATTCTTTTAAAGCTTTGTTTTTCTTACTTTATTTAATTCGCTTTATTAATTTGTAATTTTTTTTTAATTTGCGCATGTCTTGTTTATTGTAAATCTGAAAATGTAAAGCGTCTAAGAATAGTATAAACTTCTTTTCCAAAACATGTCGGACCCAAACTAACAATTATTCTTCAACGTTTGGATGAAGAAAAGAAGAAATTATTTAGAGATATAGAAAAACGAATGAAGAAGATATAAGGTTAATTGTTCAATGAAATATATGTAAACATCTAAGTAATAATTTCAGATGGTCTAAAATCTTCCGACTAAAGTAACTAGTCTTGGTTAGACTTACAGTTGAAGTGACCAGAGAAAGTGGATAGGTGATGTATTATTGGGGTGAGAGAGGTAATAGAGGTATTATGAAGGGTGTAAAAGGCAAGGAAAGGGAACAAAGGGTCGGGCAACTCAGCTTGAACAAAGGAGTTTAGGAAGAAATAAGTAAAACACTATCTGGGAGTAGTCAGCCCTGGTAGACAAAGGCATCGCCCTCTTTGACACTCAATCAACTGCAATAAACGATTACTAATGATCCTAGTAACAACTAGTATTTCATTTAGGTAACAATTTTTATGTAATATTACATAAAATACAATCGTTTTATGTAACACTCACTATTTTGTCTATAACTCGTATTATTTATTTCTATTTGTTTCGTGATCGTAAGGTTGGCTACACTGAGTGATATTGAATGTCATCTTCATCTTTGTGATTTTTTTATATTCCTCTGAAGATGGTGTGAAGTCGATTTTTTTTTATTCTTTTTGCGTTTCTCAGTTATAAATTCAATTATATATTCAAATACAAATTAATGTTTTAAAAAAGTAATTCTATATATTTTATAAGAAGGGTTTTTTTAGGGGAATGTTTTTGGCTTAAGGTATTGTGTTTATCGCTTCAGGAAGTTGGTATCACTTGGGGTATTAGTAAATTGTAGTTATGAATTGGTTAGATTAACAATCTAAGTTATTGATGAAACGATTAATAACAGTAACAAGCTTTCTAGTAAAGCTCTTGAGATTTACATTGTCACAACTGATGGTTTGATTTACAATGCTGGAGTAAATACAGACGATATTATAGAGCTTTCAAGCGGTCATATTACTCTCAATTAATATAGCTTTCATTAAGGCATTATCTGTTTCTTTCAAAATAGTTATTACTGTATTCATTAAAGGCTAAAAGAATTCAACAATCTTATATTTGTTTCTTTTGTCAAGACATTTTATTTTGCGCTATATGGCCTAGACTCTATAAGAAGGACATAACTTCTGACATGTTAGCTGGAAGCCTTCGATTGATTAAACCTACATATTTCTTCCTAGCAACCTTTTCTCTCCATTTATGATCAATGTCATTTCCAAATGCAGCTTTAGTTTGGTAGATGACTGAATCGTAGGTGAGTGGGTTCTCGGGTTGTGTCATTTCCGTGCCTTGCTTAGCCAAATTATCAGCCATTTCATGATCAAATATGCCACAATGGCTAGAAATCCTTGCAACATAATGTTAGTGTTTTTCTCAGTTAGATTATGTACTAATTTTCAACAGTTCTGCACAATCTTAGAACTACATTCTACTATTTAACGAGTGCTTGTATAGCTGTTTTTGTGAGTTAACGAACAGAACTACATTTTCTTAGTTGAAAGTTGATAGCTTTTCTAGCAACATGTATATTGCAGTTATTTCCCTGTCAAAGATAGTACCAAGCTTTCCAAGGGAATAGTGGCTTATTTATTATTTGGCACCATAGTTTGTAAGTAATGGGCAAGCCGAGCCACATTAACTTTTGATTTTACATTGGAATGCTTAAATTTAGCCTAATTAAAATGTATTTAGAGGAGGGACTGACGGTTTTGCGTCCTCTCTCCCGTGATTTAGCGTCCGCTCATTCGTGCGCTTGCTTTTGTGGCAGCCCGCCATAATTGTTCAGATGTAGCTAACGCCTGCTACATCTATTGGTATAACTCAACAACATTGTTTTTTCCCTTTTTATGTTTTCTCCTGTAATGTTTTATCTTTCATCAAGTAACCATCAGTTTCTTAGACTATCAGACATATGTTTTACGACTTTTGTTTCTGTAGGTCGTGGAAGCTTACTTCCGGGAGTTCTGACAAGGACTGTTTCGTTTTGTCTACTTTGTCAGAAAATGGTTGGTTTCACGTGATGTGTGGCGAAAGGGCTCCAAGTTAAAAAAAACATCAACTTGTATGAATATCAAAACTGATATCCCCTCCGAGGGATGATGTGCTCAGTTATTCACCACCCGAATGAATAAATGGAGCGCCAGAGTGGTTATTAAACCCTGGTTCTACCTTCCATAGGTGAGCACATTGCCACAGTGCTAATCTGGCTCCCTTTAAAATTCGGTGAATAAATTGTCTCTCGGAGAGGATGTTAAGATCGGCCCTGATGTCGGGTACTTGTTAAAGACCCCTAATCTAAATACATTTGAGTTAGGCAAAATTTAAGACTCCCAAGGTAGAATCAACAGGTAATGTGGCTCGCTCATTACTAAAATGGGTGCTAAATAATAAATGAGCCTCAATCTCCTCCTCTAGAACAGTAGTAAAACGTGATAGCTTTATAAGAGTGGTCATTGGAAAAATTAGACTATGCCTTACATAGATTTGTTATTTGTACATGTCTTACTGAAAGCAATATGCTTAATCAATATACAGTATTTACAAAACTGCTGTTTAACTGCTACAGTTATGATAACATCGAAAGAGTTATTTTCTTTTTAAGTCAAATATTAGAAATTGTTTACTCTCAACACAAAAAAAAAATGATAGTAATACATAATTTTATTTTTGATCGCTACCTGTGTCACTAAGTAATTTATGATAATAATTTTTGTGTTCATAGTAAAAAATGTGTTATTCCTGCCTTATATCACTTAAAATTTTTTAACTAAGAATAAGTTGTAAGATTTTTTAAGTAATTTCACCATATGTTTATAATTCAAATTCATCTTTTGCAAAATAATTGGACTTTTTGCAAATAAAATTTACTATTTTGAAAATAATTTTTATGTGTACAAAATTTCTTAGATTCAAGCAAATATTCACATTGTATTTGTAAAATAGTTAAATTATTTGCAAAAAAGTGAATTTAATTTAAAATAAAAGTAAATTTGATTAGAAAAAGATCAATTTTATTCATGTTTAGTTAAATTTGTCATATAAAAACGTGTATTCTACTTGTATAAAGGTGAATTTTACAAGTAAATTGCAAATAGGAAAATTGGATTTAGAAATATTGAATTAAATTAGCATAACCTGTTGTGATAGTGTGTTACGCTGAAAACGTTATATTTCAGATTTTAGTTATTTTTGTTTTCAAGATGATTCAACATAATCAATCAAATGTTTACTTACATGATGAACTGAGTTATTGATCATTTTATTTTATTATTATACTAGCAAATGTACCCGTCTTTGACGGAATCAAAAATTCTATTATACTTGGTATTCCAACATATCAATTATAGTATTATACTAATACTATAATTAGAAATTATAGAATAGTAGAAAACACCATTATTAGTACAGTGTTAAACAAATGCCTCTGTATACACTACATTAGCTGTCTGTCCTTCAGGTTCATGGAAGAACAATCAGTTGAAACCTCTGACTATTGAGCAAGTAAACTACAGTTGACCATGTGAGAAAAACTTGGTTTCGCTAACATGAATTCCTGCGTTAGATAAAGTCTCCCTTTGCGACTTAGTTAACGTCATTGCGAAATAGACTCTGAGGGGACCTTGCAATCATTTGAATGGAAACAGACAGTGGTTCGGAAGACTCCCCAATACCACATCCAGTCATTATGTCCACCTCTATGGCATATCTGTGTAGAGCATGAACTCAGAGTCGTGTCCCGTTGCACAGTTTTTGGGTCACTCATGTTTCGTAACACGAAATTTGTTACTGCTATAAATTGCAGCATCATTGGTGCTCCTACTTTAAGTTTTTACTCATGAGCAGGCAGTCCAGGAGAAATAAATTCAGAGTCAAGAAATTCAATTAGATAATGAACTGCTTCTTCATCACTAATCCAATCTCTTTATTGACTTGTAAGTTCTTTCCTCGGCTTCATATAGCGTAAGAACTTGTTTGTTGATTTCTCATGCCTGTTCATATTAAGGGCTGAGAATTGCTCGTTTACAAAACATTTATTCTCAATAGATAGTACATCCTTAACTCTGTGAAACACCATTTCAATGATGTCAAATACGCAATATATTCATGTGCTCAATTGAAATTAAAATCAACTAACAATACCTACTTGCCACACCTGTGTATTTTCAAAACAAACTTGTCTGTGAAGTTAGGAAAATACAGCTAAAAGCCCCATAACTTCGCTTCTGTACTGAATTAATAATCTATTTAGAGCCCATATTTTAAGTTAGGCACACACAAATCCAGTGTCAATGTTTCAGCTCGCTATGCCTTATGGTGGCTGAGTTTACTTGTGACAAACATTTTTGCGTTAAACGTCCATAACTTCACTTCTACGTTGAATTTTCAATCAATTCATAGCCTATATTTTAAGTTAGACCTACACAAATCGACTGTAAAAGTTTCAGCTTTATATGTCTTATGTTAGCTGAGTTTACCTGTGACAAAGTTTTGCCGACAAACCGACAAACCGACAAACCGACAGAAATTTTTCTAAGGGTGGATTCGGTTTCTCCAATGTATGAAACGTAAAGAAAACTTGAAATGAGTCAGTTCTAAGCAATGTACAGACAAAATCATTATTTTATTTATAAAGATTATTTTTTATATTTACTATATTATAAAAATATTTATACTATTTATTACATAATTTCTTTATTATTTTTTCTTATTATTATTTCATAATTTATTTATACAAACTGAATTAATTATTACTCATAATGTTGTATGCCTTAATTATTAATGATGAGTATACGTGCACATAAAACTAAAAATGTGGTTTCTAAAAATGTTAGTTTAGTTGATTTTGGTCGGAATCATTTTTTTCCAAAAAAAAGTTCCTTAGAATTACATTAAGTATCATACTACTAGAATAATATATTCTAGTATAGTATCGTTATAAACTTCCGACGTACCTCAGAGGTTGTTGTGGAGTCGTCTGACTCGTTTCGTAAAGACTGCATCATCAAATGGCACTAATTCTTGTATATTTTCTACTTTTTTAATTACTGATACAAAACTCAGGGATGAACTCGTGTAAGAGTCAGAAGTTCCTTGTATTTATAATAATCCATTATTTTAAATTAAATGAAATCATGGAAAAAGACGCAGCAATTTTTAATAATGGGTAAATAATCCAAAGTAACTAACCACATACAAAGTAAATTATTCGGAAATTACTTGATTTGTTTTTATCAATTTCAAAAAGTATCATAGATTTATGTTCCATAAAAATTTACAACTTTCTTTTTTAGATTATTAATATAATGACATTAATTTAATTAATCTCTATGTATGTAAAAATCAAAAGTGGAAAGTATTATTTTGGTTTGTGTTCAACTTATAAATTCATACTTGCAGTTTTTTAAATTATTTTCTTTTAAACTAAATATGAAATGTGAAAAAGTGCATCACTTCTGCGTCTTACCTGCTGATTAGGTTCAAAATTCGTCAGTGGTTATCTTCTTTGTAGAGTTCCATGATTGCATTCTGTATGCCCAAACTAATTTTTGCAGCAATTTAGATAATAATTTCTGGTATTTGATTCTCTAGAAGAAAGTTTCAGAGAATCTTCCAAAGCCTTTAAAGCTAACTATCCTTATTCAACCATGACAGTACCTGCATATTTTTTTCAATGCATTTGGGTGTAAATCACATACGTTGTGACAACAATCAATTGTTGGTACACATTTTTAACATAAAATATGAAATTACAATATTCATAATCCTGTATGTTACTCAACCCTGCCGTCATATAAATGTACTCACCTTCCTTTTAGTATCTTGTTTAATAGATTTATTAGATCCTCAATAGAATTTTATACATATGCTGTAAAGTCATTTAAGTGATAATCTGTTGTTTTTCACATTAAAAAGGTATTTATAAAATTCGATTAACATAAATAAGTTGAATTGTTTATTAATTACAATAATATGGTGCTTAGTGATTAGAATATTCACAAAATAATGTTATAATTCCGAGCAGCGGTATTAGTTTTAGGTAGCTTTTTGCATTCTGATGTTTATTATTTGAATTCTTTGCTATCACAGCTGCAATACAAGTCTAAAACAGAAAAACAGTAAATATGCATTAATATCACATATAAAGAATAACATCCGTATTTCACATGATAAAAGATCAACATGTGTATATTTCACTAAACATGATTTTTAACAATGTTTACACCAGGAGTGTCAAGGGTCAAACTCATTTTGCCCTGGGGGCCGAACACTGATCTCGAGCGGGCCAGACCAGTAAATAATTACAAAATTACAAAGATCTAACGGTAAATCATTGCGAAATTCATATATATAACAGTAAGTCATTTTTTTCTTTGTATTAGTTACTTACACTGACAAATAGTGCGAAGTATAAATCAATTATAAATATCTTTACTAAATTAATTTTCCTTTTACTAAATACTTATGAACAACCTACTGACTTAAAAAAATGTTGTGCAATTTTAACAATTTTTAAACTTTTCTCAGTTTAACATTTATATATATATATATATATTTGTAAATTTGGGGAGCAATCCTTCTTTTATACATGTTCTGTTGAACGACCTTTGTACTGTGGCATGAATAAATTTAAAACAAAGAAAGATTTAAAACAAAGGTGAAAAAACTTGAAAGATGGAAAATGAAATTTATTCATGCCACAGTTAAAGATCGTTCAACAAAACATATATATATATATATATTATAAAAGATCAAACCACAATAAGAAAAGGGAAAACAAGACTAAGATCTTTCAACCGTAACAAGCGGTCTTCGTCAGAGTCAAAAACCATGGTTTTTGACTCTGACGAAGACCGCTTGTTACGGTTGAAATATCTTAGTCTTGTTTTCCCTTTTCTTATTGTGGTTTGATCTTTGATTGTTGTTTCACGTGTTTATGTGAAATCTTTTTATTGAAAGCCAAAAGAAAAGACTGTTGTGTATACGGGATACTATGTACTGACTGTGAAATGTCTTACATTGGACAGACGAATAAAGGTCTTCTTACAAGGATAGAACAACACAAATATTCCATCAGAAGAGAAGACGAAAAGAGTGCCTTGTTCATGCACATAAGAAACAGTAATCATGTGATTAACTGGAATGAAGCAAATGAATTAATATTTGTTTCTTCGGAAAGAAGAAGAAATACTGTGGAAAGTGCACTCATAAAGAACTTTTAAGAGAAATTAATGAACAATATGCTAGGACTCTATAAATTGGATGAAGTTATGATTAGCGAAATAATTAAACAGATGAAGACTTCTTAACACATTCAGGGTTACCAACAAATCTAGAAACTTCAATCACGTATTTATTATTTTTTAGTTCACTTGCTCTCTGACGATGTGTTAATGAAAGGTCTTGAGCATTGTTTCCAAATTTGTTTCATTGTAGTAAATTAATCCATCTATTACATCAAGTGTTATTTTGATTATTATTCATATATATATATACTACTCTACTATACTATATACTACTCTATACCTTATATATAGAGTATATATATATATATATATATATATATATATATATATATATATATGTATAACATATATAGGTGTGTTCTCTAATCGGGGTTCGGTCAATTTTCCAGGATAAAAAATCAAACTCTCGTTGCCAACGTTTCGGTTTTATTTAAAACCTTTTTCATAGGCATCTTCTCCATATACTCTTCTTATATCCTCATAAAAACCCATATTTCTTCTTATATAAACCCAAATGTATATATAACAGATTCAATAATATATCGACCGTTTGATAGAATAGGTGTGTTCTCTAATCGGGGTTCGGTCAATTTTCCAGGATAAAAAATCAAACTCTCGTTGCCAACGTTTCGGTTTTATTTAAAACCTTTTTCATAGGCATCTTCTCCATATACTCTTCTTATATCCTCATAAAAACCCATATTTCTTCTTATATAAACCCAAATGTATATATAACAGATTCAATAATATATCGACCGTTTGATAGAATAGGTATGTTCTCTAATCGGGGTTCGGTCAATTTTCCAGGATAAAAAATCAAACTCTCGTTGCCAACGTTTCGGTTTTATTTAAAACCTTTTTCATAGGCATCTTCTCCATATACTCTTCTTATATCCTCATAAAAACAAGTGATTTGTAAATTATATTTTTCATTTCTAAACTTAATTTGCTAAGTTATAGGATTTGATACTAATTTTACTTGTAGTCTAAACATTTAATTATTGTATCATATCATATTAGTAATTATTATTAATAATTATCACATTTAGTGATTATTAATATTTTTCATTTCCAAATTTCATTTGTTAAGCTATAGAATGTGATACTTATTTTGCCTGTCTCATTTCATTAATGGAGTACAGTCATTGAATTGAAATATACTTTTCAAGCGTTTCAATTTTTTATTAACTAAACCGAATAACTATACATTGATAATAATTGCCGAAATCTGGTATCAGTTTTAAAAACAGTTCCTTAAATCGATTGGTTTTTATTTCCAATAATGGGTGTAATTACAGTAATGTTTTGTATGTTTTGATCAATTTTTCTTAATATTACTTGTAGTAGTTTATTCGGGAAATATTAATATAACACACTGATTTCATAGCAGTAATAGTTAGTAGCTGTTTTATTTAATGGTTATTAATGCAGTGAAAGGACCTTTTCAGAATCCCAGCAGAACAACTATTTAGGTTTTATTTCTGATAAACAGTGATAGGGATATTTTTTTATCAAAAATTTAATGATGTATTATTTGAATAATTAATAGGATCATTAATATTAATTAACGTGTATGATAATTACTACTAATGAAATTAATCTCAATAATTAATAATAAAATAATAAATGATAATGATATTAAATATTAACTACACAATTTTAAAAGACAATTAACAATTTTTTCGCCAGTGAGATCTCTGTAGAAGTTTGAAAGCACTTCTCTAGAGTTTCTGCAGTTTTTTGAAACCTTCTTTAGTAATTTGAAAACTTCAGTGTTAAAATGGGAGTTGTGGATTCAGTCATAGAGGCAAAAATACATTTTGGGTTTTTATATTATTCAAATAAGAAAGTATGTTATCTTATACACCCCTATATATTGTAAAACTCCACACAAATTTTTTTTTTCTGTATCAATTAACTAATAATTACTACATGGAAATAAACTAGCTATGAAGCTACTATTTAAAGCAGAGGTGTCCAAATTTTTGTTGGTTTGTGATCTATTATTAAAGTGGCTAAGTTAAAATGATATACTTTAATGCCAACTCTAAATATATTGAGTATACTTTATATATACTATTATACCAGTTTACTGGACATAACCGCATAAACCAGTAATATGGCAGATTCAACTCGTACATTTTGGATCGTTAAAAAATTGACGTTATTTCATACAGTTAGCCATCTGATAACAGGTGTCTGAAGTTAGTAGCAACATGAATCATGGATTCAGATTACCTAGAGATAGTCCTAATTTCTTTAGAAAAATGCCGTGTGTTCTACCCACAGAAAGGCTGTAATCGACCGAGACGTATTGTGTACTCATGATTAAAAATAACCTCATGTTTTATTACTTCAAAAGATTATAAATTTATAATATTTTATATTTTTTTTATAGATTTATTTACTATATAGATTTATATTTTTTTTAAAAAGTGGAAATAATTTTAAAAAGTTATATTCAGACAAATTAATTTTTTTGTTGATTGTTCATTTTTATTTTTTTTATATAGCAATATGAAAAAATTTAAATTATAAAGTTTAATTTATAAACTTCTTAATCGTTTTTTTATAGTTAATGCTTCAGGAGTAAGTTTTTGTACGCGTTCTATTAAAGTTTATATTTTATTAAGGAACTTATTCTGACAGTTGGAAGAAATCTATATTTCATTTTAAACTTAATTTTTTTTTTTCTAAGTAATCGTCGAACCTTGAAAGAAAAGTTATGGACTCAAGGCGAGGGAAGAAATGAGTACGAGAGATTTGAAAGGGTGGATTTTAGTAGCTGAGAGTAGCAAAAAATAGGAGGGTTTTGGGGGGTGGGGGTGGAGGGGTGAGAGGGGGACGATGATGGCTGAAGCAATTAAAAGTCTTAAAAAGAAAATTGAGTCGCCCACTCCATCACTCGAGACCCTTTTTTCATTAGAAACCACCCCCTACCTCCGAGTAGTCCAACATGGCGTCCGATCATTGTTACTTCCACCCCCTTCAACATCCCTCCCCCTCTCACCTCCACCGGGGGCCTTTTTCCATTACTTCTGTCTTTTCAGAATTTTACCTTTCGACTTATTATCGCATCGATTTATTCAGCTCTTATCAAGAATTCTCATCTTCAACCAAAAATATAAAGAAATACTCTATCATAACATACTTCAATATAATAAACTTTTATAATTCTTAGTTAGTGCTGCTGCAATTAATTAACATGCTAATTAAATAATAATAATATTAGAAATGAGATTCGCTTAATTCTATAATTTTATATAACTTCTAAGCTGTATTTTATTACACTTAGAAGTGAACAACTGATATTATGTTAGGTCAGGTCAGCTTGGCCTAGTGGTAGCGTACGCGCCTTAGTACCAAAGATTGTTGGTTCAAATCTTTTTCATTACTCTACATATTTCATGAGGGATATTGAAAGTATTATCACACAGTTCATCATAAAAGAAAAGCAGAATTTTCTGAGCAGTACAATATCAGGTAATCCTTGAAGATCCTTTGAAAAATTTCTTTTATCAGATAGAGATCTTATAGATATATTAAATACTATATTTAGTATTTATTAAAGTATACAGTAGAACATGTAATAAGTCCTCTAGTATATACAGAATTAGTATTAAGTTGTTTTAAAAATTGTATCATTTTAAAAATTGATCACAAACCAATAAATTTTGAACAGCTCTGCATTAAATACTCGTAGTACAGTACTCACTTCTCTACATCTACTCTATTTCTGTATAGTACTTTAATATCAGTCCTTTGGTGCTAGAGTAACTCCTAGACTAAATCTAAAACGGTAGTACACTTTTGTTATTTTTTTTAATCACACTGTAAGTTCTTACTTGAATATTGAATTGAGTTTTTTCACTGTATTTTCTTTTCTTTTTGTGTTTGATTTATATATTATATATATATATATATATATATATA